>CM060902.1:625936600-626536600 GCA_030737815.1 Allium fistulosum | reverse complement strand
ATAGTGAATCTTTGTGACTGATAAATTTATTTTATCTATGAATCTGTGAATGAAGATAAGCGTTATCGATTTTACCGCTTATCGTTATATCTGTGATGATTGATGTTGCACTATTGTGTAAAACCCCTGGACTACACCTTTACACACACAAATATGGATTTCACGTGGAAATCGGTTAAGTCACAGATGATGTAAATTCAATGTTTTTGAAATTGAAATTTTAATTTCAATTGATTTTGAAATTAGAAATTTGGATTTAAAGTGAAAAGTTTTTGAAATGGGATTTCAAAGATAAAAGTTATTTTGAATAACTTAATTAAGTTTTGAAATTTAAATAATTTGATTTAAATTTGAATTCAAGTTTTAAATTGAATTCTATGATTTGAAACTAGGGATTAAAGATGCTGTACAAGTTATATATGGGTTAAACCATTTAAAGGTATTAATTTGGGAATTTGAATTTTTATTCAAGGGTTTTAACTCGTGTAAATATAACTGGATTTTTATGAAACGAAACTATTTGTTTTCAAATAGTAAAAGCTTTCACATAAGTAATGAACTTCCAATTTGTGTGGAAAGAATTTCAAGTTCGAAATGAAATAGAAATGTTTTGAAAGCTATGAAATGAGTCTTTGATTCAAAGACCGGGTGAGTTAATCCAACTTGAAATAGAATTGTTTTGGAAGACTATGAATGAATCTTTGGAAACGAGTTTTGAAAGCTATAAGTTAAATCTTGATTTAAGGATTTAACGAGTTAATCCAAGTGAAATGGAAATTGTTTTGAAATCCATAAATAAATCTTTGTGAATGGGGCGAACTTTGTGAATTGAATCTTTTCATTTAAAAGATTAAAAGTGTGGAAATTTGTTTAAACCATTGAAGGTTGTTGAAATAAATCTTTTTGTTTAAAAGATTGGAAATGGTAAATTGTTTTAACCATTCGAATGAAAAGTTTTGGGCTTTAAGCTGTGATTTAACTGAGACCCCAGTATCCATATGATTTTTAATTACGCTCGTTATTCGGTTTAGCCGGGAGAGGACCTTTGTGTCATATAACCCATTCCGAATAGTGATACGCCGTATATGGATGGCATTTGAAGACCGGTGGTGAAGACCGGGTATTTGCGAGAGCGATATGATGACCTATCGATTTTCTCTACATCATGGCTCCGGTATAGAGATTCCCTAAGTGATGGGAAGTCCGATCGAAATTGTGAATACCCGGATTTGCAAGGGCTTCTTCGGAAGTGCCTTCGGTTCTGTTCGAACCCGGAACAGACTTGTATGGATGTGTGTCTGACGTTACACTTTGAGATGTAAAGCTGGTTCCTATCAAATACATTTCTGTTGGTGGCGGAGAATTTATTCTCTTAGCTTAACACCCTTCTCTGAGACGTACGAGCTCAGAGGTTATGTAGTTGATGGTTACTAGTGATACATTCCCAATTTGGTAATGTGGCATACGAAGTGCTGCTGATCATTTGTTGATCGAAGCGTGGCTTTGTGAAAAAGCGTGGCTTTGTGGACGAGACTTCGTCGAGCCTCACAACCCGGTAATGGTCGAAACAGGAATGTTGCGGCAAAGGTTTGTAGGGGTAGCGCCCCTAGGGTATGTCATTTCCTTCTGGATGAAGGGTGGTATCATGGTATGGAGCCCAGATACTTACTCATGTGGATACACTTTATTTATTATGTGTGATGTTGGTTATCGAGCGCTCGGATAAAGGTCGGTAACGACCGGGGGATGACATGACTCGTGTGTTAGTTACCTAGTTACAGCTGTACAGCGTGAGGTAGCGTCAGTGTGTTAGTTACCTAGTTACAGCTGTACAGCGTGAGGTAGCGTCGGGCTTTTGTTTGCAGAGATCCGGTTAGGATCCGGGGCGTCTTTCCAGAGGCGTTTCTATTTCGGTAAGGAAGTTCCTTAGCCTGATCATTTATTGGAAATCCAAAGAAACAATACGAACCCTGTACGGTTTTAGTTGTATTACCTGCTATGGAATGTGGCGGTAACCCGCTATTGAACGTAGTAGCTATAGTAGGCATACAACAATGGTTGTATGCTGGCTAAGATTAATATTATATTTTCGAAATGGTTTTCGACACTATGCACTAATGATAATAATATCGAATGATTTTGCGTAGTAAGCATGTTTGACTATCATAAGGAGAAATCTCCTCCAATTCTGCGATTGCATTGTGTGTGTGGCGGGAGGCCTTATGGTAGTTTCATTTTCGAAAAGCATTGCGGATTTCAATGTTTAAAAGCCTTTCGTGTTTGTATTAAAGATAAACTGTTTTTGTTGCTCACACCAGTCCCACGACTGACCTGGAGTTTATTGTTCCCTTCCTAAACTCTGGGTGCCCACAATTTTCCACACGGGCAGTCTAGAGTTGGGTTTTTTCAGATATTCAGGTTTAGTAGATTATCTGGAGCTAGTTCAGTTCTTGGAGTTCATGGATTGACGTTGCTTATCTTGGAGACATTCTATCCGCTGCTGGTGTTATCTATTTTCTTTCCGCTGCTATTTCTTGTATCATATCTTTGATGTATATTGGTATTCATTGTATCACTCTGTTGTATCAGATATTGTATATCAATGTATTATTCTGTTCTTCCGCTGTGTTGTTTACTTAACTGTGTTATAAGCTCCGGCGAATCGGATTTGAACGGTCGAATCTACGGCATTCGAGTACAAGGTGAAGTACGGATGTTGATTTTCGAGCGGGCAAAACCCGGATCGTTACACAAATTCCAAGCCCCTTCCCGGCCTTACACACCCATTTACTGGGTCTCAAAGCACTTCAAGCTTGATCAGATATTTTACAATTAAATCGAATTTAAACATATATTGATATTGTATATCGACATGTGTGTATACAACTTATATGTACAATTTTAAATATTGATCAACACAAATCAAATAAATTTTTATAATTAATCTTTCATAAGTATTAATTAATTTAATTAATTGTAACTATTGTAATTAATTAAATCAGGTTGTAGATGGAGGATTCAACATTGCGGTTGTGTTGACTCTTTAGTGCAAATTCGATCAGCGATTAACATCAAACAATTGGAATATTAATGTTCACACTTCACTTTAGCTAGTGGTGTGACATTATGGCCAAATCTATCACTTACAAAGCTTCGGTAAAATCCAGTTTTACAAATTTAAGCATCACCTAACAGTGATAATCATTTACACCAATTCTCTTCATCAAAACTATATCACTTTGGACTTATGGAATTTGGCAAGGATCAAAATTCTAACATCAACCATAATCAACTTATAGTCCAAACACAAAGTCCTTGGTTCAATAATAATCATTATTATTATTAACTAAAATGCTTTAGATAGAGACTTTGACTTTAAGTTGACTTTAGTTGACCGTGATATGAATCTCATATAATTGAGGAGATGAACCCTCTCTTGAATAGTGTTTCATTTCCAGTGCTTCCACTTGACCCAACTATAATCGTTCGATGGACGCTGTGCCACAAATTAAGTATAATCCAAGCTGAACTTCCATATTGAAGATCAACAGTATTCTTAAATTGAGAGAACTGTGTAAATTAGTCACATCGATATTTTCTATTTGACCTTAATTATATTAACCAACATAAAACTATATTTTAAGTCATTTCATAGTTATCCAATAATTATCAGCATGTAACCTCTTGGTGCCCCTAACAGCCATAAGTAATACACTTCCCAACATTTAGAGAGGCTAACGTACTCTGGTCTCAACGATATATCGATATCTAGTATCGATACATCTTGACGAGGAATATTCAAAATGGTTTTTTTTTCATTATGATAAGTTACTCACAATTACAACACTTTGTAACTATTATCACAAAACATACCACTTATGGATTTTCTATTAGATATACTTTTGGTTAATCAATTAATTAATATAGAACACATTATATCAAGTATATAATAGAAAGAAAACAGCTTTTATGTCAAACAAGATTGATTATCAAGTTAGATATATGTAAAAAATTACATAATTGCCCCTATGGCATACCCCTGACTCTATCACGGTTGATGAGTGAAGTTGAGTTAGCTTCTTTCCATAAGGATGTATACTTAAGAGTAAGTACATAAGGTTAAATTTAGTTTCATCTAAAGCATAGCTTACAAGATCATATAAGAAAAAGGTTAATCAGAAACCCCTACATATCCTAGGTCAAGGAGTTGACATGTTGTGTGAGTTGAGAGGTTGCACGTAATACTTACTTGTAAGGGATCTTGTGTGAACGAGTTTGGGACCAATTCGCATTGGTTGACTTTGACTAATTTATGCTATGAACTAGGTATCGTAAACTCAAAATTAAGTTAGTTTTATACATAAAGGCAGTTCATAAAATGTTTCTAAATGCCCAATCTGTCGTACAGGGAAACACTTGTTGTGTCAAGAAATGCTAACTTCGTGGCAAAGGAATTTCTTTTTGAAATCATTGGTAGTAAAATTGATTTAGATATGATCTTCAGATGAAATTGATTACATAAGATAAAATGAAATTTACCAAGCCAAAATAGATAAGACTCGTTAGGATGTCTATTAAGAACACTCGCACATTAAAGAAAAACTATGAGCTTCATATCAATGCCAAGAAAAGAATTTCATCAGTTGGCAATAAGCCATTAAGAGTATTGACTCTTCTGTATTGCACGATGCCTAAATCTGGAATAGATTCCAAGTACATTACCAAAATATGATTTTATAGTTGTATCTAAAGGAATATGATCCATCGACTGCAAATGTGTCTTCGAGAATAAGACCAACTCTGTTGAATGTTGTAAGCAACATTGATAAGAATAATATTGTAAATTTTAATTACTGAAATTAACATAACAGATTCACCATTCAATGTGCTAAAGGAAATTCGAATTTTACTCTCAAAATTATCACCCGATATGACTTTGAGTTTTGGTGCATATATACTAAAAAGGAAATTCTAAATAATGATTTAGAATAGATTGTTTGCACATAACAACCAAACTGTCACGAGGTCAGTAGAAGTGATAACTGAGTTTGTGAGTATTGGATAGGATCCAAGGACTGATATGACAGTATCATTCGACAAGCATCAAAATTGAGAAATATTTAGAAAGCATGTGCCTGTAAGAAAGATTATTAAAGGAACTTAGGTATTTCTATAACTATAAGTAAACAATAAGTTAATGATTGTTAATGATGTACTCATGTTAAAATCATTCTTAGTCTGGTTATTTGATTCTTAATATTGGACTTGAAAATGACATCTTTTATAATCAGTATAAAAGGATGTTGGGATTATTCCAAACGATGCACACAGTTGCCATATTAAATGTTTAATATGAAGCATACAAGATGGATTCTTTATGCATCCACAATAGGAATTATCATATGTGCTATATTGTCTACTATATCGCAATTTACTGATGAATTGGTACATCGAGCAGATATCAAATCTGAATTAAGATCACTAAATGGTAGGTATGTACATTCTCGTATTTATGAAACATTAGAGAATCGTTTATCAAAAAACAAACTCTTTAGGAATAAGTATTTATACTTGAACTTTATATGTGATATGGAGTATGATATGCCAATCATAAATTCATGTTCAATCTTAGTTAGGAAATTTTAATCTAGAATTATTTCAAACGAAAGATTGTGGCTGATTCAACCCAAAGACTAAGTACATCGTCTTGAATAGCGTCGCATCAAAATCTATATATACAATGCACAAATTTATAGCTGAGCTGGGGCAATTCTAAATGTTGAGAACCCAGTGACATTGTTATATGATAACAATACTGCAATATAGATCGTGGAAGAACCTAAAGTTCACTAGAAGTTGAGAAACATACTCTGAAAAAGTTTCACATAGTAAAGAAAGTTTATTAGCATCAGAGTGAATTGATTGACAGAGTGGATAATTAAAATAATGTACTATACTCATTAACTAAGGGACAAACAAGATTAATTCGGAGAAAACTGATTAAGTTGACACGATTAAGATTCTATAATTGACCGCAAGTGCAAGTTGGAGATTGAGAGAGTGTAACAAGCCTCAAATTTGATAATGAAAAATATTAAATTAATTAAGAATGAATTTTTAATAAAAAGATGAACCGGGTATTGTGTTTATAATTGTTGCAAAAATCTTTTAGAGATGGTTAGTTTAATTTTTTTTGATACATTTAAAGTTGTGGTTTGCAAAATAGAGGAGTTATAGTGTTTAAATAGCGTACGTAGCTATTTCGGGCCAAACCAGATAAACAACGTCTGACCCAGCCTAACGACTATGTCAGTGAAGCTACAAAACCCTGGCCATCACCTCCATTTTCATTTTTTTTCCATAATCCCAAAATTAACCTAATTACTCTTTAATGGTGATTAACAAATTAATTAAAGAGGTTAAAATCTAAATCGTCCAAACCCTATCGAATAATATATTGTTGGAAAGCTCTCGATGAATAGAACAAACGGCAAGTGTTCATTTTTCGGTACGACATTCGAGACAGGCAGAAATTGGCAATTAAAATTAGACTGTCTATTTTAGGGTATGGTGATCGATGATGATATGACGACAACTAAGTGATCAGAGGATGCAATCTTGTAGAGGACGCCAAGGAGGTCGATCTGTACGGTTGTATCATCGAATGGGTGGTCAAACCGGTTGGAAATCATTAAAAACTAGCTGATATTAGGATCAGTTGTGCCGGCTAGCAGCGGTGTCAGGGGCTGTCAAATAGAGGAAGATTGTGCATATCCTCATGGTGACGGCGATGGTGGCAACATGTGGCGGCGGCGTTAATTGGATGGAGGAGGCCGTTGGGTTCGTGGGAAGAACGGGTTGGAGCAAGTGCCGTAGCGTTAGTATTATACTTCAATTTTAATCCCTTAAAATTTATATTTGCAAATTAAACTTGGGACTTCTAACCTCAATAACTTCTGCATATACACTGCACGTTGTGCAATTTCTTCCATTGGACTCGAGGCAAAATTCAAAATGATATGGCCTTGGTTGAGTTTGGAGACTTTTGGAAAAAACGCATTGGTATGACTTATTTGCTTAATTAAACAGGTTTAAAATATTAAATGCTTATCCATTAATGAAAAATTATAACTATTTATATTTGTTGTGATATATTGATAACTGTTTGGGTATTGTGAATATTTGGATATTTTGTGTTTTGTTGATAATTTATTGTTAATTGTCGTAGCATATAATATAATTAATTGAAATAATAAATGTTGAATGAAATAGAATGGAATTAATGGGAGAAATTTAATAAGGTTATTATTTATGAATTTCCATAAATAATAATAGAAATATATTTTATACTAAAATTAGAAATTGTATTATTATTATTATAAAATGAGATTTCGTTAATAATAATATGGTTTTTGTGAAAATCACACTATTTTGAGATAAATAGTAATAGACTTGTTTTGTATAATATTAACGGGATTTAATATGTATATTATTATTTTAACGTAAAATAATAACATATTGGTTTGAAAAGTATTTTTGATATAAGATACGATGTTTGGAGAGATTTAAAGCAATGAGATTATAATAAAATATTTTGAAGTATATTATCATTTTGAAAGAATTATTATTCTTTTGAGATAAATAAAAGGCACATTATAATAAACAATAATAAAATGATTTTATACTTGAGAGAAAACAACTGTCATGTATATGATATTTCTGATGGATATGGTTGATTTAATTTATCACGTATGTTATTTTATGACGATGAGATCATATTTTGATGTATGTGAGATATTTTGCCCTTATTACTATGTCGTGTGTAGTTAACTATGGTTTTATTGTGTTTGTGCTTGTGTTACAAAAATAGGGGTTTAGTACACATTTGATGACTTGATTTTTGTGCTACTAATGTAGTAATTTAGTACATAATTGGTTGATTGGAATGGTTTAGTATGGGCAGTGTTTCCTGCTTGCATTTATAGCATTGGTTGAAAAGGTTTTATTAGTTACAATGGTTGCAATAGTTACATGGTTGTTATAACTATTATGTATTGATAAGTATTTGGATGCAGTAGAAGAGGAGGAAACCAAACTATGTAGGCTTGATCCTCCATATGAGGTATGTAGGCAGCTTTTTCATATCGAGCCTACGGCCGTAGTGCATATGGTTAGGCATAATCCCAAAAAAAATTCAAACATTTTTCCTTTTGTTTTTTACATATCTATACAATTGTGAAGTTGCAGGTAGGAGCAAAAGAGAAAATGGAAAGGTGGATACAGACTGTTTGTGGACAGTTGATTGGTACATTCTTTTATATCATTATTTTATTGTTAATGAGTTAATAGTAATTAATGTAATGAGATGTAAATTATTGCGATGACATTGAAAAATAATTGTATTATTTAGTTAATGTAAATTTAAACTGATATTTGATTCTACTGTGAGGTTTTTTTTTGTAATTTTGAAAAGATTAAATAAAAATATAAATGGTAAACTGTTTTTAATATTGGAAATTAGTTGCAGCTTATTTTGTGGCATTTGTAACTGATTTTTGACATTAAAAATAATGGGGCGTTACGCTTTTAGAGTTCAGGTTTAGCGCCTTCTAAAGTCGTGGGTAGACTTAACCATTTAAGATAGGTTAATTTACATTTTTGATTGGGTAAAAAATATAGAATGAGAAAGCGTTCTTGTTTATGGTTTTATGTTTTGTGTGTATGGGTTATGTGCGTAACCATCATTACCTCATCCTAAGATGTTAGTTATTTATAGGAGTCTTTGAGTGGGGAACAAATAATATTGGAGTATTGTAGGATAAGCACTTTAGAAGGGGTTAAGTTCTGGTTTTAACCCAAGTGACACACATGTGACATTAAGACCTAACGTTAAAAAGTGGGCCTATTTTTATTGAATTTTGACCTTAGAAGTTATACTAAAAAAATACATTTTGCATTTTTGAATGGACTTTTATTTAAGAAGTAAAAAATGTATGTTTTGGCCTTAAAGAGATCCATTGAAGTTTCAAAAAGGGGGAAAATAAATATTTGACTTGGTGAAAATTTATTATTTGGATATTTTACGGAAAATGCTATTTTAATAAAAAGATAGTGGAACATAGAAAAATAATTTTGAGAAATTATTTTAATGGAGAAAATATTAGAAAGTATTTTTGTCAAAAGTGTTTGAAAAATTTGTTTTTGAGTAAAGAGTGAGAGGAACATTTTATTTGAAATAAAATGTTTTGTTTAAAAGAACATCCTTGAAATTTGGAAAGCTTTTGCGTTGAAGAAAATTTTGATCGTAATTATTTTTATATAAAGAACATTTTTTATAAACGATGTTTGAAGGGAAAATATTTTTTTCAAATAGATTTTAATTGAGAGAGTACCCAATTTTCAAAAGAGAATGTTTTATTAAGGATATGCGTAAAGATATTTCTCTTTTCGAAAAAAAATGATAAATTGTAAAATATCGTTAAATATTTAGAGAAAATATTTTGGGAAAAATATTTTACTAGGATGGAAATAATTTGATTCAAAAGTGGATTTTTGAAATGAAAAGAAGTAAAATATTTGGTTTAAATAAAATTCTGGAGGTATATTTTATTTGGAAAAACTCAATTTGAAGATTTTAAAACTATACTATGTGACGTGAGATGTATGATGCTTGATGATGTGAGTTTTAAGTTTGTTCAAAACCCATTTTGATGTATGGGTTGAGACATATTACTTTAGTAGTGCTTGTTTGTTTTGGTCGAATTAATTGTGTTGTTACATTGCTTGTTGACGTTAGTTGTATTAATTTGACTGCTTCATTTGACTATGTTTGTTTTATAGTCTATAGCATGATTGTTTGAATTAAATTATTCCATTTGTATTATATTATTATTGTTTACTTGTATGATAATGGTTGTTCATTAGTTATGTTATGCATTTTTTAGTTAATTATTTTTCTTGCATAATAATTTAATTGATTGTTATTTTTGCTTCAACCTACTTAATTATTGGTTGCTTGTTGTTTGCCTTTTAATGATTGTGTACATTGTATGGTACGATACATGTCGTTCTGTGTTAATAGTCTTATGATGAGGTAGTTACCTAGTATCAAACTTTCCAAGGGATGTGCATTGGAAAAACTAATGAGGTGATAAGACGTATATTTGGATCAGTATTGGTGGATGACGTGAGATTTTCTTTAGTTGACTTCAGGGCATGCATAAGGAAAATGGTGGATCAAGTGCAAGGAAATCCTAAGAGCTAAATGGAGTGATCTAAAATTTGACGAACTGATGACGCTAGGTGTTTGATTGAGCACTTCGAGTGAGAAATGAATGTATGGAGCTATTGTAGTCTGAAGAAGCACGTTCGACAAGGCGAAGAGATGTGATGGGGCATATGGGATCTTTTGAGTCGAATCGCATGCAAAAGGCTTTATTGATAACTCTAGATGTGGGTGATTCCATAGGGCAAGGGTATATGAGGTTGCTCCACTGTGTACCCTGGACCGTGGAGGTATTTGAATGAACACTAAATCCAATTGTGACAAGGGTGTCACCAGCTGGGAGGTTTTTGAAAGAGTTATCATTTATCTGAAAGATCCTTGGAAAGTCATGGAGACGAAGACTTTGGGAAGGTCATGAGGATTCAAAACTTTGGAAAAGTCATAGTGAAGCAGGGCTTCTATATGTAAGGAATCGGAAAATCTAGGATTAATGCAAGTTCAACATTACTTTAAGGATGTAGCCATAAGTCGGCATATATGTTATTTTGGAAGGTGTAGACATGAGATTGTAAGCCGATTGTTATCAGGATGAGACTATGAGGAAGTTCAACATTAGGTTGGAAGATATACATATTATAGTGTAAGGGTAATCGGCGTAAGGATTAGCACACATGTGTTATTTGTTGGCATGATGATGTGATAATTACCCTTTTTGGATGTGTGCGTGCTTTACTTGAATAAGCTATGTTAATTATTTATTATGTTGTTCTGCTGCATTTATTTATTATTTATTCTTGTTGTATGTAACTCTGATCTGTATTATAAAGGTTTAATCAATGTTATTTGTAAACAGCTTCATGAACCGTTTATTTGATTATTATATTTTGTCATTCCACTACGAGATTCTGTATTTGTTTTCCTTCTTTCTCTGCTTTTTCTTATTTACCCCATAACAATCTGCCTTTTTGAATGGTTTGAGTCTGACGTGTGTGTCTGCTTAAAACATCCAAAAAGGCAGCCCGTTACAAAAACATTAAGTTAATTAAGAATGAATTTTTTATAAAAAGGTAAATTGGTGATCGTAATTATGACTATTGCGAAGATCTTTTCGAGATGTCGGTTTGTTATATTGTTTTGATGCAGTTGGAGTTACAGTTAGCGAAATAGAGGAGTTACGATGTTTAAATAGTGTATGTAGCTGTTTCAGGCTAAACCGAATAAACAATCCTAATCCAGCCTAACAACTACATAAATGAGGCTATGGAACCCTAGCCATCACCTCTATCTTCAGTTTTCTTCCCTAACCCTGATAACAAAAGTACTTTCTAATGATAATTAGCAAATTAATTAAAAAGTGATTAAAACCCGAAATGTCTAAACCCTATCAAATTATATACCGTTGGAAAGCTCTCGACAAATTGAACAAACGACAAGCATTCGTATTTTGGTATGATGTCCAAGGCAGCTGAAAATTAGCAATTAAACCTTGACTACCTATTTTAGGTATGGTGATCGATGGTGAAACAACGTACATCAAGCGATCGGAGAGTGTAGTCTTGTAGAGGACGCCAAGGCGGGTCAATCCATACGGTTGGACCATCGAATGGGTGGTCGAATTGGATAGAAATCATCAAAATTCGGTCAATATTGGGTTCAACGGTGCAACTAGCAGCGACATCGGAGGTGGTCGGTTGGAGGGAGATCGTGTGTATCGTCGAGGGGATGTCGATGGTGGCAGCCGATCTGGTCGAAGCGACGTGGGACAGCGGTAGTGTTAATTTGATGGAGGCGGCTAATGGGTTCGAAGGGAGAACAGCTTGGAGCAAGTACTGTAGCTTGAGTATTATACTTCTATTTTAATCCCTTAATTTTATATTTGCAAAGTAAACTCGAGACTTCTAACCTCAATAACTTCTGCGTACAAAATTTATGTCATGCAATTTCTTCAGGTTGACTTATGGCGAAATTTCGAATGATATGGCTCTGGTTTTGCTAATTTTGGAGACTTTTGGAAAAAATGCGTTGATATGACTAATTTATTTAATCAATTGGATTTAAAATATCAAATGGTTATTCATTAATGAAAAATATAATTATTGATATGTATTATGATATATCGATAATTGTTTGGGTATTGTGAATATTTGAATATGTTGTGCCTTGTTGATAATTTATTGTTGATTGTTGTAGTACTGTATGTAATTAATTGAAATAATAAAGGTTGAATGAAATAGAATTAAATTAATTGGAGAAATTTAATAAGGTTATTAATTATGAGTTTTTATGGAAATTCATAAATAACAATGGAAATATAATTTAAACTAAAATAGGAAAGTTTATTGGTGTTATAAAATGAGATTTAATAAATAATAAGATGGTTTTCGTGAAAATTACACTATTTTGAGATAAATAGTAATAAACTGGTTCTGTAGGATGCTAAAGGGATTTATTATGTACATTATTATTTTAGTGTAAAGTAATAATATTGTTGGTTTGAAAAGTATTTTTGATATAAGATACGATGTTTAGAGAGATTTGAAGTAATGGGATTACAATGAAATATTTTGAAGTATATTATTATTTTGGAAGAATTATTAATGTTTTGAGATAAATAAAAGGCACTTTATAATAAGCAATAATAAAATAATTTTATACTTAAGAGAAAACGATGGTCGTGAATATGATGTTTTGGATGGATGTAATATGTGATTAATGGTTGATTTTATTTATCACGCATGTTGTTTTATGACGATGAGATCGTATTTCGAAGTGCGTGAGATAATTTTCCATTGTTACTATGTTGTGTGTGATTAACTATGGTTTTATTGTGTTGACGTGGGTTACTAAGATAGAGGTTTAGTACAAATTTGATGACTTGTTGTTTGTACTATTAATGCAGGGGTTTAGTACACATTTGATGACTTGTTGTTTATGCTACTAATGTATTGGCTTAGTATACATTTGATTGGTTTATACTTACGTTAATGATGTATTACTATTGGTTGATGATTAGTATATGTGAGTGTATGTGTGTGTTGTGATTAGCTTATTTGATGTTTGGGGTTGACATTTTGTATTGTCAAATGTTTGTAATGTATAATGACTAAGTGTGTTATTATTGTTGTTACCCCATATTTATGATGATTGATTGGAATGGTTTAGTAGGGGTAGTGTTTTATGCTTGCATTGATTGCATTGGTTGTTATGGTTGTATTGGTTGCAACGGTTGTGATGGTTGCGATGGTTTCATGGATGCTATGGTTATTATGTTCTAATAAGTATTTGGATGCAGAAGAAATGTATGAAACAAAACTATGTTGGCTTGATCCCCTAAAAGGGGTACATAGGCAATCTATTCATGTGTAATAGCTATCGAGCCTATGGCCGTATTGTATGGGGTTAGGTGCAGTGCAAAAATAGTTGAAATTTTTTCCTTTTATCTTACTTATTTTTGTACAGTTGTGAAGTTATAGATAGGACCAGAAGAGAAAATGGAAAGGTGGATTCAGGCTATGTTATGGATAGTTGATTGGTATATTCTTTTATACCATTGTTTTATTGTTAATGAGTTAACAATAACTGATGTATTGACATGAAAATTATTGTGATGATGTTGAAAAATAATTTTATTATTAAGTTAATGTACATTTATATTGATATTTGATTTCACTATGAGGTTTTTTCTATTTTCGTAATTTTGAAAATATTAAATAATAATATAAATGATCCACTATTTTTAATAATGAAAATTAATTGCAGCGTGTTTTTTGGCCTTTTTAATTGATTTTCGATGTTAAAAATAGTGGGGCATTATAGAGAGTCTGGAGTGTGCCCTAGGGAAAATTATGAAATTTGTTACATATATCTAACTCTATAACCAATTTTATTCGTAATAAAGGTGTTTATTTTTTATTATATGCTTGTTATATTATGATATACTAATTAAGTAATTAATTTTAGTATATTGAACAGAAAATCTTTAAATGGTATTTTATGGTATAATGAGTACAATGAGTTGTAATCATGATAAAATTATTACAATATAAAATAACATACTATTTTAAATATTAATGTTCAAAATGTTGCGAAACAGGAAATCGATACATTCGTTTAGACCATAGTATGCAACGCTCTCCAAATGTTGGGCAGTGTATTACTTATGGTTGATGGAAGCACCAAGGGGTTACATACAATAGTTATTGGACTCAGTAGAGAGTTTTCTAGTTGTTAATAACAACTAGGTCAAAAAGGAAATCTCGGAGCGACGATACCGCACAATTCTCTCGACTTGAGAATACTATTTATCTTCAATATTGAAACTCCACTTCGATTATAGTTAAACCATGGCATGACGACCATCGAGCAACTATAGTCGGGTCTAAGTTAAAGCACTGGATGTAAAACTCTATTTAATAGAGAAAACGTCTCCTCGGTCGTATGAGGTCAATATCACGGTCAACTGTAGTCAACTAAAAGTCAAAATCTCCGACCGGGGTAATACAACTAAACATAATGTTATTATTGAATCACGAACTTTTTTATGGACTAAATGAGTCGATTGTGGATGAAACTGGAATTTTAACCGAAGCCAAATTCCATAAATCCTAAAGTGATATAGTCATGATGAAGAGAATATGTATAAATAATCATTACTAAAATGTACTGCTTAAATTGTAAAACTGGATTCCAAAAATCCTAAAGTGATATAGTCTTGATGAAGAGAATATGTATAAATAATCGTTACTAAAATGTACTACTTAAATTGTAAAACTGGA
The DNA here is from genome assembly GCA_030737815.1 of Allium fistulosum. NCBI lineage: Eukaryota > Viridiplantae > Streptophyta > Magnoliopsida > Asparagales > Amaryllidaceae > Allium > Allium fistulosum. Next base: position 626,521,600 of record CM060902.1, on the reverse strand, counting down.
TTTACCAATGAAGGTTCAAAAGCGATACATTCGGCCAAAGTGTCGCACCACTAGCTATGGTGACATGTGAACATTAATACTCAAATTATTCGATATTAATCACGGACTAAATTTACACATACAAGTCGCACAACCACGTTGTTGATTTCTCCAACATACTACACAATTTAATTGATTTAAAATTATTATGAATTAATTCAACAAAGATCTTCTTTCTAAAAGAGATTCAATTCGGAACTATTATATGTCCAAGGTCCAATATTGAAATCATTTCAGATATTTTCCCTTACTTTGCTTGTGTCAACAAACAATTCGAAATACCTCGACTTTTTCAGAACGGGTCCGAGTCAAATAGCAATGATTCGAAGCACTTCTTTTTACATTACACTATTTCGGAAACCCAAGGACTCAATCGTATGGATATGTAAAATACAGGATTTCCAATCCTAGCAGGAAAAGGAGGGAAACGGATACTCAATTGACTCAACGTTTGTAGAAATGGAGAGGAGGGATTCTCAATTATGGAAAAATCGATAGAGAAAAAAGCCGGCTATCGGACTCGAACCGATGACCATCGCATTACAAATGTGATGCTCTAACCTCTGAGCTAAGCGGGCTCACATAACAGAAATAATGAACCATATAGCCAAGAGAAACCATGAACCAGAATAGAAGAGCTTGCCCCGCCTCGGGAGCTCGAGGAAATGCATCTCAGGTACATCAATTAGTAGGTATGAGAGGATTAATGTCGGATCCCCAAGGACAAATGATTGATTTACCCATTCAAAGCAATTTACGTGAAGGACTTTCTTTGACAGAATAGATAATTTCCTGCTACGGAGCTCGAAAAGGAGTCGTGGATACTGCTGTACGAACATCAGATGTTGGATACCTCACGCGTAGACTTGTTGAAGTAGTTCAACACATTATTGTACGTAGAACAGACAATTATTATTTATGAAACATTATTTATTTATTTGATGTATATTATAAGTGTTTTTTAGGTGTCATTAGCAATTAATCAGATGCGCATATAAAAGTTATATATGTATGTATCAATACACGATATCGATATGCATTTAAATACGATTTAAATTATACGAATTATTTAATAGGTTTGAAATTTTTATTGGCCCATATACCCTATGATATAGCCAGCCATGACTTAGGAAGGAGGGATATTTTTGGTTTGAATTCTAGATCAAGATCTAATAAATGGTAAGAGAAGGAAGAGTTAATAAAGGACAATTTGTCTCCACCTCCTTCTCTATTTAAACTGAGCCATCCCATCTTGTTCCCTCTTGAAACCTTACTCAACCTTGGGCGTTATACCATCGCACACTACATCTCATAGCCAAGCATTCCTATAGCCCAAAATACATCAAACCAAACACAAATGTGGTGCACTAGATCATTGCAAGGTCCAGTGATCGTTTCAAGTTGAATCTAGGGGTTATCTTCAACCAACGTGCATTTAATGACTTATATATTCAAGATTCATATTTTAATTTATTTTGTAATCATATGGAAGTTAAACCTATATAAATATAATGATTTCATATGTGGATATATTATCTCCATCAACTATGTCATTAACTTTAATACAATAAATAATTGATATACCTGCTATAATTTATTAATACATATTGTAATATTATATTAAAAATTCATTCAAGCATATAGTTTATATTATATATATATATTAAATATTTTATACATACATAATATAATGTCTTTAGATATTTGTTCATTATTTTTAAAATCTAAATTCCATTTATACATGTTTAAAATTCACATATATATATATATATGATGAATTAAATTTGAATCATATATGACAAAAAAAATAAAAAAAATTAATTTTTTTATTTAGCCTAAACCTATTTATACATAATATTTATATTTTAATTATTTTTAAATAATGTTTATATTTAATAATAATATTTTATATATATTAATTCAAAATAGTTTCAAAAAAAATATTTTTGGCCAAAAATGTTTTAATTTATTATTTATTATGTGCAATTTTAAAATATTATTTTACAATAAAACATATGTATACTTATTTATTCACACTTATATATTTAGATAGTCTTGTATATATACAAAAATATCAGCTGAATTTTGAAAATATTTACCAAATTTTTATCCCATATTTTAAATTTTACAATTTGAATTTCAAATCTCATTGATTTAGTCATAATTAATTAGATATTTTATTTTATTTATTTAATATAAATGATTTTCAAAATTTATAGATATATACATATGAATATTATATACATACACACATACACACATATACATATGCATATACATATACATACATATATATTTTGAGACAGTCAATGCATATATAATTGGCACATATACGTTGTAGATGTAAATCCCAATATCTATATACATATACATCAACTATGTACACATTGCTATGTTGCACATGCACTTTATATATACATGAGAATATATTGATATACTCATAATTATATAAACATTGATGTCTAAATCACATTAGTTAATTAAATAAAGAAAATTAAAAGAAATCTGATTTTATTTAAATTAACTAGAATGGATCCAGTATAATCCATTAGACTTCATGGACCTGTTATGATTCAAATTAGGATTTTTTTTTGAAATTCACTAGATTTACTCATTGCAGACTGGGCCAGTTCCAACATAATGGAGGTTTAGACCTATTTTTGCGAAGAAGAAAAGTGATATGTGGGCTGCCTAGTATTAGCACAAATCTTGAAATGGGTCTTGGCCTAATTATGAGCTTGTGGTAATTACCACTAAAAGCTGTCTAAAAACTGCCAAACTTAGAACCATGTTATCTCCCCAACTGTAAGGCTAAAAATATTTATGACTATTCTATGGAAAGGCAAACTATCATATCTTTCATTTGGAAGTAGTTTTAGGCCCTATTTTGACTCCTATTAAAAGTTACAGTCGTACAAGTTTTCTAGGTTAACTGTCCATAATTTATTCCAGGGGCAAAAAGTGTCAAAACATAGTGCTACTCAAAGTTTTAGCCCAATCTAAGGTCATTTGGTTATGAAAATATATTTCTACGAACCTTCGATATGTGTAAATGTATAGAGAATGTGGGTCGTTACATAACTCAAATCGTTCTTCAAAGAGATAATGACTTCAAATCTTAAATGCAATAATCACTCTACCAGCTTTAAGTCGTGAGTTGGATAGTGAACTTTATGTGGCCACAACTGTCGAGATGCATAAGCAACCACTCTTCCCCTTGTACATTGGTACCACCCCTAATCCGGTTCCACAAGCGTTGATACAGACAACCAAATCTTGATTCCCTTCAGGTACGATTAAGATTGGAGCAGTCTTCGATAACCTCTTCAACTCCTGAGTTGACCCTTCACACTTATCAGTTCATTCGAACTTTTTATTCTTTATGGTTAACTAAGTCAAGGGCATTGCTATCCATAAGAAAACTTCAATGAATCTGTGATGATAGCCAGCTAAACCCAAGAAACTACTCATTTCTATAACCATCTCTGGTCTCTTCCAATCATTTATAGTCTCTAGCTTCAATGGATCTACTACTAACCCTCTCTATGAGACAATATGATTTAGAAACTTAGGCCCCGTTTCACTTGTCATTTTTAGTTTTGTGTTTTCGTCTATACAAAAGCGCATCCGTTGTATGCATCGTTGGAAAACAAACGATTTTGAAAAATGAAATTAACATGTAAAATAGAAAACAAGTTTATTTTGTTTTTCGTGTTTCGAGAGATAACTAAAGCACGGGGAACAATCCAACTCCTTCGTTGTCCGTTGGTCGTCGCAACCGCTAAGAATTATAAATCTTCTTCTCTTGTTTCTTCACGTCTTAGTGCAAGTTGAAAACACAAAACTCAAAATACAAAATGAAACCAAACGGGCCCTTAACTTCTCATTTTCAAAAATGACACCTAGAAAACTTCGCCTTCAACTTATGCTGTCTAAAGGTATCCAACACCATTCTAAGATGGACTTCATGGACTATCTCTTTCTTAGAGTACACAAAAATGTTATCAATGAAGACCAGAACAAATCTATCCAGCTGATCATGAAAAATATGATTCATAAGGCCTATAAAGAACACATAGGCATTAGACAATCCAAAGGACATGACAAACCACTCATATGAACAACACTAGTTCTAAATGCGGTCAATGGAACACTATATTTAGCTACCCTCAGTCGGTGGAATTCCGTTGCTAAATCTAGCTGCAAGAATACCCTAAGTCCACTCAGTAGAAGTCATCTGTTATGACATCCCTCATTCTAAAACCCAAAGATGAAACTCCAATGTTCTGCAGTCACATTGGAATTATCTTTCGGCAACCTAAATGAGATCGATTATATTAAACAGTTTAAGTAGACAGCGAAGATATTGACTAAAATTAACATACACATCGTTACAATTAAAAATTAACGATTTAGTTCCCAACTTTGTGCACATACAGGGGTCAAAAATACGAGACAACATAGACAATAGCGTTGTGCCCAATATATGAACATGCCGCATAAACATTTAGCATAGTGGAATCAAAATAACAAATAATGCTCCAAAGCCTCTTGCTTTCTCTTTGGCTCCTTTATTCGTTTACCCAAAAGCATCATGTCTAAACCTATAAACTCGGCCTACTCGAATGTGTACCCATGAGTTTATAGAGAAAACAATGATAAATACATAGGTTGGACATAAGGTCTTGTATGAGCAAATTACCCTAAACATAAAACATTGTGAGATCACGTCGCTAAAGCATGGAATGAGTTTTCAACTACAACATTATATTCGTTTTAACGACTTTAAATAAAAGCATAAAAATTAAGTCTTTCTTATGGGTCTTATTTTTACTGATTTTCCATAATCGAGATTAATAGCCATTTCTCTCGGTATATCATGTAGTAATCATTCTCTTTCTAACCAAAACCTGAAACACTCTATCCTAAGCTGCCACTGAGGCCTTACACCCTATACAAGATATGGAAGGTTTAAACTAAGCATTCGGCTACTACTAAGTCCTCATTCGTTCACTACTTCCATAATTCCATTACACTCATATTAGGTCTTACACCTTCTCTTTCGTATTTCGGCTGTCACACCCGGCCTCACGCCTATTCCGCTTTCGTTTTCGGTTGCAAATTCAGGCTTTACACCAGCACTTTTGTATTTCAGTTGCACTAAGGCCTTACACCTCCCTCTCTTTTGATATTTAACCATCTCATCAGGCCTTACATCTTCTACTGGATCTTTGGTTGCCATAGCAGGCATAACACTAATTGCTTTCATATGTCGGATGCCACCTTAGGCTTTACCCCAACACTTTTGACTATGGTTGCCACTTTAGGCTAGCTTTATACCAACGCTTTCAGTTAAGGTTACTACATTAGGCCTTACACCAACTTTCATGGTTTTAGTTTCCACAAAGGCTTTACACATATGCTTTCGTTTCCATATGCAACTAAGGCCTTACTAGTAATAGTCCACCCTTTGTAATAGCCAAAAAATCATAATCGTGCATCAATGACTAACTTTTGAATACCACAAAAGACATATTGTTGGGGTAAAATTAGAATGATACACTAAACCAAGACATCGATTTGATCTCACAATGGAGTGGTAACATATAATATACTGAATATATATGCAATGAACATGATGATAATATTTAACAGACCGCATTATTGGAAGCAACCGACCAATGAATATCAATGCAGAAAGTTAGAATACATCAACTCCAAACAACACGAAGTTGTGAATAAATATCTGATACAACATGTCTTATATACAAATAACAGGTTTTTCATGTACCACTAAAATATAAATTATACATGTCCAAAATATCGATGACATGCCTCCAAAATGCTCTAGTTGTGCATCCTGATAGTGTATCCCCAAAAGCACCTGACTCCCAAACTACTCAATCGAGTATCCAAGAGTTGTCATGACATAAACATACAAAGAGAAAAGGCGCATCAGACTCAAAGTCTGGTGTGAGGGAAACTATCTCAAAATACTGTATATCAAAACTATGGACAAATACAGGAAACTACCAAGGCCCAGTCGGTCCTCTCTAAAAACATGGCTCAAGGGTAATCCAGACTGTCCATAAACAAGTAAAGTAAACCTATCTCAAAATGACAGGAAATCATGCCATAACCTGCTCTTCTCCTATCATCAACAAGTCAGCACAGCTAATATAATGTGACTACTACGTAACAGTATAAAAGTGTAGAGGTAATAAAAGTTTCATGATATAAGTCTACACTATACTGCACATAATGATAATATCAATCAACTACTACAGCACAAGAACAACATAACGATATACCAAATAGAGAATATCTACCATCGTCCCGTACCGACAAAACATAAATGGAGCAACTACACCTTATGTAACCTTCGGATTTATATATATTCTTACCCTCGAGAGGCCGTGAATGGAACTGAGCATCCCTGTACGACCTCTTTGCTGCACAGGTATCCCCATACAGACCAGATCGCTCTCCTAGCAACAGTGAAAACCCATGCCACTGCAGTGCTCCCTAGCATCTATATCTACGCTATAGCTACTAGTTATAAGTACCCCTTAAGCACCACTTTGAACCCTCCTGAAGGGTTGGTGCAAAACAATAAAACAAAGTCTAAACGGATGCGTAGCACTAGATATGTACTACGACCTGAATCCAGTCGCCTACTCCATGATTCCCTTATCGTGCACTTGCTTTGACCCTTACGGATCACACAAGCACAATAATGCATTGAACCATAGAATCTATGCTAAATGTCAATCTACACGTGTGGCCGATCTCGTACTGATTATTGTCGTCACATGCTTGCACATCTTCTTGAGCCTGGAACCGACTCCTCGTCGTTATGTGTCCCCCCAATCCTACGCTTATCATATGTGAATGTGAAACCGACCATGTCCCGATCTCATATCTTATTGCCTCTCGATCGCTATCTCAATCTCCGACTACTCCCATATGGGAATAACCCCTGCCTTGCATCCCTTGTCTAAATGGATTCCTTGACCTCGACCACTTACGCACCTCTTATGTTTGCATCTGAAATCCAAGCTTCGCCTTGCATTCCACTTTCCCTAGTAGCCCTAAGCTTCCCTGAATTCATGCCAAAGTCTCACATCTAACCACGTTAGAACCGAAGGAAGAATCCCCTGAAATACACTCCCCACCCAAGCTTTATTGCCTGGACAAGTCCCAACCGATGGATCAGTCAGGTCCCACCAGTGGACAGGTGGGGACTGCTCCCAGGTAATAAATCTTGGGCAGCGGGCTATCGAGCTATACTGTCAGCATTTCATGTGTTTTTTCCTCCATTGCTTCACCCTATGTGCCGCCTTCCTTCCCAAGCCTGCATTCACCCCATTGGACCTCCTCATAAGTTCATTAGTTGATGTTTTGGAAGTCGTTTCTTATGTTCGAAAATCGATTTTTGACTTTAAATCTACTCTTTGCATGCGTAGAGTTCAACAGGTAACTCTAGCGACCCGACTATCTCTAATCACGAAAAAACATACTCAATCGATCACTTAGCCTCATGTGATACCTACACATGCTAATACACTCATTCGTGCACATTTATACATGCGTAGTGTAGCGAACCGGAATTTTCGACCCTCGAAAATCGATATCAATATGTTCACTGTATAACATGCTGAATATTCAAGTGCCGTAAATACCGATTACTAGGGGTGAAGAAGAAAAGATAGAAGAAAACTGAAACAACACATAGAATCTCACAATCACAGCGGAACAGAATATAAGATATAATAACAGATCTTCATACAGAGAAACTATAACTGTAATATACATACAATCATCAAAGTACAACAGTCAATAATAAATCTGGACAGTTATAATAACTTGTCCTCACATACATAACACACAGCGGAAATAACCAATTACGTGTAATACATCTGAAATCCTCCAGCTCATCTCCTAATCTCCATTACATCATAACCTGAATTTGTAATACTCGGTCTGACCTGAGCATTATAATAAAATAACACTCGAGTCAGTCTGGAACACCAGCGTGAGAAAACACACTCAATTTGAATTATTACTGTTATTAAAATCCTTGAAAACAAAGGTATCTCGTAAGACCACACCACACATAAATACGAAGGGTTTTTACCTTACGATAACCAAAACACTTTTATATAAAATCCAGTGATATTATAATAGTGTCTAAGTGCAAATACTTATTAAAATAGCCGAAATTGTTACATTAATTAAATTCCGGCATACTATGCTCTACAATCAAAACCATAAAGGCTCGTAGTGGATATTGGATTCCATACAATGACTGGGCTACTGGGGTACCACCCATCACAGTACATCTCTGAAAAAATGTACCGAGGACCTCGCCCGGATCCCCTGCAAATACAAGACCGGCCTACCCCTTACCTGGATAGTACCGAATATGTTATCACCCAGGGTGTTCCCACCCTAATCGAGCGCTCTCTTTTCCATGCACAACCATATCCATAAATATATTATAATATATCCGAGGGTATCTGGAAGAGTGATAACATACCCTACTTGGGTGTGACCCACTTAGCGTTACTGCAACTCCCATGTTTAAGTCATTCTCGGTTGATGAAGCTTGAGGCTACGTTTTACCTTTAGAATAGCATTCATACTTGGAATGCTAACACTGCCTTCCAGGCAACGATGCAATGATAGCATTATCCATACAAGTTGTTCTGGGTCTGAACAAACCAAATCTTCGAAATCACTGTATTCATTATCTTCACGATATCGCAATTCATAACGCACAAATCAGATCAAAGTGGTTTTTGGATAATTAAATCTAATCTCGGTCTCTTCGAAACGATTAACGAATTTGGTCAGATTTGATAGTCGGTTATTTAGTTATTAAATAACACACATAAGCGGTCACTAGGCCATATTATAAATTTTCCAAAATATCTTTACAAAGATATATATCCAAATCTCTTCCAATATTTCAATATTCGAAAACAAATTCAAATACATATATCCATAACAAGATATTTTCGAACCATCTCGATACTTAGAAATAATTTCTTCCAATTCCTTTTATAATTCAACACTTTGAAAATATTTCTATAATAATAATCTTGTAGTTAAAATATTTTGAACCCTTCCAGTTCAATACTTAGGAAATATTAATAAGTATATTTTTCCGAAACCATTTTATTTCCAATACTAAGGAAATATTCTATTTATTTCATACTTCTCAAAATCCCTACAATTTACTTGCAATTTCCTTAACTCATTTATAATGGGTTTTATCAGTTTTCAGAATTCGTTAATTAATTTCCTTTAAAATTTCCAAAATCGACTATACCTGTCTAAAATTCCAACTACTCATTTCTAACTCCATTTATGAATTCTAATTCATTTCGAAGTTCTACATTTAAACACTTTGGAATTTCATTAAGCTCCTACACTTCCATTACAAGATTTCTATTATCAAAATCATATCTGTTAAATAAACCTCGTTTACAAATATCGAGAATATTTATAGATAAATTTCAAGCATTTCAAAACTATGTATATATAATAAGTATTTTTTTTAAATAATTTATATTTAAAACACATTTAAGTAATTATTTAAAATACCAAAACAGTTTTAAGTAGACGGCGATAACCAATTTCTAAACCATTTATTAGTAATAATAATCGGTTCACAAAGCTTATTGTAAAAATTAGAATTTATTTCAATTAATATTAAATATTTGAAAAATCCACTTCTCGAAGTATTTTAATACTAAAACAGCTTTAAATTACATAGTTTGAATAAATTAAATTTCCCCTTTTAAACAAACTTAACTTCTCGATAAAAATATATTTTTAAAACTCCAATAACCAATTTTAATTTATAAATCGCTCTTGAATCATAACACGTTGATTTCATTCCGATTCTCTAACCATTTTCACTTTTCAAAAATAAAATCCACTATTTTCCCAAAACCGATTTCCATATCTCAATATAAATTCACACGGTGAATTTATATTCCAATTTATAAACTGATATCATTTTCCCTTATTTATAAACATCGTTTATAAATTTATAACTCATTTGGGTTTTTCTTTTTTATAAAAATAATCTCATTTATAAAATTTCATTTTATAAATCCATCTCTTTATAAATTCCATTTATATTACAAATCTATTTAAAATATCAATTTCAACTCCCTTTCATATTTTTCAGAAATATCATTTAAAAATCCCTTCGTATAAATTATTTTAAAATCTCTCTTTAAAACATTTTACGAATGGTTAAGTATAAATCCAAAATAAAATCATTGTTTTATCCAAATCAATTTCTTTAAAAATAATTCAAATTTCGATATAAATATTTTTATATTCAAAATCTCCTTTTAAATTCCTTCAAATTCAAAAATAATACTTATGGTATTTAAAATACCAAAATTAAGGCCAGTGCAACTATAACATCCAACAAACCAAATCACACAACAATCCACGATAGATTATTCAATCATATCATATATCGCTATATATGACTAACAATCAATATATTTGAGGAATCAGTTGGATCCCTCCAACCTGTTTCTTTGCATCCATAGATGTTATATAACATAAAATATCAATCCCGCTTCGAGGCGGGATATCACGGTAATATAGGGTCATCCGCTATTTTGCGAGGCACATAGTCTCTCATCTGCTCCAATCGGTGGGAATATATCCAACTACTAATATATATATATATATAACATTCAACTGATAATAATATATTGATTCAACCAATCATCCAATAATTAATTTTAATTATTATAAATTAAACGAGTCAACCAAATTGAGTGAGATTTACTCACCTTGATTGTTTGTTTGTTAATCGTTCCAATCCCAAATTTATTCCATTGGGTAGTATTGCTGTCGCGAGTCCAACGTCACTTGTTACATTAATTTTAGACCTTGTATAAAATTTATACAATTTTATAAGCATTCGATTTTAATAAATAAAATTATTTAAATTAATTAAAATCATTAACAGCTAATTAACTTTTCTACCCGTTCATGCTCGAGCTCACTTCCAAGCACGAGAACAATATCGAACCCACTCGAGTGACATGACAGCCACGACCTCCTTTAACCCTCGATCACCGAATACCTCCCATCGCTCCTTCCCTCTCCACCAAGATGCCACGCGACCACAGCCTCTACTGCGCCACCTTCCGCCTCGACTGGCCATGCACCTTCGAACGACAACCCAAGAAATGGCAGCCGCACTTATCGCAATCTGGAAAAGTCACATTATTCCTCAAACGTTCGATCTGAACCACCTTGACTTCATCCCTTCCCATCGTGATCTAGAAATAGCTTTCCTCTATCATTTCGCGCTACCTCATGTCACCATAGCAGCCCTTTTTTCTTCGAACGATTTGATATCATGTTTTTTTTATTTGAGCTTGAATTGATTTCGATTCGAACGACATTGAGGGAAAGTCACGTTTTTAAATGAAGGAATGTGGTGCGTTCAGGGTTAGGTCGGCTTTGAACAGAGATAGGTTGGCCACAAATAATATAGGGTGGCTGTTGATTTAAAATTTATAACTTTATATTCAAAAATATCTCGTTTACGTATCTCGAAATCCTGAACCCCTATCGAGGCATACCGCCTGGCGTTCCTAATGTTATACTGCTATTCCTAACGCAATGGAACAAGTCGCGAGCTCTAATTCGATCGTATGGAGAAGATAGCTTTTTGAACCCAATTATTATATTAAATTTCCGATATTAATTTCAACACGTTTCTACCCAGTGCGATCAAACGGTAACGCCAAATGCTATGAAAATTAAAATCCGATAATGATACACTATTACGGATCCAATGGAACTAGTTTCGTTGAATTTTGAGACTATGCCCCAGATCGCTATTTTAAAGCGTCGATTAAAACGACGATTTTCAAAAATTGATGCAATCACTTGAAATTCCAGTTTTAAAAACTTACTAACTTAATTATAATTCAAATAGAATTTATATCAACATTAGAAATCATTTCGATTCATTTTCAACTCAAATTTCAATTATTCACCCTTTCCGTATTACGATAAATCGCTATATTTTGATATTTAAATTCATTCTATAATTTCAACCAAAATTTTCATATTCAAAAATCAATTTATATCTCAAATCCAATATTTAAAACCATTTAAATATTCAAAATCAAACGACGGAAAATCTGGGTCGTTACACGTACACAAGAACATTTCACCATACAAATCATGTTTCAGACTTCATCGGGGGGACTACTCGGCCCGGTATACTCTCACGTAACTTAGCGCACACGATAGTCGCTATGGCTACGTGAAATATTCGTAATGCACTTATACACATCAATATATGAATATATTCAAACAATCGCACACACACACACATGTATATATGAACGAACAAACATACACAACAATTCTAACTACAATATACATTGTTTTGATTGTTATATATCTTCAACTATGCGTATACGTATACTTTACCATATACATATACATATACATATACGTATATTCAAATAAGTAATCCAATTATTACTTAAATCAAATCTAACTTTTATTTACTAAATCTTTTCAATAAAAGTTCTATTTCTCTTTCTACTATTTTATAAAATCATCATATTATTTTATAAAATACGAAACTAGCTTATAAATCATTTTAAGCCTTTATAATACTTAATTTCTTCATTTAAAATCAAGTATTCATCTTATGATTATTTTATAAAATCTCATGCTCCTTTGTAAAATACATCATTTATATTATTTTATAGAATGCCACTCTATTTTATAAAATACTTTTTTCTTATAATATTTTTCCTACATAAATAATATTTATAAATAAACCATTCATTAATAAAGATCGTTTCTTTACTTCTAAACAATATTCATAAGTAATAATTAAGCTTCATTAATCCTCTAATTGCTTTAATAATAAGTGTTGAGTTCAAAACTCACTTAATTAGCTTATTAACTTTTCTAAAATCAGTTAAATTAGTTTTATTATTACTAAATAATGACATGCACTTAATTATGTCATCCAATTAGCCTCTAAACAGTTACAACATCACATATAATCATTCAATTAACCCAAAACCACTTTCTTAGTTTACTAACTATTTAAAAAATAGTAATTAAGGTTTTAAATAAATAATGAGTTAATATAAGAATGTTTATAACATGAATACAAGCCTAAATCATCACATAACATTCTCTAAATCATTACACATAACTCTATAATCACATAACATAAACATGTAAGGTATAAAAAATAAAAATAGTTAAAGAATAGTCCCACTCACCTTTTTCTTCACCAAATGAAGCTTTAATCACTAAAACTCAATCTTAGGCTCTCTTTAAAGTTGAGATTTTACTTCAAACTACACTTCATGCTAATTCCTTGGTGGGTTATGTGAGGGATAAGTAGAGAGGAATTATGGTGAATTTAGTTTGAATTCAGGAATTTTCTATGAAGGGATTAGCCTAGATTTAGGGTCTAGGATTAAGGAAAAATTAGAAAAGTGATTAGAAGATAGAAATGAAAAGTAACGTGAAATGAAAATGAATAAAGAGGGAGTTAACTTAAAAGCTAACTAATGGGCCTTAGCCCAGATTCATTTCCATCTCTTTCTAGAAATCACTATTCACTCCAAAAACTTATCGACACCAAACAAAGCCGCCTTATACTCATTTTTCTCATGACGGAAACGCAGTCTCAACTACGGATGTTTCTAATTCCAATTCATCCATATTTGAATAATAAAGTATAATGAGCGTTCAAGTAATTAACGATTAATGTAAAAACCCTGATTTTTCAGTGTTTTTTAAATAAAATAAAATAAAATAAATTGTAAATTTAAATGAGAATTTGGATTTCTCAAGTATTAAAGTTAGAGAAATTAGAATTTAAATATTTTATTAGAATAATAATTGAAATTAGAGTTTAGAATGAAAATTCTAAAATGTGTATTTTGTTAGAAAAGCAACATATGGAATTTTATGATATAAATTTCTTATTTAAAAACTTGTTAGAGAATAAGTTAGAGCATTCTATATATTGTATAAATAAACTTGAGTGTATGCATTATTGATTTAAAACATGAATAAAAGTGTGTTAATGTTTTCTAAATCATGTGTAATTTCATTTAAAAGGGAAAATGAAAATTTTTGGAGTTAAATTGATTATGTGTCATGTTGTCTTATTTTAGAAAATGCAAAATACCTTGTTTTCAATAATAAAAATAAGGGTTTAAAAGTTGTTAAAAATTATGTCTCGTTTATTAATCATGAAGATTAGCCGATGAACTTAATTTTAGTGTATTAAAGTGAATTTTTCTATGTTGAAATAAATGGGATATTAGTGTTTTAAAATCATAGAAAGTGAGATTATAAGAGAAAATGTTTTGTTTCTTTTAATTAATTATGGTATGGGCTTAATGAGGATTTCAGCCCATTTGGGTAGATTTGAGAAAGAGTTTCTCATTCATGTACTTAAAAAAATAAACTATTTGTTCATTTTCCAATTACAGCAAACAAACTCAGCTCCTTCTTCTTATTTCTAAAACCTAGTTTGTAACGACCCACTATTTTGGACCATTAAAATCGACAATAATCCACACATGTCAGACTCGAATAGTTCAAAATATCAGATTGTTAATTTAAAATTTGGCAAAACTCAGAATATACAGTAAATAAATCAATCACAGAATCACAGACACAGAGTAATACAATAATATGCAGCGGAATAGATAAAATAGTAGTTCATGAAGCTACTATATAAACATCAGAGTTAGAAATAAAATACAACAGAATATCTCAAATGCAGTGAAGTCTCCAGTACAACAGATGACTTCTCTGAACAAATCAACAAGAAGAGCTGAAAGCTGAGGCGATAGTTGGATCTCCAAAGGAAGCTCCAAACTCCACAGGTGAGTCTCAAACGCTGTATCACTCGGTCTGACCCGAGCGTAAAGCAAAACACAAAACACTCGAGTCAGGATTAACATTCTTATATCAATAAATCCAACTCAAGTGAAATATCAATTGAAATACAAGTAACTTAAAGGATGTTTGGGATAACCATCCTCTAAGGATCCGTGGAACTATCTAAAATGTAGAAATATACACTCTAACACCGTGGTCATTTCAAATTTATTTATTCTTCAAAACCAAAATATCATTTTCATTTCAAATACATCTATTTTCCAAAATAGTGTATATATATATATATATATAGGTTAAATAATTTAAAAGTAAAGTATTTAAAATTTCCTCAAGTCTCACAAATCAATTAACATCCACCCAAATTCCAAATTCAAATTTATTAAAAGCTTAATTCATCAATTCAATTCAGTTTTAAATATACCATTTAAATTTTCAATATATTTCAAAGCTTTAATACTCAACATTTTCAAAGTTAAATTTAACAGTTTCATATAGCTCTTGATTTAACTTTATTATTATTTAATCAGTGAATATTCACTTCATAAATTCAATATCATCTAACTAGCCTTAAATTTCATTTTACTAAATATTTCCTTAAATTTAATTAAACAAGAAATATTCATTAAATTATTTTTAAATCAAACCCAAGTTATAAATCATATCTTAAATCTCAATTTCAATAAGTTTCAAATCGGTTTAATTAAATAAAATTCTTTATTGAATACAATTTCAACTAAATTCAAATTATCTTCCTAACCTTAACTTATTCAAATTTTTACCAAAATCTATTTTGAAATATCGATATAAGTACTTAACCATATTATATGTATTAAATCAATCTTAATTAAATTTAATATTATAATTAAATCTATATATACATCATTACCATTTATATATAATGATTTAAGAATCAACATTTATTTAACCCATATATTTCTTCCCAAATCCATAGAATTTATTTTCAAAATATTTATATATATATATATGGACCAACGGTGTCTGTATATATATCTATCATATGGTTAAGTGATACGGATATTTATCATTTCAATCCATAATTTAAATATATACGGGTAGATATCACTTCGACCCGTAATCCCAAATTCAATTCAAATGAAAATCGTTTGGGTCTATCATTTCAACCCATAACGAAATTCTCCTATTCTAAAGTCCGTTCGGGTATGTATCATTTCAACCCATAGTGATTTCTATACTAACAGGGAACTTGCAGAGTGATAACAGATATAGAAATAATATAACAGGCATAGATATATCATCAATAACAATATAATATAAACAGCAGGATATGGTGTCATATCCCACAGGTGAACGGTTACAGATAATAGCATATATAACAATTTAAATAACTACAACAGCATATTTCAATTGTCGTTTCAATTGAAATCAAATTTAATAAATAAAAGAACGTTACTCGTGAGTGATTGCTCACCTTTCGAGGCTAGATAGATTTGACAAAGAATTGAGTTACGGGTTGGGTCCCGATCTAGACAATCGAACAAATCCGAACAAAAATCTCACAGCGAAGTAAGCTGAAAGTGGGTTTGACGGGCAAAGCTGAAAGATAGAGATTGATGGAAACGAATCAGAAAAATATAAGTTATAAATTTCAAATCAATATTTCATTTAAAACCTTATAAAATAAAATATACTATCCTTTAAGGCCGTATATATTCTAAATCAAAGTATATATAAAATAAAATAATAAAAAAATAAGATAAAAATGCAGACCATTCAAATGCACGTACATGCAGACCACGATTTATATATACACATCAATATTTATATAAACAGATAGATATAAAGACTAATATATAATGCTTACTAAATCTAAACCAAAATTTTAGAATCAAAATAACTGAAATCATATACATGAACTCAGCAATCATATATATATGTATATATATATATACATATATATCGCATAAATATATCATATGTTAATCAAATCAACTTTATATTAAAACTTATTGATATATAAAAAAAATTCAATTTTAGATAAAACTATATATATGTATGCTGACATACGTAAGATATAAATGTCCAACATAAAATACTTTACTGTACGAACATATGTATATGGCTCACTGCATATACCAGCTTTATCTAACCTTTATATAGATATATACCTACAAATTTACACTTATATCATATAGACTCATCGCAGCAATTATTTTAATACAAATATATACTAAATATATTCATATCAAAAAAAGATTTTCGAGATAAAGAAGTATGCATGCAGACTCACTCACGTATAAATGCAAACCTGACTTAATATAAGCATGCAAACAAAGATTTGCTGTAGACATATTTTATAAAATGCTATATAAACCAGCATATGCAACTTACCCAAAAACTACATATATAAGTGACTAAGTAAAAATATAAAGTTATATCATATATATGCGTATACAACTGACATAAAAATATTATATTCGAAAGCAATATACAAAGTAGTATGTACGTTTATATATAGACCTACAATTCCCATTATAACCTTAGAATATATGTTATAAAATATATAACATCTTACTAAATAAAATGACAGGATGAAAAAGATAAGTTTAAAATAAAATCATATATGCCCGAAACTATGCAAACCTATTTATAACAATTCCATACGGTTACAAATATATTTGTATAGGCTAATATTCATACTCTATAAACATTATATATAACTAATATATATATTAATATAGAATACTCTCCTAAATAACATATATATATACAAATCTATACCTATATGCAGTTCGACACTTATATATGAACGAAAACCAAAGTACATAAATACCATATATTTACGTATTAACTATAACACTTACTATCAAGTACTAATATAGATATATAACTTACAAATATAACATGCGGGTAGATGTTTATTTTGTGGAGACGTGAGCTGCCTAGGCTCGGTTGGAGGGTGTTTGTGTGGGCGGAGGCTGGAAGATTGGGGAGGAGCTTCGGTTTTGGGAAGAAAACGTGGGGAAGGGAAGAGGCCGAGAACGATGGTGCGTTAGTGATGACATGGGTCGGGGTGAGCTGCTGCGGCCGTGGAGGAAGGGGAGAAAGGAGAGGAAGATGGTGATGGCCTCGGTGGTGAGGGCGGAGATGGATGAGCGGATCGGGTTTGGATTGGAGGCTGATTCTCTGGTGGTGGAGAAAAGAAGAAGAAGGTTGAGGGGAGGAGAGATCGAACGGCTATTGAAGAGGTGATGTCGAGTGGGGAAGAGAAACAGAAAAGAAAATGTGAGAAATGAAAAATGGGGAAGAAGTCGGGTGAAATAAATGGAATTGAACTGTATTTTCAAAATGAAACGTAAGCAACAAATTAGCTCAAAAGAAATTGAATAGGAACAGTTGTCCATTGATTCAACAACGTAGTTAAAGCAATTAATATTTGGGTGTGCAGCACGCTTCACTATTTGAAACCGAAGGAAAGTTAACGGTCACAATTAAAGGTACCGTTACAACGAACAGTTTATTGTTTTCTTCGCGTACCGGACCTCAAAATACAGAGATAAATATACCGTGGTGATCAGCGCGACGAGACGG
This sequence comes from Allium fistulosum, assembly GCA_030737815.1. NCBI lineage: Eukaryota > Viridiplantae > Streptophyta > Magnoliopsida > Asparagales > Amaryllidaceae > Allium > Allium fistulosum. The sequence continues at coordinate 626,503,045 of CM060902.1, read as the reverse complement.
TCAAAACGGTATACAGATATCAGTGGTACGATCATCCGGTCAAAAGTCGATAATCGGTACCGAAAAATGCTGCTATTTGGCCAGAATTAAGATAAATGGAGCAATAGAAGTTCAAATTTGGAAAAACAAAAGATGACGTTCCACTCAGAAGAGGATTTAGAAATTTTCTATAGAAAAATATCTAGGTTTGGAAAATATTTTATTACCATCAATTATCAACTGATTTAAATTGAAATAGAATTTCACAAGAAAATAAACTTTAATATTATCAGATGAAAATTTACCAGTTGCTATATTGAAATAGACGTATTCCAAATAATAAATTCTTATTTCAAAATTCAATTTTTTTTTAAATTTCACAAAATTCAGTTAAATACGTTATTAAAACCAATTAAATTTCATGGGTCGTTACACTCTCCCCCACTCAAAACTTTTCGTCCCCGAAAAGGAAGGGGGTAGGAGAAATAGAAACAACCAGATAGAAAAGATAGATTAAAAGACAAGGATAAACAATTAATTTAAAACTATATAAATTTACTTCAAATATTCATTCAATTATATTTAATACTTTAAAACCTTTCAAAACCCATTTGTAAAATTTCTTGCTTCATTTATAAATACCTTTTATATGTTTTAAATAACACCTTTATAATTATATGAAAACTATTTGAAAACAATTATTTACATCATTACTTATATTTACAAAGAAGCTACTGAAAACATTCAATCCATAATTCATAAATTTATTAATTTTTTTTCTAAAGATACTTTTCAAATATTATTAATGAATCAATAATCATTTACCTTAAATATGTTTTATTTAATTAATAACTTCTAAAATATTTATAACACTAACTTTTCCTATTAAACCATATAGTATATAAATAAACAATACTTAAAAAGGATATAGTCAACAAGGAGAAGAAGGAGGATTTGGAAAAGCATAATATAGGTGAATAAATAAAGCTGAGCAGATAAGGTAGTCAAGGAATAGTATCAGGCATGAATAATTAATTCAAACCATTCGAATTTCAATTTCAAATATTGATACAAAATTTCTTTGTTGGAAATACTTTTATAATAAATTGCCTTTATAACGAAACAAATTTCCTTTCGAAAATACTTTTATAACTCAATGTCTCAACAAGTTTATCCTTGTTCCTGTAGACTCTGGTAGTGCGTTGATCAGGCGCAAAACTAGAATTCTCCAGGTACTTAGTAGACTTGTTTCAACACCCAGTGAAAATACTGGAAAACTTTTAAAAACATATATGGAAAGTACAATCCAAACAAAAAAACAAACAAAACCTTTGTCTAACCATGGTTCGCAGATACACAATGGTTACGCCTGGTTCCCCCAGGAAACAATCCATATCCGTAAGCTTTCTCAGCCCTGCGAGTTACGCCATGATGACTAGTAGAATGCAGGATACACAATGGTTACGCCTGGATCCCCCAGGAAACAATCCGTACCCCAAGGCAAGACTCAGCCAAGCAGTTGCGCTACTATTCGCGACCTACACAGATTGCAGGATACACAATGGTTACGCCTGGATCCCCCAGGAAACAATCCGTACCCCTAGGCAAGACTCAGCCAGGCAGTTGCGCTATGCATCCGCGATCGTAAGACCATGGGTAACGCCATGGAATTCGAAGGACACTCGAGTATCATATCCGGAAAACCAAAAATCAGAGAAATATCGATAGAATGAATCCAAGATGTGGCCACAAATCGGATATCAAGCAGAAGGCACTTTCCATATCTTTACTTCAAAAATATGTATCATATAGTACCTTTTCAAATCACTTTCAAATATCGTACTTATATAAAATCCATTATATATAAGATTTAATTTTCAAATCAAATACTTTTCCAAAATCAAAAGTATATCAAATCATACTTATATAGACTTCAATTATATAACCTTTTCAAATCCATAGTTTTCGAATCAACATCATACTTATACAAAACAAATTTTTATATAAGTTCGATAACTTCCAAATCAGGTATTTGGAAAAAATAAGGTTCTCAAATTCAATTTTGTTTCAATATCAGTTCAATTTCAAAATCATATACAATTTCACCAGATTATTTCTTCTCAAATTAAATATATCTTTAGTTTCAAAGTTTCCAAAATAATAGATTTAGAAAATAAATCCAAATTTCCAAATCAATATAATTTAAGTCAACCAATTCATTTCCAAAATCAAATGTTTTTAGAATCATCTTATACTTACGTAAGGTCCATCTTATATAAGGATCAAAATTTTCAAAATAAATTTCGCTGTATAAAGAGCCATATGGGATTGAATATCTTTGCTTTTATAGGTTATATATCTTTGCAATTTAAATTGGAAATTTTCTTTTAGTAAGCAAAGATATTCTAACATGACAGCTTTCAATTTCAGCATCAAAATATATCAATGATATTAGAATATAAGATGTACATACATCATCATTTCGCAGAATCACATTTGATCGCTCGCTCGATCACACAAGTTCGCTTTCGAACTAGTATTGTCCATTCGACTTCCCTAATGCGGACTTCGATATGGTTTCTCGACTAGAAGCCATCAGTCTCCTTGCATAGCCATATACTATGATAGAGAATTCTAGAATTTAGCCCAAATCCATATCAAATATTCGCCATCAAGAATCGAATGAAAAATCCTAACACGAAATGGTGTAATTCACCTCGAACTTGTGTACTCACCTGGATCAAATTAATTATGCGAATAAAACAGCATACGTACAACTTATATATTTATTCCAACTTGTTAAATATATAGTTTCATAAAGATGTTACTAAGTTAAAACATTTAAACTAAATTTTATTCAAAATATTTTGAAGACCGAATTCTTTTCAAAACATTTCAAATCTAAATTTCATATTAGAAAATTTTAAAATTGCCTTATTCATTTACTTAACAAAATAGGTTCAACTTATTTAAATCATATTACTACATACTTTAACATACATACCAAACTTATATACTTTATATTTTTCAAAAAAAAATTAGCTTTGAAAAGTTAACCTTGATTTGGAAGTGTTCGAACCTTCAAAATAGTTGAAGAAATCATTTTCAAATTCAAGAGTTGGAAATCAACAACAAATCAATAAATCTATTTTAATAGATAGGGTTATATCAAATCCAAAACTCGAGGACTGAACATCGGCTTACTTCAAATCATTTCAAATATATATATACATATATCTTTCGAATATCAAATCTTACTTCGGAATTTGAAATCAAAATTGGTTTCGCAAAAATCACTCGCGTAGAAATGCTACTAAAGTGGCCTCTCCCCCACTCTGAAACTCGAAAATCAATGTCGATGATGCGTGCACTCATCACCGAAATTATTTTCCAGCGACATAAGTGAGTTCTGGACTTCTATTTTCTCAAACTTCTTTTGAAATTTCTTTGAAATCATTCGAAACTTATTAAAATCATTTGAAACATTTCTTATTCAAAAAATACTTTTAAATCATATTATTATTATACATTTCAAAATCTTAAAACCAATTTCAAAACACCGGGGTTCAATTCTCGAATTTCAAATTTAAAATCCTTAAGTTAAAAATCATTTTAGATAAATCAAATTTCTTATGTAATTTTTCAAAATTACAAATCCTTTCGAAACCTCAAATTATCATAAAAAAAATATATAATCTTTATCGAAAACATTTCACTTTTATATATAGAATAAAATCATACTTATCAAAATAATAATTTTGGTTTAGAAAGCAATTTCTAAAATACAAACAAACCCGATTTTCAAAGGATGATTTAAGAATGGATTTCAAACAAAGATAGAGATTCAAATTAGAGGAACTCTTATCAAATAGAATTCTAATTCGAAGATAGGCTCGAACGAAGATGAGATAATTAAATTTCAAAATAGAAGATGAATATATTTATATAAATCGCGGGCGACCTTAACCGAGTCAACCGTGACTTTACGAACAAGATTGATGCAGAATTCCAAGAAAACCAACATTCGATCGCAAGAGATAGTGGCATCTAAACCAAAGATATAGAAATCTCCGGTGAATCAATGCCAATTGTGAAGGAGTTTCACCCCTTCACAAATCATTCAAAGATTGGTGGGATCCTATTCTTATAGAGATCATTCGAAGTGGAGTTATGGGATACTCCAGAATTAAAAGAATACAAATAGGGAGAGACAAGAATGAATTTCGAAACCGAGGGACATTCCAAAATTCAAAGGAAATCGAGTCAAAAGGGAGAGATTCAATTCGAACGAAAGTGATTCTATAAATAAATTTACCATATATGATAAGTTTTGCCTAGAACCTGGCTCTGATACCAACTGTAACGATCCACTATTTTGGACCATTCAAATCGACAATAATCCACACATGTCAGACTCGAATAGTTCAAAATATCAGATTGTTAATTTAAAATTTGGCAAAACTCAGAATATACAGTAAATAAATCAATCACAGACACAGAGTAATACAATAATACGCAGTGGAATAGATAAAATAGTAGTTCATGAAGCTACTATATAAACATCAGAGTTAGAAATAAAATACAACAGAATATCTCAAATGCAGTGAAGTCTCCAGTACAACAGATGACTTCTCTGAACAAATCAACAAGAAGAGCTGAAAGCTGAGGCGATGGTTGGATCTCCAAAGGAAGCTCCAAACTCCACAGGTGAGTCTCAAACGCTGTATCACTCGGTCTGACCCGAGCGTAAAGCAAAACACAAAACACTCGAGTCAGGATTAACATTCTTATATCAATAAATCCAACTCAAGTGAAATATCAATTGAAATACAAGTAACTTAAAGGATGTTTGGGATAACCATCCTCTAAGGATCCGTGGAACTATCTAAAATGTAGAAATATACACTCTAACACCGTGGTCATTTCAAATTTATTTATTCTTCAAAACCAATATATTATTTTCATTTCAAATACATATATTTTCCAAAATAGTATATAAATATATAGGTTAAATAATTTAAAAGTAAAGTATTTAAAATTTCCTCAAGTCTCACAAATCAATTAACATCCACCCAAATTCCAAATTCAAATTTATTAAAAGCTTAATTCATCAATTCAATTCAGTTTTAAATATACCATTTAAATTTTCAATATATTTCAAAGCTTTAATACTCAACATTTTCAAAGTTAAATTTAACAGTTTCATATAGCTCTTGATTTAACTTTATTATTATTTAATCAGTGAATATTCACTTCATAAATTCAATATCATCTAACTAGCCTTAAATTTCATTTTACTAAATATTTCCTTAAATTTAATTAAACAAGAAATATTCATAATTATTTTTAAATCAAACCCAAGTTATAAATCATATCTTAAATCTCAATTTCAATAAGTTTCAAATCGGTTTAATTAAATAAAATTCTTTATTGAATACAATTTCAACTAAATTCAAATTATCTTCCTAACCTTAACTTATTCAAATTTTTACCAAAATCTATTTTGAAATATCGATATAAGTACTTAACCATATTATATGTATTAAATCAATCTTAATTAAATTTAATATTATAATTAAATCTATATATACATCATTACCATTTATATATAATGATTTAAGAATCATCATTTATTTAACCCATATATTTCTTCCCAAATCCATAGAATTTATTTTCAAAATATTTATATATATATATATGGACCAACGGTGTCTGTATATATATCTATCATATGGTTAAGTGATACGGATATTTATCATTTCAATCCATAATTTAAATATATACGGGTAGATATCACTTCGACCCGTAATCCCAAATTCAATTCAAATGAAAATCGTTTGGGTCTATCATTTCAACCCATAACGAAATTCTCCTATTCTAAAGTCCGTTCGGGTATGTATCATTTCAACCCATAGTGATTTCTATACTAACAGGGAACTTGCAGAGTGATAACAGATATAGAAATAATATAACAGGCATAGATATATCATCAATAACAATATAATATAAACAGCAGGATATGGTGTCATATCCCACAGGTGAACGGTTACAGATAATAGCATATATAACAATTTAAATAACTACAACAGCATATTTCAATTGTCGTTTCAATTGAAATCAAATTTAATAAATAAAAGAACGTTACTCGTGAGTGATTGCTCACCTTTCGAGGCTAGATAGATTTGACAAAGAATTGAGTTACGGGTTGGGTCCCGATCTAGACAATCGAACAAATCCGAACAAAAATCTCACAGCGAAGTAAGCTGAAAGTGGGTTTGACGGGCAAAGCTGAAAGATAGAGATTGATGGAAACGAATCAGAAAAATATATGTTATAAATTTCAAATCAATATTTCATTTAAAACCTTATAAAATAAAATATATTATCCTTTAAGGTCGTATATATTCTAAATCAAAGTATATATAAAATAAAATAATAAAAAAATAAGATAAAAATGCAGACCATTCAAATGCACGTACATGCAGACCACGATTTATATATACACATCAATATTTATATAAACAGATAGACATAAAGACTAATATATAATGCTTACTAAATCTAAACCAAAATTTTAGAATCAAAATAACTGAAATCATATACATGAACTCAGCAATCATATATATATGTATATATATATATACATATATATCGCATAAATATATCATATGTTAATCAAATCAACTTTATATTAAAACTTATTGATATATAAAAAAAATTCAATTTTAGATAAAACTATATATATGTATGCTGACATACGTAAGATATAAATGTCCAACATAAAATACTTTACTGTACGAACATATGTATATGGCTCACTGCATATACCAGCTTTATCTAACCTTTATATAGATATATACCTACAAATTTACACTTATATCATATAGACTCATCGCAGCAATTATTTTAATACAAATATATACTAAATATATTCATATCAAAAAAAGATTTTCGAGATAAAGAAGTATGCATGCAGACTCACGTATAAATGCAAACCTGACTTAATATAAGCATGCAAACAAAGATTTGCTGTAGACATATTTTATAAAATGCTATATAAACCAGCATATGCAACTTACCCAAAAACTACATATATAAGTGACTAAGTAAAAATATAAAGTTATATCATATATATGCGTATACAACTGACATAAAAATATTATATTCGAAAGCAATATACAAAGTAGTATGTACGTTTATATATAGACCTACAATTCCCATTATAACCTTAGAATATATGTTATAAAATATATAACATCTTACTAAATAAAATGACAGGATGAAAAAGATAAGTTTAAAATAAAATCATATATGCCCGAAACTATGCAAACCTATTTATAACAATTCCATACGGTTACAAATATATTTGTATAGGCTAATATTCATACTCTATAAACATTATATATAACTAATATATATATTAATATAGAATACTCTCCTAAATAACATATATATATACAAATCTATACCTATATGCAGTTCGACACTTATATATGAACGAAAACCAAAGTACATAAATACCATATATTTACGTATTAACTATAACACTTACTATCAAGTACTAATATAGATATATAACTTACAAATATAACATGCGGGTAGATGTTTATTTTGTGGAGACGTGAGCTGCCTGGGCTCGGTTGGAGGGTGTTTGTGTGGGCGGAGGCTGGAAGATTGGGGAGGAGCTTCGGTTTTGGGAAGAAAACGTGGGGAAGGGAAGAGGCCGAGAACGATGGTGCGTTAGTGATGACATGGGTCGGGGTGAGCTGCTGCGGCCGTGGAGGAAGGGGAGAAAGGAGAGGAAGATGGTGATGGCCTCGGTGGTGAGGGCGGAGATGGATGAGCGGATCGGGTTTGGATTGGAGGCTAATTCTCTGGTGGTAGAGAAAAAAAGAAGAAGGTTGAGGGGAGGAGAGATCGAACGGCTATTGAAGAGGTGATGTCGAGTGGGGAAGAGAAACAGAAAAGAAAATGTAAGAAATGAAAAATGGGGAAGAAGTCGGGTGAAATAAATGGAATTGAACTGTATTTTCAAAATGAAACGTAAGCAACAAATTAGCTCAAAAGAAATTGAATAGGAACAGCTGTGCATTGATTCAACAACGCAGTTAAAGCAATTAATATTTGGGTGTGCAGCACGCTTCACTATTTGAAACCGAAGGAAAGTTAACGGTCACAATTAAAGGTACCGTTACAACGAACAGTTTATTGTTTTCTTCGCGTACCGGACCTCAAAATACAGAGATAAATATACCGTGGTGATCAGCGCGACGAGACGATCAAAACGGTATACAAATATCAGTGGTACGATCATCCGGTCAAAAGTCGATAATCGGTACCGAAAAATGCTGCTATTTGGCCAGAATTAAGATAAATGGAGCAATAGAAGTTCAAATTTAGAAAAACAAAAGATGACGTCCCACTCAGAAGAGGATTTATAAATTTTCTATAGAAAAATATCTAGGTTTGGAAAATATTTTATTACCATCAATTATCAACTGATTTAAATTGAAATAGAATTTCACAAGAAAATAAACTTTAATATTATCAGATGAAAATTTACCAGTTGCTATATTGAAATAGACGTATTCCAAATAATAAATTCGTATTTCAAAATTCAATTTTTTTTAAATTTCACAAAATTCAGTTAAATACATTATTAAAACCAATTAAATTTCATGGGTCGTTACATAGTTCTTCAAAAATCAAGCTTTAATATGGAAGTAAAATCAAAGAAAGTATGAGAAATTCTAGGTAAGGGTTTTAAGCCATAATCTATCACATGGCTTTAATTATTTCAGTTTTGAGTTGAAATTGAATTCTTGTGTCTTTTGTAAAAAAAACTGAGTTCTAGGGTTTTCTAGTGAATAAATTGCAAGCTGCTATTGTAAACTATTATGTAACTCAAGGGTAAATGTGAGTTGAAAACTCACATCCATCTTTATTCCAAATTTATTTACTGATTTGGTTGTTGGATGAATTTTTGTTGAATTAATCTCAATTTGATTGTGATAATTCCATATCCTGTTGCCATATTCTCCATTAGCTGAAAACCTAGACTTTTAATCCCTTATAGAACCAATTCCATGATGTTTGTGTGCTTGCATGCTTCAAAATTCATCATCCTAGAAGTGAATAGAAGTCACAGTTCGAAAATCATCGGAAATGACCATTTGGGAGCCATGGACACTGCTTCGAACCCGTTTTAGGCAGTGCCACCTGTGACGACCCGGAATTTTTGAGCATTTGAAATTGGAATATTTAATTAATTTAAAATATTCAGAGGTTAATTATAAACTTAAATTTCAAATATCGCTGTTATGGAGTAATTTAATAATTAAATTAAAATTTATTTGAAGTTGGATAAAATAGTAAATCTGGCATTCTAAGCTAATTAAAAATATTTTGAAAGCTCGTAAAATTCGTAATGATAATACTAAAGATAATAGAAGCTTCAGAATGTAATTTCAAACTATTTTATTCAGTTTTGAAATTGTATCGTTTGAATTGAATTTAAAAATAGCCTTCCGAGGCACAGTCTCGGAATTCGACGAAACCAGTTCCATTGGATCCGTAATATTGTGTTATTATCGGATTTCAAGTTTCATAGTGATTGGAGTTGTTGTGTGAGCGCACGATATACGAACGCGTTGAAAATTAAATCGAAAATTTAAATATAAACAGTACAAGCAAAACACTGTAGCTAGATATTTTTCCCAACGTTCCTGTGCCTTCTCGAACACACTTCCTCATGCTTTCTTAAATCGAGATGCTTCACCCTCGTTCGTGAAAACAAAATATCAACAACCGAGCCTCTCAGTTAAAAGAAACAAACGAAGTATTTTCGTTCGTTCAAACCAATTCAATGGCCGAACGAATCCCTCCTCCTCCCTTCAATTATTCGATAGAACGTTCTTGGCCTTCATTTCAAAATCGTTAACCCTAAATCAAAAGAAAAGGGCGTGCACTCGAGCTAGAGTACGCGACCAAAGTCGCGACGTGATGGGGAGGCTGCTGATTTTCGATCGATGGAGGGATGCGCTCGAAGTCGCGAGGCACTTCGTGGGAAGACACGCAAGTTAGCGGCGTTTCGATTTGCACGAGGCCGAGGTAGGTAGCTCGAAGGCGCCACGAGTTTGAGAGGGAATCTGAGCTTCTCATATGCGATTTGATCAACGGCGACGAGGAGATGATGGCGCGAGAGGCTAGGGTTTCTGTTAGCGTGAGCTTCGAGAGAGTGCCGTGAGTTCGAGCGATCGAGGTGAGTTAGTATTCTCTGTTTATTTAATTTATTCTTGTTTGAGAAGAATATATATGTCCAGAAAAAAAGATTTATTACGGTAAAATGATTATTAAATTTTATAGTTTACTGTAATAGGATAAATTTGTTTTAATTTTTATGTATATATATATATATACATAGGCTAGTATATAAACTGTAAACTGGAAAATATATATATAAATATATTCACATTCGTATTTTAGTTTATATATATATGGTAAGCAGAGAATAATTTATAGACAAGATTTAGAGGATAGGATTTTTTTTAAGGTAGTATAGGTTGATTTATAGGAATATATTTATATAGAGATTATGAAATTTATATGGACTATTTTATCAGGATATGTGTTTAGTACAAATTTATGTATTTATTGAAGTTATGTGATTTATCTTAGTCGCTAAAAATATTTAGTAAAAAAAAGAATTTGTTTAAAAATAAGTTTATTGATTTAAACTCGACTTATTAGTTTAAAATAATTTACTGTCTAATTAAAAAAAAATGGTAATTAATAGTGCAATTAGTCAAATATTAATAAAATCATAATATGTTTATTCAAGGTCAAAAATCAAGAAACCAAGGCAATATTGGAATGGATTGCATGTAGGAGCAAAGGTGAGTTAATCTCACTCAGTTAAATTATAATTTAAATTTAATTGGTTAAATTTAAATATGGATGGATGATTGATTTGATTGATTTGATTGATATGGTATATAGTAGTATATAGCTATATATACATATTGGCATATGTATATATTTGAGTTGTTGATATTCCCGCATTTATATAGCGGATGAGACCCTATGCACCGCATAATAGCGGATGATTTTATATAAAACCCATATACTGCGATATTCCACCTCGAAGTGGAATTGGTATTGTGCTAACGTCTGTGGATGCAGGGAAACAGGTTGGAGGGATCCAACTGGATTCCTCAAAATATTAACTTTTGTTTAAATATTCTGTGATATGATTGTTGATATCATGTGATGAATTATATGGATAATTGGATGTTATGGTTTGGTTGGACTGATTTGGATGTGCTGAATTATCAAAATCTCTAGAATGGAATTTTTGAAAAAAAATAAAAGAGTAAATTTTTAAGTAAAATAATTATAAGAGTTTGGAATAAATTTGAGAATGAATCTGATTAAGAATAAAAGTGATTTCCAAAATTCTAATAAATATGGAAAAGAAGAATTTTGAATAAACCGAGAAATATTGAATTTAAAAACTTACGTGATATTATTTAAAGGAATAAATAATTTATTTTAATTCAATGTTTAAATGTAATTAAAAAGGAAGAAGGAATTTGGGAAATCTGAAACTTGTGTTCAGTTTAAAGATTTTAAATCATAATGAGAAATAAAATCTGGAAGTTAATGAATTTGGAAATAAATGGATTAAGTAAAGAAATTTATTTCAAAGTAAATTAAATTGGGAAATCAATTATAAATTGATTTAAATACTTCGGGATTTGAAATTTAAAGAGAAATGAGATTTTGAAGATATAAACTGGGTTTATAAAGTGAAATGGAATATCAGTGGATATTAGAAAATATAAATTCAAGGTGGGAATTTATAAAAGGAATATGAATTGGTTTAAAAATAAGTGTTGATTTATTTTTAAAAATGATGTGAAGAGAAGTGTATTTCTCTGGATAGCCAAGTACGTTTTTCAAAGCAATTTTAAATATAAGTTAAAAGTTCTAATTTGTTTAAAAAGGCATGTTTCAGGAAATTGATTATTTCTAAAGGTTAATTTCCAAAGTAAGTATTTTCAAAAATCTATTATTGTAGTAATTATATAAAAGTGATTTGGTATTATGTTTTAAAGAGGAAATTTAGTTTATATTTATAAAGTGGTTTATTTTAAAGTATATATTTTTAATAAAGTATTAAAGTAGTTTGATTTCAATGTTATAAAATAAAGTGTTTTAAATTATTTTAAAATTAAAAGTATTTTGTGCTTGGTGATTCAGTGGAAATAATTATTTGGGAAATGTATTCCGTAAGCGGAAACTGTTGAAATTGTTTTCAAATGAGTTTTGAAAATTTGGAAATATATCTTGGAAAGATATTTGGGTAAATAAATAATGTGGGAAATTATTTATTGTGTGATGGTTGCTTGTGGATGTTAATTGATAGTTAAATAACCGACTATCAATATTGGCCAAATGCGCTGATCGTTTCGAAGAGACCGGGATCGGGTCTCCGTATACCGGGATTCTAGGTCTGGAGACTCGAATACCACTTCGATCCGGTTTGTACGTTTCGTATAACGTGTTCGGAGTTGAAGATGGAGCAATAAAGTGCAAGGGCTAGTCGCTACTAATCCTGAGGATATTTCCAAAATGGATGTAGTAGGAATAGTGCCTTCGGTTTCGTTCGAACCCGGGACGGACTTGTATGGACGAATGCTTTCGTGACATCGTCAGATGGACGATGGGCATTCTAAGGGATATGTGCTATAAAGGTATCGTTTAGCCTCGAGCCTCATCAACCGGGAATGACTGAAAATCAGGGGTTATGCAGCAAGGCTTCGTGGGTAGCCCCCACTTGAGAGTAAGGTCATCCCTGTCTAGATGTCCCTTTTATTTCGGCTTAGTGTGGCGGTTGCTGATCCCAACCGTGGGGTGATTTTACTTGGAATTATCCAGTAAGGGATGATTCCGGCCTTGTGTTGCAGGGGAGCGGGCGTACTCCTTGGTACTGTGATCTAAGCCACGTACTGTGACAGGTGGTACCCCAGTGCCTAGTCATTCGTTGGAAATCCATTCTCCCTACGTGCCTTGTACGAGTTTTGTTTGTATTACCCACTTTGTGGCTAGTATGCCGGAATTTAATAGATGTAACAATTTCGGCTATTTTAATAAGTATTTGTAAATAGACACTATTATAATATCAGAGGATTTTTATAAAAAGTGTTTTGGCTATCGTAAGGTAAAAACCCGACATGTTTATTTGTGGCGTGGTCTTACGAGATGCTTTTGTTTTCAAAGGATTTTGAAACTTTAATAATAAATTTGAGTGTGATTTTCTCACGCTGGTATTCCAGACTGACTCGGGTATTGTTTTATATAATGCTCGGGTCAGACCGAGATAAACAGGTTCAGGATATGATGCTGTGGAGCTCAGGAGACGAGCTGGATGACGATACATACTTCCGTATTTGTTTATTGTTCCGCTGTGTATTTGGATGTATGTCATTGATGTGATGAACTCTGATGATGTATTCTGTAAATATATTGTATAAACAGATATATTTTTCTGTTTGAGTAAAGATCTGTTTTGTATATATTATATTTTATTCCGCTGCGATGTGAGATTCTGTTGTTGATTTTCTGTTTCTTCTTCTTCTACCTCTTCTTCTTTAACAAAAATGGTTCGATTTTCCGGGACTGGAAAGTCGGGTCGTTACAGGTGGTATCAGAGCTTAGGCTAGCGATAACCTTAGCTCTGGTGGGAATTTTGAGAGTATTAATAGATATGAGCGCGTATTTGTTAGTGAATATAAAATTGTTTTATATTGTGTTGATTGGTTTATTGAGTAGTTTATGGATTCTGGTCGATGTGTGGGACGCCACAACATTGATAAGGATCTCTAAACACTTGTATAGAACAATTCGACACAGTATTGTTTTAAAGTAGGGCAAATGAAATAATTTTACCCAAATTATTTTTGTATAAAAAGAAACGTTTTGTAAACTATTCTAGTTAATATATATGGTTGTTTGGATGTTAGAAGTGATAATATGGAATTATTATCATTAATATATGGAAACTTAACTAGAAATTGAAATTTATAACCAAAGCAAAGAATAAAATTTTATAATAAAATAAAATTTGAGATATAGATTACAAATGTAATTCATAAAATTGAAATAAACTTCATATATAAATGAGATATGTAAATGTAAACTAAATGTCATATATAATTGAAATTAAGATGAAGCCCCAGAGAAATATCTAAAATTGGAATGAGATAAAATTCCAGAGTAACGATGGATATAAAACTAGATGGGTTTTAAATTTGGAATTTTGTGAAGTTTAAAATTCCTTTGAGTTGGAAATGGTTTCAAAACGGTTTTCAAGGGTGTGGGAGAAATAGTAGTGATACTATTGTGGGAAAATATTTTAAATTGGATTCGAAGTCTGATGAAATTGGGTATTCAAAAATATTTGAAATGATTTAAAGTGATAAAAGCACTAAACTCTCTTTGGTCGCTGGAAAATAATTCCGATGATGATCGCGACATCATCGGTGTTCATTTTCGAGTTTCCAAAGAGAAATTGCTACCGAATTGTTTCAAATTGAAATTGTTGCGAACTGGGTTTGATTTTAGAATTCAAAAAGATAATAGAATTTACCAAGGGAGTTTGGATATAGTTGATTTCAGAAAGGGATTTTGAAATTTGAAATATGTTCATATTCTGGAATCTTATTTAAAATGTAAAAAAAAAATGGAAATTATTATTATCTGCAGAAATTCCTTTGTCTAAACTTACTTATCTATAAATGATTTAACAACATAAACATTTTGAGAAGATTTTGTTTAGTTACTTAAGTTAAATGTATGAGTCTTGATTGTTATCAAATATGAATGGGCTCTGTATCATAGATATCCTAGTGCAGCCTGTATAGTGAAGTATAGTTCATGAATTGATGGAAATACAGTTAGATACAATGAAAGGCAAATACACTATCAAGGTAAGAATATAGTATTGAAGTAAAATAATCTAAAATAATAAATTTTTGTTCAAACAAAAATATTTGTATACATAATCATATGCTAATAAAAGAGTGAATTTTTTTCATAACAGATTGTTATGATTATATAATTATGAATTTAAGTTTGGTAAGAAGAGAACTAAATGTTATTACACAGACAATACATTGATTTGGATCACAGATTAAATATTTCGTAAATTTAAGGAAAGCATAAATTGAACGACATTATTAATAAATTCAAGGATGAATTGATAATATGAGTTGAAAATTAGAATGGAATCGGATTAAAGTGGTAATGGTTCGTAGTGTAAAGAAAATCCAAGTAAGTAGAGATAAATTGAAAAGGGCCTTGCTATTAATAAAATAAAATTCTATGAATTGTTGTAAGTGAAATAAAAATTTATTTGAAGCAATTGAAATAAATATAAGCTTGTTTGGATTTAAAATGAATAGAATGTAAGTAATGTAGTGTAAACCATTTAAATGGAAGCATTTAATTTGTGTTGGGCCTAATAAATTCACTTATGGAAGTGTTTAGTGAATATTGCTTATGTTGTATGTGTTAGCTAATGAAATTAATTGAAATGATAACAAACTTTGGATATTTGTTACTAACCTGTTTAAATGGAGTTAGTACAGGTTTAGGGAAGCCGTATGGCTGGATTTGGCCGTGTGCATTTCTAAAATAAATCGCCGCTTGCTTTAAAAAAATGCTAAAATAAGGTACGCCTGCGCAAAAATTCAAAATAGGAAATATGAAATGCATATATTGATATATATTGTGATTTCCGGCCTGAGGCCGATGTATATATATATTTGTGCATCCTGCGATATCGCAGAAGTCCCTCCGTACAAGGGAGACTCTGCCAAAATTTTCCGTAAATTTTGGGAGTTAGAAAATTTTTGAAAATTTTCATTTACGATAAATAATTTAAATTTGTTAAGCGAATGAAATTAAAACTGGATATTGAAATCTAATTCAAATGTGAATGTAAGGTGAAGTGAAATCAAAGGAAACAAAAGAAAGTAAAGTTCGTAAATAAACTGTTATTTGAGGTTTAAATTAAATAGTAAGTGAAACTAATCCATATTCAAAATGGAAGCCAATTTGAGTTTAAATGAAATTGTAAGGGCTAAGTAAATAGTAATTAAAATAAACTTCAATGGGGAAGTGAAAATAAATATAAACTTCAAAAATGAAGTAAAACAAATCCAAGAAGTATATAAAATGTTTATATTGGACTTAAGAAATGAATGGTAAATTCTTAAGTAAATTTGGTATGGAGGAAAATTATTCTAGGTGAATAATTGAATGACGATTAAAATATGAAGATGTGAATGGGATAAGTGTGATAAGTGAATAACAATCAAATGAATGTGAATAAAAAGGAAATTGATATAATTGATAATCAATTGGAATTTATACGTAAGATGTACGTATATTATTTTATTCGCATAGCTATTTGGTCCAGATGTCGAACACAGAATTTCGAGATAGATATATCGATCCGAGTTGGAATTTTTCACTCGATTTTCAACGGCGAACCTGGATATGGATTGTTGATTGATTCTGGTAATTCTCTATCATAGTTTGTGGCTATGCAAGGAGAATGACGGTTTCTGATCAAGAAACCAGATCTGAGTCCGCACTAGGAAGTCGGGTGGACGATACTAGTTCGGAAGTGAAATTGTGTGATCGATTGAGCGATCGAATGTGATATTGCGTACGGATGATATATGTGCATCGTACAGGCTAAGTAAAACAAATATTGAAAATTTGTAAAGGAAAGTATAAAATGACTTGGGAATTGTGATTGAATATTATTGCTTAGTAGGATATACAGGTGTATAAAAGCAATGGATAAATTGGGATTTTGATTTTTGGAGATAAAATTTAATGGCCCGACAAAAAGGTATGTATTTGAATTTCTATATGAAATTTGATTGGGTTTTTGATCCAGCCACTTGGCTTTTTGTTTTCTTTTTGAGATTGGGAGGCCGTAGAGCCATTTTGTAGTAGTACCGAGCTAGCCGCGCAAAGGAGACGCTGGCAAAATTTTTCGAAAATTTAGAGAGTTAGAAAAATTTTGAGAAATTTTTGATAATTTAAAATTTGAATTCAAATTTAAATTTGAATGATAAGTAGGTGATATGGGTTGAACTTATGAATAAGTTTGGAAAGTTAAAGATGATTAGTGTATCATTGACAAAAGATTGTTTGGGTCTTGTTAAAGCTGTTTGAATTTGGGAAATAGTTAACGGGGATTGAATCATTCTTCCTAACTGGTAATTTCGGGGACGAAATTCTTTTAAGGGGGAAGGAATGTGACGACCCGGAATTTTTGAGCATTTGAAATTGGAATATTTAATTAATTTAAAATATTCAGAGGTTAATTATAAACTTAAATTTCAAATATCGCTGTTATGGAGTAATTTAATAATTAAATTAAAATTTATTTGAAGTTGGATAAAATAGTAAATCTGGCATTCTAAGCTAATTAAAAATATTTTGAAAGCTCGTAAAATTCGTAATGATAATACTAAAGATAATAGAAGCTTCAGAATGTAATTTCAAACTATTTTATTCAGTTTTGAAATTGTATCGTTTGAATTGAATTTAAAAATAGCCTTCCGAGGCACAGTCTCGGAATTCGACGAAACCAGTTCCATTGGATCCGTAATATTGTGTTATTATCGGATTTCAAGTTTCATAGTGATTGGAGTTGTTGTGTGAGCGCACGATATACGAACGCGTTGAAAATTAAATCGAAAATTTAAATATAAACAGTACAAGCAAAACACTGTAGCTAGATATTTTTCCCAACGTTCCTGTGCCTTCTCGAACACACTTCCTCATGCTTTCTTAAATCGAGATGCTTCACCCTCGTTCGTGAAAACAAAATATCAACAACCGAGCCTCTCAGTTAAAAGAAACAAACGAAGTATTTTCGTTCGTTCAAACCAATTCAATGGCCGAACGAATCCCTCCTCCTCCCTTCAATTATTCGATAGAACGTTCTTGGCCTTCATTTCAAAATCGTTAACCCTAAATCAAAAGAAAAGGGCGTGCACTCGAGCTAGAGTACGCGACCAAAGTCGCGACGTGATGGGGAGGCTGCTGATTTTCGATCGATGGAGGGATGCGCTCGAAGTCGCGAGGCACTTCGTGGGAAGACACGCAAGTTAGCGACGTTTCGATTTGCATGAGGCCGAGGTAGGTAGCTCGAAGGCGCCACGAGTTTGAGAGGGAATCTGAGCTTCTCATATGCGATTTGATCAACGGCGACGAGGAGATGATGGCGCGAGAGGCTAGGGTTTCTGTTAGCGTGAGCTTCGAGAGAGTGCCGTGAGTTCGAGCGATCGAGGTGAGTTAGTATTCTCTGTTTATTTAATTTATTCTTGTTTGAGAAGAATATATATGTCCAGAAAAAAAGATTTATTACGGTAAAATGATTATTAAATTTTATAGTTTACTGTAATAGGATAAATTTGTTTTAATTTTTATGTATATATATATATATATACACATAGGCTAGTATATAAACTGTAAACTGGAAAATATATATATAAATATATTCACATTCGTATTTTAGTTTATATATATATGGTAAGCAGAGAATAATTTATAGACAAGATTTAGAGGATAGGATTTTTTTTAAGGTAGTATAGGTTGATTTATAGGAATATATTTATATAGAGATTATGAAATTTATATGGACTATTTTATCAGGATATGTGTTTAGTACAAATTTATGTATTTATTGAAGTTATGTGATTTATCTTAGTCGCTAAAAATATTTAGTAAAAAAAAGAATTTGTTTAAAAATAAGTTTATTGATTTAAACTCGACTTATTAGTTTAAAATAATTTACTGTCTAATTAAAAAAAAAATGGTAATTAATAGTGCAATTAGTCAAATATTAATAAAATCATAATATGTTTATTCAAGGTCAAAAATCAAGAAACCAAGGCAATATTGGAATGGATTGCATGTAGGAGCAAAGGTGAGTTAATCTCACTCAGTTAAATTATAATTTAAATTTAATTGGTTAAATTTAAATATGGATGGATGATTGATTTGATTGATTTGATTGATATGGTATATAGTAGTATATAGCTATATATACATATTGGCATATGTATATATTTGAGTTGTTGATATTCCCGCATTTATATAGCGGATGAGACCCTATGCACCGCATAATAGCGGATGATTTTATATAAAACCCATATACTGCGATATTCCACCTCGAAGTGGAATTGGTATTGTGCTAACGTCTGTGGATGCAGGGAAACAGGTTGGAGGGATCCAACTGGATTCCTCAAAATATTAACTTTTGTTTAAATATTCTGTGATATGATTGTTGATATCATGTGATGAATTATATGGATAATTGGATGTTATGGTTTGGTTGGACTGATTTGGATGTGCTGAATTATCAAAATCTCTAGAATGGAATTTTTGAAAAAAAATAAAAGAGTAAATTTTTAAGTAAAATAATTATAAGAGTTTGGAATAAATTTGAGAATGAATCTGATTAAGAATAAAAGTGATTTCCAAAATTCTAATAAATATGGAAAAGAAGAATTTTGAATAAACCGAGAAATATTGAATTTAAAAACTTACGTGATATTATTTAAAGGAATAAATAATTTATTTTAATTCAATGTTTAAATGTAATTAAAAAGGAAGAAGGAATTTGGGAAATCTGAAACTTGTGTTCAGTTTAAAGATTTTAAATCATAATGAGAAATAAAATCTGGAAGTTAATGAATTTGGAAATAAATGGATTAAGTAAAGAAATTTATTTCAAAGTAAATTAAATTGGGAAATCAATTATAAATTGATTTAAATACTTCGGGATTTGAAATTTAAAGAGAAATGAGATTTTGAAGATATAAACTGGGTTTATAAAGTGAAATGGAATATCAGTGGATATTAGAAAATATAAATTCAAGGTGGGAATTTATAAAAGGAATATGAATTGGTTTAAAAATAAGTGTTGATTTATTTTTAAAAATGATGTGAAGAGAAGTGTATTTCTCTGGATAGCCAAGTACGTTTTTCAAAGCAATTTTAAATATAAGTTAAAAGTTCTAATTTGTTTAAAAAGGCATGTTTCAGGAAATTGATTATTTCTAAAGGTTAATTTCCAAAGTAAGTATTTTCAAAAATCTATTATTGTAGTAATTATATAAAAGTGATTTGGTATTATGTTTTAAAGAGGAAATTTAGTTTATATTTATAAAGTGGTTTATTTTAAAGTATATATTTTTAATAAAGTATTAAAGTAGTTTGATTTCAATGTTATAAAATAAAGTGTTTTAAATTATTTTAAAATTAAAAGTATTTTGTGCTTGGTGATTCAGTGGAAATAATTATTTGGGAAATGTATTCCGTAAGCGGAAACTGTTGAAATTGTTTTCAAATGAGTTTTGAAAATTTGGAAATATATCTTGGAAAGATATTTGGGTAAATAAATAATGTGGGAAATTATTTATTGTGTGATGGTTGCTTGTGGATATTAATTGATAGTTAAATAACCGACTATCAATATTGGCCAAATGCGCTGATCGTTTCGAAGAGACCGGGATCGGGTCTCCGTATACCGGGATTCTAGGTCTGGAGACTCGAATACCACTTCGATCCGGTTTGTACGTTTCGTATAACGTGTTCGGAGTTGAAGATGGAGCAATAAAGTGCAAGGGCTAGTCGCTACTAATCCTGAGGATATTTCCAAAATGGATGTAGTAGGAATAGTGCCTTCGGTTTCGTTCGAACCCGGGACGGACTTGTATGGACGAATGCTTTCGTGACATCGTCAGATGGACGATGGGCATTCTAAGGGATATGTGCTATAAAGGTATCGTTTAGCCTCGAGCCTCATCAACCGGGAATGACTGAAAATCAGGGGTTATGCAGCAAGGCTTCGTGGGTAGCCCCCACTTGAGAGTAAGGTCATCCCTGTCTAGATGTCCCTTTTATTTCGGCTTAGTGTGGCGGTTGCTGATCCCAACCGTGGGGTGATTTTACTTGGAATTATCCAGTAAGGGATGATTCCGGCCTTGTGTTGCAGGGGAGCGGGCGTACTCCTTGGTACTGTGATCTAGGCCACGTACTGTGACAGGTGGTACCCCAGTGCCTAGTCATTCGTTGGAAATCCATTCTCCCTACGTGCCTTGTACGAGTTTTGTTTGTATTACCCACTTTGTGGCTAGTATGCCGGAATTTAATAGATGTAACAATTTCGGCTATTTTAATAAGTATTTGTAAATAGACACTATTATAATATCAGAGGATTTTTATAAAAAGTGTTTTGGCTATCGTAAGGTAAAAACCCGACATGTTTATTTGTGGCGTGGTCTTACGAGATGCTTTTGTTTTCAAAGGATTTTGAAACTTTAATAATAAATTTGAGTGTGATTTTCTCACGCTGGTATTCCAGACTGACTCGGGTATTGTTTTATATAATGCTCGGGTCAGACCGAGATAAACAGGTTCAGGATATGATGCTGTGGAGCTCAAGAGACGAGCTGGATGACGATACGTACTTCCGTATTTGTTTATTGTTCCGCTGTGTATTTGGATGTATGTCATTGATGTGATGAACTCTGATGATGTATTCTGTAAATATATTGTATAAACAGATATATTTTTCTGTTTGAGTAAAGATCTGTTTTGTATATATTATATTTTATTCCGCTGCGATGTGAGATTCTGTTGTTGATTTTCTGTTTCTTCTTCTTCTACCTCTTCTTCTTTAACAAAAATGGTTCGATTTTCCGGGACTGGAAAGTCGGGTCGTTACACCACCGGTCCACTTGGACCGGTGCATCAGTTATAGCCTGGAACGTGTTTTAGGTTGTGTCGCGCAACCTCTCGACTGCCCAGTTTGCTCCTTCTTTTTGTTCGGTTGCTTCTCGATGTTATAGGCATGTTTTATTGCTAGCATGTGATGATATAGACGCATATACTTAAGATTTAAATGGTTGAATTGGTGAATTCATTATGATGATATAATTCCATAGAAATATTACTATTGATACCTGAAGTTACACATAACATTGCACATAAGTTTATTTCATAATTCTAACTGGTGTTTTCAATAGAACGATTTCTGAACCAAACTGTTTTCTAAATCATTTCGAGTATGAATATATATTTTGTATAAAGGATATTTGAAATCTATTTAAATACATATAAAAAGTATTTAAATATACCATAACTGATTTTAAATTGGTTTGGAACAATGGGTTTAATGGTTTATTTATAAGTAACGATGTATAAATTTACAAAGTCTTTCTAATATATATATATATATATATTCTAGTTATAAAATGTTAGTTTTAAGAAGGATATCAAAGTAAACTATTTTAATAAGATTGCACGACATTGATCGAACGAGGAATCGATTTAAACGTTTTAATAAAACGAGTGGTATGAAATGCTCGCATTTGTTTTACCGGTTAATTCTTGAACTCGTTCGATTGAACATTTATTTACACATTAGTGAAATTTACTAACTTTTAGTAAATATTCGATTATCGTCAAGTGGTTATAGGATATTAGTCGACACTCTTATGATTACTAATTAAAAGTGGATAACACTTATCTATTTGTCGAGTTTTCAGACTCGATCTTAGGTAAATCCGTTTAGGTGGATTAAATGGGTTTTCAGGCCTATCTTGTGATGCTCATTTTCAAGCGAGTTATGATTTGCGAAATGCAACCTCTAGTATCGGCGTGAAGTGCGTGTCTCTTGTATTGACTTGCGAAGTGCATGTCTATTGCTTGCATATATGTTGTGATTTTCAGTACTCTTATTATAGTGGTTTCTTTGACTTTGATGAATGTTGTAAATGAGCATAAACTTAACTATAAACCATGAACTATTAATTGAAGTATTGTTATTTTAGTGAAGCACAATTTATGGATATTTATCCTTGACATTTATGCAAGTTTATTATTATCAGTATTTCACTTTTTATGATAATTAGAGATAGTCTGATCTGAATGTTATTTTTAATGCTTGGGTTAGACCAAGACTTGACAGGTACAAGGACTCAGCGACCTTGAATGTGAGCTAGCTTAAGAAGTCTATTTTGCTATTGTTTATATTTTTGATGTACCATTTGAGTCTAGCTTATATGCTTGATCTATGTTTGTATATGTGGTAGAATTTTGTAGTCGTGTGTATTGAGATCTGTTAGTGTTTATTTATGTATATGCATATAAATATGAGTCTAGTATTTCCTTCTGTAGACACATACTTTTGAGAAGATATTGATGTATATTATTTCTGTTGTGACGTTCGATTCTGTGTTGTATATTATGTTATGTATTGTTCTGAATTAGATTACACCACTGTATTATCGTTTTGCATCTAGATCAGATATGTTGAATTGCCACTTGTAAGAAAAGAAAAATAGTCACATTATTTGACGTATTTGATACTCGCCCAAAGAAGTTTTACAGATGGTCACTCCTAACCAACCCTATCCTCTGCACTAACAGACAGTATTACCTAGTAATACCCTTTGTTAGTGTGGGTCTCGGGGTAGGGCGTTACAGTTGGTATCAGAGCAAAGGTTCAAAATAATATAGAATATAAGAAACACGAATCTTGGCCTAGACTGACTTAGAATCTCATCCCTTGGGTATGTCGGGTATAGTTTGGAATTTATTTCCTATTTAGAATAGAAGTATAAATGATTATTGGGAACAATCATCGGGACGTATTTGTGAAATTTTGAATTACTTTATAAATGATTATTATTAGATGATTTTAAAATTTAAGTGTTGTGTAGTGGATTCCTGATCCATTAGTGATCAGAGTTGCACAGCGAAAGCTGATAGATTGTTTCCGCTGAGCACCGTAATTAATTATAAAGTTTTACTTGAGTTAAATATTATTTGTAATGGGATAAATGTTTTTGAAAATACATATATATGCATATGTAATGAATTTTGGCAGTGAAAAGCTATTTTGGGAAAGGACATTTTAGGAAAACAAATTAAGAATGGAAAATATATTTCTATGTAAATATATATGGTTAATAAATTTTAGTGGTTTAGGAAATTTTATTTAAAATTATAAAGATGTTTTATATGTAGTAATTTTGACGACGGTTGCAGCCACTGAGCATTAGCAATAACAAAGATCAGTGGCAAGGCAATGTTCAGTTCATGATCAACATTACAGTCATCTGGCAAAGTGATTTACTATAAATAAATGGCAATGCAATGTGGTTATATTATTTTTGATAAATGTGAAATTGCGGATGTTCATTTTATTATGTGCTAAGAAGAAATTTTGTATGATACTTGTGCTTTGTTGTGTATATCATTTTATGATTTAGATAGATGTTAATTTTGAGTTCAAATTTAAAATAAGTTAAAACAGAAGATGTAAGAAATTGTGTAAATTTATTTTGGAATTCAATGTAAGGAATTAATTGGAAAAGAAAGTTAAAATTTATAATTGATGATTTGGAATCTAAAAGGATAAATCTTTTATTTGAATTGGTACAAATAAATGCGATGGGAAGTTAGTATATTGTTTTGAAGAATATAGAGTTAGAAAATTATTTTGGAAGAAAAGATTTATCCAAAATCAAATCATTTAAATTTTGAAAGGATGTTTGAAGTTTTAAACTATAAACTTTTATAAGATAGATATTTTGAGATTCTTAGTTCTATAATATGGGGAGTACTAATAATCTCTCAGTGTTACTGTAAATGATCTCAAGTAACGCTTCATCGAATATTGTACAACTCATTGAATAGAACATTTGAATGGTACTTACTAGCCTATTAGTGAATACTCGAATTTCACCGGGTAGTATGGAATGCCTTGGTTAAATTCTTATGATTGCTATTAGGAAGTATTTAACACTTTTGGGTTGTATTCTCAGTGAATTGATAGATCCTTAAGGGAATATATTTCAGGTTTTCCAGTATAAGGATATAACTTATACTAAACTAAAAAATTTATAATTATGGAAGGAAGAATTAAAAGTGTAAAATAAAAATAAAAACTTTCTTTTGGTTTGATTATTATATGTAACTTCTTGTTAGAAGTTAGTTTTCTAGTTTACAAACCTTAAATGAAGAAATTTGAATTGAATGGAATAAAAAAAAGAGTAATGGTTAAATACTTATGATTTTCATGTTATGCAAAATAATTCCTAGTGATGATGTTTGGTTGCAAATTATTACTTCTATGGAATAAGAACCATGATTAAATGATTTGATGATTCCAAGTGGTTATGGGACATTCGGGATCACCTTATTGGCTAATTATATGACTTGTTATAGAGAATATTTGAGTAAGTGGAGCTTACCGACTTGTAGTAAATGTTCAAGTAAACCCGAGTAATTATGGGATGCACGGGCGTTACTCGAATAATTACTATTAGAAGGTATTTGACACTTTTCTGAGGATGTGTGAAGTGCATGTCTTAGACTTGCGAAGAGCAATCAACTGCAATTAGCTTTGGTTTTAGACTTGCGAAGTGCAGTCATCTATGTTAGACTTACGATGTGCAGGTAGACTTGAAAAGGGCGGTCATCTATGTTAGACCTGTGATGTGTAGATAGACTTGCGAAGTGCAGTCATCTATGTTAGACTTGCGATGTGCAGGTAGACTTGCAAAGTGCGATCACCAATGTTACACTTGCGATGTGCAGGTAGACTTGCGAAGTTCAGTCATCTATGTTAGACTTGCAATGTGCAGATAGACTTGTGAAGTGCAATCATTTATGTTAGACTTGCAAAGTGTAGGTAGACTTGCGAAGAGCAGTCATTTGTGAGATACCTTGGCACTAGAATTGCGAGGTGCGGTCATTTATGTAGACAAGTGAAGTGCTTGCCTTAAATATTCGATAAGCAAAGTGATATCTTTTGTGTTGGCTTGTTAAGTGCATGCCATTTTGGTATGATGGATTTAAAACTTGCTTTCATGCTAGTTTATTGTGATGATACGAGTTGATTGTAAGATTAAGTATGATGGATGTTGATTGTGATCATGGTGTGATTTTAAGTTAAGATAAATCCATAAGAATGTTTTTAATTGAAGTACAATTTGCAAGCATAAAGTTTTAGAGAAATTAATCTTTGCTTTAAAAACGGAACAATTTGCGAAGCACAAATTTTTGGGAGAAATTAATTTTTGGAGAAATCACTTTTTGGAACATTAAGCAAAGACTATTTGAGATATTAATTTTAAAAAAGGGAATTTTTATAAAAAGAAGTAATTAAATTGGAAATTGATTGAAGAAATCTAACTCATAGAAATAGCTTGGATGAAAATATAATTGGATGTTTTAATCTTTTGAAAAATAAGTCAAAAGATTTTATTTGAGTGTAAATACAAGAATCTTCTTGTATATTACTTGATTACTTTGTTTCTTGGATGTTTGGTCGTTTTAGTGTTAGTACATATTTTTAAAAATAGAAATACTATTGCAGTAATATATTTCTATTAATTATAGACTTTTCTCTAAATTAGAAATTGCGAGGACGCTATTTCTTTAATGGGGGAAGTCTGTAACAACCCTGATTTTTTAGTGTTGTTTAAATAAAATAAATAACTTAAATGGTTGAATTGGTGAATTCATTTTGATGATATAATTCCATAGACATATTACTATGGATACATGAAGTCACACATGACATTGCACACAAGTTTATTTCACAATTCCAACTACTGTTTTCAATAGAACGATTTCTAAACCAAATCGTTTTCCAAATCATTTCAAGTATGAATATTTATTTTGTATATATGATATTTGAAATCTATTTAAATACATATAAAAGATATTTAATTACAATATTAATGATTTTAAATTGGTTTAGAATAGTGGGTTTAAAAGTATATTTATAAATACCGATGTATAAATTTATAAAGGCTTTCTAATATGTGTGTGTGTGTACTCTAGTTTATAAATGATAGTTTCAAGAAGGATGTCAAAGTAAACTAGCTTATAAAATTGCACGACATTGATCGAATAAGGAATCGACTTAAACGGTTTAATAAAATGAGTGGTGTGAAACGCTCGCGTTTGTTTTACTGGCTAATTCTTGGACTTGTTCGATTAAACATTTATTTACACATTAGTGGAATTTACTAACTTTTAATAAATATTCGAGTGTCGTCAAATGGTTATGGGGCATTAGTCAACGCTCCTATGATTACTAATTGAAAGTGGATAACACTTATCTATTTGTCGAGTTTCCAGACTCGACCTTGGGTAAATCCATTTAGGCGGATTAAATGGGTTTTTAGGCCCATCTTGTGATACTCGTTTTCAAGCGAGTTAAGATTTGCGAAGTGCAACCTCTAATATTGATGCAAAGTGCGTGTCTCTTGTATTGAGTTGAGAAGTGCATGTCTATTGCTTGCATATATGGTTTTGATTTTCTATGCTCTTATTATAGCGGTTGTTTTGACTTTGATGAATGTTGTAAATGAGCATAAACCTAACTATAAACCATGAATTATTAAATGAAGTATTATTATGTTAGTGAAGCACAATTTATGGATATTTATCCTTGACATTTATGCAAGTTTATTATTGTCGGTATCTCACCTTTTGTGATAATTAGAGATAGTCTGACCCGGGTGTTATTTTAATGCTCGAGTCAGATCGAGACTTGACAGGTATAGGGACTCAACGACCTTGGATGTGAGCTAGCTTAAGAAGTCTATTTTGTTATTGTTTACATTTTTGATGTACCATTTGAGTCTAGCTTATATGTTGATCTATGTTTGTATATGTAATAGAATTTTGTAGTCATGTGTATTGAGATTTGTCAGTGTTTATTTATGTATATGTATATAAATTTGAGTCTAGTATTTTCCTTTGTAGACTCGTACTTTTGAGAAGATATTGATGTATATTATTTCCACTGAGACATTCGATTCTGTGTTGTACATTATGTTATGTATTGTTATTAATTAGATTAAACCATTGTATTATTGTTTTGCACCTGGATCAGATATGTCGAATTACCACTTGTAAGAAAAAAAAGAAAAATATTATCACGTTATTCGACGTATTCGATACTCGCCCAAAGCAATTTTACAGATGGTCGCTCCTAACTAGCCATATTCTCTCACTAACAGACAGTATTACCCGGTAATACCCTTTATTAGTGTGGGTCTCGGGGTGGGATGTTACAATTAAATATTTAAATTAATCATTTGAATTGTCGGTCATTGCAATTGCGGGGTGTTGCATTACTTCTACGCCTTTGGTTTCTTGACTGCCACCTCAGGCCTTATGTCATCCACCGAAAAATGCTTGCCTACTTAATCAATCGTACATTAGGCTTTTATCTTAGCTATCCATTGAGCTATGTTACTAAGTTATTATCAATGTTTTAAGTATTAGCTTTGGCTAACTTAAGCCTATGTTACTACATTATTATCAATGTTCTAAGTATTAGTTTTGACCAACTTAAGCATTAGCATAATATTCTCTTTCAAAAGTTAATTAGTCCCTGTTTGAACACCTTGTCGAAAGCTAAACTACCATTGATAATTCCTACCTTCGGTCTCATATGGGGAAGACAAGCTATTGTTTTAACTAGTTAATGCAAGGACTCTCAACTCTAGGTTTTGGAAATCACTTCCTCTACCTACAGTCCTCTCTCTATAGTTCCGCCTTTGCCCCTATCCCCTTTCGACCTTCGGTTAATACCTTCGGTTTAATAACCTAGCATTATACTCAGCATTACATAGCCTTCTTACTTAAGTCTTTATACTTAAGGTTCTAGTTTATTATACATTCGGTTCGACTCCAATGCCTTCGGTATTATCTTTCGATACACATTGGAAACCATATTTTACATGCAAGACACCACCTTTACACATGTCAACTCCCAATTTGTTTGACTTAGTTCTTTCTTACCATTTATAGGTACTTTCCACACATTCAACATAAACTGTGGATCTGGTCTATTGACCAATTTCAAATGCTATGTTTAATTAAGTTTCCTACCCTAAATTTTTACCCTTCAACACTTATTGAATCCCCTTTTGGTCTAATGTATTTTCTTTTAGAAATCACTTATTTTATTTCTGACAATCTTAATAAATATGTATACATGTTTTCTTTTCATAAAATTTCTCAAACTCCATATTTCTAACTATTTTCTACGATATATGGCTCTCAAATTATTCATATCAATTTATTTACTTATGAGAAAATTCTATAATCAAAACCATCTTTATAATGTGTTCTCAAAATAGTATTAGATTTTCAAAGCAAATAGATTACAAGAAGCATGAAAAACATTCACTATTAATATGGCCATAAGCAATTTAGGAAAGAAAATAGGATTAAAGAATATAATACTCACATAGATCTCTTAGTTGAATGATGTTTCTAGTTCCCTTAGTTTAATCTTCTTCTTCTCTTTTATTTTTTTTCTTAGGCCGCAGACACCATTAAAGTGCTCCAAAGCTTTAACTCTTAATTTGAGTGTGGAATGGAATGAAAAGAGGGAATTAGTTAACTTTATGCCCATGAATGGTTAGGACACTGGCTCATTACCTTCTTCTCGTTTAATTCTTTTTAGTTAAGCTTAGTTAAATAATAATCATGATAAGAAAATGTAACCCAAATATTTATCACAATAAATCATTTAATTTTCATAATTTAAGCACTTAAATTTTTATTCTTATAGTTATTTCTTTAATCATTTATTTATTAATTTATGGGGTGTTACATCTTTGTTATGCAATGGATGACGATTCATCACCATCAATTCTTTTAATTTTTGATGATCAATACACATCCTAAGTGATCCATCTGACTTCTTCACAGATACCACGGATGCTTCCCATAATAAACTACTCGGTTTAATAAAACTTTTATTCTAAAGTTCTACTGGCTTCTTCTTCAACTCCTCCATCTCCTTAGACGGCATTCTGCTAGGTGATCTACTAACAGGTTGTGACTCTAATACCAAATCTATTCAAAATTCTACCGATTTTCTAAGTAGTAATCTCGTTACTGACTCGGAAACAGCTACAAATTCTCAAAATTACCAGTACTTTACTAATCTCATCCTCTTGATCCTTAATTACATATGACATAGCTGGCATAACCCTTTCACCTCCTCTTGGGTTTCAGAAAGTGACAACTCCATTGGCACAATAAATTCTAATGTCAATACGTGCTAGCCAATCCACATCCAAAAATTACTCCTTACCATGCAAAGTCAAACACATATGGGTCACACACAAACAAATGTCCACTTAGAACAAATTCTACATTAATGCATCTTAATCTGAAAGCGGCTGCCTACTGGCTGGATAAACCAGACATAAGAATGTTACTAAATTGATAGTACCTAACTCTAACCTATCAACTGAATCTTTCAGTATGAAAGAGTAGTAGCCTCAGTATCAAGTAGGACTCTAACTAAAATACTAGAAATCGAAATCAACCTCCAAGCACTATGCCCGTTCCCTTCTCCTCAACGGTCGGTCTAGTTGATGGTCCTTCCGTAGCATATACTTTTACTTGCCTTAACTCTAGACAAACTCTCTTCTTATGGCTAGGCTTATCAAAGTTGAAGCACTTGGTCTTCCCTTTATTCTCTAACTGCGTACACTTGGTCGAATAGTGACCCTTCTACCCACAATTGAAGCAAGTGACATCTATCGTATTTGGCTTCTAGGCTATCCCCTCTAAGGACATTCTTCTCTTCTGTTGGTTCTTTTTCCCCTTTTGATATGGGTTGAACCCCTTCTTATGCCCCCCACTTTGGACCAAACATTATCTTTTCTCTCATCTTGATATAAGAAGTCATGCCTCCTTGCCATTTCCACTACCATCTTGAAAAGAGACAAGAAGTGCGCCATCATCTTGCGGTTCGCTCCTTTCCTTAAAACTTCAATGAATTTCTCATTCTTCTGCAAGGGAGTCCTGATATGCTCTCTTCCATACTTTGACAAAGCATTAAAACGCTGGATATATTCTGCCAAGGTAATTTCTCCTTGCTTCAAGTGTAAGAACTCTCTATAAAAACCACTCTTCTGCGCTTCAGTAATAAACTAAGCCTCAAATCGCTCCTTAAACTATTCCAAAGTAATCTCTTCCTTCAAAACTTCAGCTGTAATGCCTCCCACCAATCTGAAGCATTCTCCCGAAGCTGATAAGAAGCCAATCTCCTTTTTTGAGCATCCTCGTATCCATATCCCCAAAGATATGCCCACACACCTTCAACCAATTCAGCACCTTCAAAGCAAGTTCCTTTCTATTAAACACTTTCCCCATGCAGTTCTTAAAATCTGGTTCATCTTGGAAAATTCTACTCCTCTAACTACGGGTCTTAGCTCAACAACTTTTGCTAGCCGTTGCCTCATCATTTTCACCATGTATTGTTAGAAAACAACATTCATATCCATTGCTCTAGTTGTCCAGGGACGCATCTAAGCATCAGTCTCGACATTAACATTTGGGGCCATCTCCCCTCCTTGGCCATTGGTCTGTGTACTTGTGGTTCCCCTACTAGCATTTGCCCTAACACCTTCTAACATCAATTGTCCATTTCTTGTCTTCATTCCTACTTTCTACATAATCAAATTCTCGTAAGAAATAGAAGGAAAGAGAGCGAAAGCGATGGTAAAGGGATAGATATGTCCAACTGCATATCTATATCAAAAATACAAGTGCGTT
Source organism: Allium fistulosum (assembly GCA_030737815.1). NCBI lineage: Eukaryota > Viridiplantae > Streptophyta > Magnoliopsida > Asparagales > Amaryllidaceae > Allium > Allium fistulosum. The sequence goes on along the minus strand of CM060902.1, from coordinate 626,471,362 downwards.
ATATATATCATGTATACTCTTTCGCTAAGGTGTTTGTTTTCACTATTTACTATCTACCTTGATTTGTACTTAGCACGGTTTTTACCTAAATGTCCCCTAACCTAAGCTCTGATACCAAGTTGTAACATCCTTCATTTCAAGATTTGAATATGAACGTCATTGATGTTGTATTCAGCAACAAATTTATTTTCAAGCGACAAAAAGGAACATTTTTTTCACAATGTTAAGTAAATAGAGAAGATAAATAGTTTTCATTACATAAAGTTGTATTTACGTCTTTCATTTCCCATTTGTGCCCATGCAGGGTAAATATAATAGAAACATAAATAATAGTGTCGTGCCGATATATAAAGATGTTGATATGAACACTTAACCGGTTATATAATATTGTTTTACAACAGCGGAATTCAAAATAAATTTATTATCTACTAAGCCTCATGCTTTGCCTTTGGAGCTTTATTCATCTTCCAAAAAGCTATCTATCTATTCCTATAAATTCAACTTAATTGAAAGAAAATATGTGGGTTTATGGGGAATAATAAAAACAAGGGTCGAACATAAAACCTGGTATAAACAATACATTTCCTTGATCCAAACATATAGTGAGACCATACCGTCTAGCGAAACAGGTTTTCCTTTACTGAATAAACAACATAAACTACATCATATCATGGGCATACATAAAACATCATTTCAAACATAATTATCCCCATACTCATTATTCATTTATGAGCCATCTCATATATATTAATTAAATTTAGTTTAAGTATACTTTATACTTGTCAACCTTTTATAAACCATGTCGTTCAATCATAATACACATCAACATGCATCGACTAGACTCTTATTTAGGTGTTAGTATTAAAGTTAATTGTAAGTTTATTAATTGATTACCTCCTTAGGTCTATCTATCACTAAGTTATCTTTCTTTTTTCCAAACAACATCACCGATGAAATGACCACTCATTTCACCATGGATGCCACTTGACTGGAGCCATACCGGCTCTCCTAGGAGGTTGAATGTAGCACACTGAATATATTCTAGCAAGCTTCCTTATTGATAAATCTAGGGATATACCTTAGGGATAGTTGTGTAATCTATTATAAATTATTAACTTTGTAATAAAATCTCTTCGAAGTAAAAGGTGTTTTTCTTTCTATTATAAACTTGTCATAATGTGTTATATTAATTAATTATTTAGTTTAAGTATATTAAATAGAAAATCATTAAATAGTATGTTATGTGATAGAAATTACAATGTGTTGTAACCATGAGAAATTTATCACATTAAAAATAACATATTGTTTTAAATATTCCCAGTTCAGATGTTTCAAGATAGTATATCAATATGTGCATTGAGATAGAGTATGTAATAGCTCCAAATGTTGGGTAGTATATTACTCATGGTTGGTGCGACCACCAAAGGGTTACATACTAACATTATTGAATAACTACGGAATGACTCACTTGAGATAATATACATTACTAGGGTCAAACAAAAAATCTCAAAGTGATAATATTACACAGTTCTCTCAACTTGAGAATACTATTAAACTTAAATGTGGACACTCCACTTTAATTATAGTTAAATCATGGAATTTCATCCATCGAACGACTATAGTTAGGTCCAAGTAAAAGCATTGGAAGTGAAACGCTATTCAATAGAGAATTCATCTTCTTAGTTATATGAGGTTAGTATCACATTCGACTATAGTCAACTCAAAATCAAAGTCTCTGGCTAGAGCAATATAGTTAATAATTATTATTACCATTGAACCAAGGACTTTGTATTTGGCTAAGACAAGCTAAATGTAGATGATATTGGAATTTGACCAAAACTAAATTCCATAAGTCCTAAAGTGCTATAGTTTTGATGAAGAGAATTGATGTAAAAAATCATTACTACCGAGTACCACTTAAAATAGTTAAATTGGATTTTATTGAAAAATGTATAAGTGATAAATTCAGCCAAATTGCCATACCACTAGCTAAAGTGAAGTATGAACTTTAACATTCGAATTGTTTGTAATCGTTGATTGAATTTACACCTTTGAGTAGCACAACCGTAATGTTAAATACTCCAAAATACTAGATGATTTGATTAAATTATAATAGTTATAAATTAACTAATATTTATGAAATATGATCATTAAATTTTATTTTATTTATTTGAAATAATTATGTATTCCAAATTTATATATGTACGTAACGATATGTGATATCGGTAAATATTTAAATTTGATTTAAATTAATTAAATATTTAACGGGTGTTGCTAGCAAATTTTCCACGGTTTAGGAATTGACTCAAATGGATGAAGTGGATTATAAAATAATGAAGGAATGCGCCATGAAGCTTAGAAGATATCAAGATTGAATAAACTAAAGATTTGGCTAAGTTCCATAAATGCATGATTTGGTTGGTACTGACCACAATTTTGTTAGTACCAACATGATTTGGTTAGTGTTATCTAAGTTTTAAACCAAGCAACTTCTAAGTGAATCTGGCGTCGAGACGAAGATCAAATGGATCAAGAAATTAGGGGCATGCTTAGAATGATGATATTAAGCCACAAAAGAAATTTAAAGTCAAAAGGGAAAAGTCAATTTTGATCGTTATCGATCAAAATTGTGATCGGTACCAATATGATTCTTGAAGTGCGATAGTACTTATGGAAGTTGAAGAAAATGCTTATGTGTTTTAGCACTAAGTGAATTTGATCGGTACCAATATGATTTGAGTGTTCCAGACTGAATCGTTCTTCTTTCCTACATTCTCGGATCTGAACTCTTACCTGGTATTTCATGATCTAGCGACTATGGTGAATGAGTTTGACTATAAATAGGAGACTTAAAGCAACGTAGAGGGTACTTTAAGATCTTTCTCTCTTCCTCTCTTAGAAACTCTAATAAATCCAAGATCAACTAGATTATGTCGGATTTTGATTGTAAACATTTCGTTCCATAGATAAAACATCAATAAAAAGGAATTAAGTGGTGCAGACTAGAGTATTTGTCGAACCACTAAAAAATCACGTGTTTGATCTTCTTTCTTTTGATTTTGTTCACTTTTATCTTTGTTTAATTCGAATGTAATTGATATTGGGGTGTTGTGTCAATTTTTGGCGTAACATTTTTGGTGTTTCCATTGAGAAAGACTTAGATCTTAGATTCGGAGAATATGAAGAGGCATACTACAAGAGCTATCACTAGAGGAAGTCAATAAGGACAAGGGGGCAGCCAAGAGGTGTCCTCAAGTCCAAACCCTCCTTCTATATAAATTACAAGAGATGAGATGGAAGGGATGATGATGGAGATGCAGACACGATTGATGGCTCAGCAAGAGGAGAGCCTTATTGGATTTTTCATAAGAATGGAAGAGTGGAACAACAAAGGACAGTCGGAGCAGTTGGAACTCATAATCAAGGGTCGAAAGGCGAAGCGAATACACAGGAGAACAGAGAAGAACAAAATGGAGCCGAACCCCCAACACCAAAACAACTTGGTACTGATCAAATTTTGATCGGTACCAACCACATTGGTCATGGGCACTACTTGTTTAGACCTTAAGCGAGCCGGGATACCGGTAATAGACGATGTTGGAATTATAGATGCGGACCAAAATGTGAACATAGAACCAAAAGGGTTAGGACCAGAAACTTCCTATAAGAATGAGGGGTAGGATGAAAATTTGATAAAAGGGTGCGTTTAAGCCCTAGAGATTCCAGTTGAACAATAATGACAGGATTGCTGATATGATAAGACAGGTTTTGAGAGATGGACCCCTAGATTGGAGTTTGGATTTGAGGATATAAATAGAAACCCTTTTATTCCATGCATCTGATACACAAGGAACCCATCTGATTTTAAGCTACCAACACCGGAGATGTATAATGGAAGGACAAACCCGACTGTTAATTTGATGAGATATATCCAGCATATGGGAGTGTTGGGTGCCTTGGAAGAAGTAATAGGACGATGCTTCCCATTGTACTTGATGGATTTAGCAGTAACGTGGTTTCGTCAACTGGGGAATTGGTCCATCAGCACATAGAATGGACAAGTGGAGAAATTCATGAACCATTTTAGAGTTCATATAGAGCGACCCAAGAGTTTAATAACATTTCGAGTGTGAGGCAGAGAGCAGGTGAGACCCTAAAGAAATACTAAAGTAAATCCAATGCAGCAGCAGTTGCAGTACATAAGCCAGTTCCATCAATAGTTTATATGGTGGTGGTTTCTGGAGTCGCGAATAAGACTAAATTTAAGATTACTTTAGAAAGGGATCTACCTATGGATCTTATGGATTTCTACTATCAAGCTGAAAATATATGTCCTATGAAGACGCTGAAGCTGAGGATGATGAATTTAACGCTATACAGGATGGAGTACCATCTAAGGTAGGATATGGGAATGATAAATGAAAACGAAAAGCTAATGATGGCTTCAGAGGATCGAAGTGCCAAAAAGGAACCAAAGTTTTCCTCTTACGCCAAATTGACTGAGACCCGGATGAGGATCTATCTTGATATGATAGGACATATTCTATATAGAAAACCTGCTAAGAGAGAGTCCATGGACCGGGAGAAGAAGTTGGGAAAATACTACATATTCCATAAGTTGTATGGCACAAAACTAATGAATGCAGACATCTACATGACTTAATAGAGGAGTAGGTATGGATCAATCAGATTTAACAATATGTAAGGGATCAAACCATGGTGGTGGTGTAGGAGAGCCACCATCTATGGTAGATGTACCCCATTGCGACCACGAATCTAGGTCGAGAATGATTATCCCATGATCGTGATGGATTGGAATCAGCTTTAATTTCCACACTTTGCTTTTGTTTTGAATAAACTTTGAAGGATTACCACCAAGCACATACATATGTATGAGAACTCGATCGGTCCCAAGGCATGCCCTGGGTTAAGATTCGAGGGTAATCTTTAACTAGATTAGCTTTCTTAATTTTGCTTGATGTGTTTGATTTAAACTTTATGAATAAATGATTGATGGATATTTGGATTTGGAAATCATTCGAACATGATAATTGATATAGATATTGATATTGCTAATGGATGCTTTCGGAACTAGCTATTCCTTAAACCTGATGTATAAACTGAAAGGACTTGGTTCCCCTAACCGGGGAGATGTGGCAGTGAACCATGAAATGCAAGATTCCTTACCCGAGAGCGAGTGGATAGACTTGAATAGGATATTAAGTCACATCACCAAAGAGTAGGCTTATGGACGTGCTCGTATAGCAAGTTCTCTCATCAGAGAATGAGTGGATGGATGCGCTCAGATATTGGGTTCCCTCATCGGAGAGCAAGCAAACTGGGCTCAATCTGGATTAATGGTAATAAGATCTAGAGAGATTTAAACTTAACTTTGGGATTTAAATGCCTTATTATCTAATAATAATAACCGAATGATTAAAGAATGTAAATGCCTCAATTCGGTTGAACTTACTTTTAATGGAATGCTGGCGATACTGGACGATTTATAAGTAACGCTCCAATCAAATGTAAAATGTTAATTTCAATACTATTTTATAATCAAATATGTGTGTGTATTGATCATCATATCTATGTTGTTTAGACCCAATTATTATAACGAATATGTGTGTGTGTGCGCGTGCACGTTGTGTTGTCCGATATTATGTATATATTTATATACGTTCAAAATTATTTAAAAAAAACATCAAACATCATTATATTATTTATATTCTTTTTGGCCTTACTTTGAACATTTACAATATTTTTTCTCAAAAAATATGATATATAATTATATATATACATAATAGTTGTATTATATACTAATTTTTTTAAAACTTACTTATAAACATATATATATGTTTTTGGATTTTAAAAAAATTAATTTTTTTCGTATTATAATTATTAATATAAATACAAATTTTAAATTATTTTAATTAAATATGCATGTATTTTGAAAAGATTATGCCAAATCCATGTAGATTTGACATAATGAAAAGATTTTAATTAAATAACTCCATGAGTTAGTATATTTCCAGATCCTAGGTTCAATCCATTTCTTTCATGCATTTGTTGTGTACCATATGAAAGAGTTAGTGGTATGCCCAAGGAGCAATTATGCAGTTGTTTCATATATCTTACTCTATAATCAATCTTGTTTGTAATAAAGGCGTTTGTTTTTCTGTTATATACTTTACTATATTATGATATAATAAATTAAATAATCAATTTAGAGTATATTAATAAGAAAATCCTTAAATAAAATGTTATGCGATTGTGGTTGCAAATAGTTGCAGCCGTGAGTAACTAAACACAAGATTAAATAACATTTTGTTTTAAATATTCCTATTTAAGATGTTTTGAGAAAAGACATTGTCACAATCCAAATTTCAGCGTTCGAAAATCGACATCCGTACTTCACTTGTACTCGAATGCCGCAGATTCAACCGTTGAAATTCGACTCGTGCCGGAGCTTATAACATAGTAAGTATAACAACACAGCAGAATAAAGAAATGGATAATATCATATACAACTCCAATGAATACAATATCCAGAATGATATTCAACAATGATATCAATATGATACAAGAATATCAGAGATAAATAAAGATGCTACAACGGAAAACAGAAGTGATACTCCAAGTGATCTGACAAAGAGAATGAGACCAATAACTCCAACATCAAGCTCGAACCATCATCACGTCTCACTAAGAGAAGCAAGGTCAGTCGTGATCTCCAAAAACTGAACTAGCTCCCGATAATCTACTAAACCTGATTATCTGAAAAACCCAACTCTAGACTGCCCGTGTGGAAAATTGTGAACACCCAGAGTTTAGGAAGGGAACAATAAACTTCGGGTCAGTCATGGGACTGGTGTGAGTAACAAAAACAGTTTATCTTTAAAACAAACCACAAAAGAATTTTAAACATTGAAATCCGCAATGCTTTTTGGAAAATGAAACTACCATAAGACCTCCCGCCACACACACAATGCAATCGCAGAATTGGAGGAGATTTCTTCTTATGATAGTCAAATATGCTTACTACGCAAAAAAAACTCTTTTGATATTATTACTAGTGCATAGTGTAGGAAACATTTCGAAAATATAATATTAATCTTAGCCAGCATACAACCATTATTGTATGTCTACTATAGCTACTATGTTCAATAACAGGTTACCGCCATATTCCATAGCAGGTTATACAACTAAAACCGTACAAGGCTCCTATTGTTTCTTTGGATTTTCCAACAAATAGTCAGGCTAAGGAACTTCCTATGCCACATGGAAACGCCTCTGGAGTGACGCCCCGAGAACCTACCCGGATCTCTGCCAACACAAGGCCGGTTACCCCCTTCCCGGGTAGTAAACCTGAGATATGCCACCCCCGGTCGTTTGCGACCTTTATCCGAGGCCTCGATCACACAGCAAATGAGATTGGAGCAACCACACAGGTAAATATCTGGGCTCCATACTATGATACCACCTTTTTCCAGAAGGAATGGACATACCCTAGGGGAGCTATCCCTGAAACCTTGCCGCATCTTTCCTGTTCCGACCATTACCGGTTTGTGAGGTCCGATGAGGTCTCGTCCACAAAGTTACGCTTTACACGAAAGCCATGCTTTGATCAACAAATGATCAACAACACACAGCAGCACTTAGCATGCCACACTACCAAATTGGGAGTATATCACTGATAAACTTCAACTACATAACCTCTGAGCTCGTACATCTCAGAGAAGGGTGTTAAGCTAAGAGAATAAATTCTCCGCCACCAAACAGAAATGTATTTGAAAGAAATCAGCTTTATATCTCAAAGTGTAGTGTCAAGACATACAACCATATAAGTCTGTTTCGGGTTCGAATAGAATCGAAGGCACTTCGAAAGAAGCCCTTGCAAATCCGGATAATTTCTAATCACGTCCGGACTTCCCATCACAAAGGGTGATCAAATCTCTATATCGGGGATCAGCCGATGCAGAGACATTCGATGGTAATCCTTTCGTTTTCGAAAGTATTCGGTCTTCACCACCGGTCTTCAAATGCTATTCATATATGTCGTATCATTATTCGGAATGAGTTATATGACACAAAGTCCTCTCCCGGCTAAACCGAATAACGAGCGTAATATTTAAAAACATATGGATATTGGGATTTCAATTAAGTCACAACTTATTACCCAAACTTCTCTTCAAATGGTTTAAACACATTACCATTTTAATCTTTTACACAAAAAGATTCATTTCACAAAGTTCAACCAGTTTCACCAGCAGCCGCGGTAAGACAGAGGATGCAAGCGTTATCCGGAATGATTGGGCGTAAAGCGACCTTTTCGGGAAAACCGGTCTTCGGGTATCTAGGCCCTTTTTGTGTGGTCCGTTCTAGTGACAGCATTTCTACTTTTATTATCACTTCCGGTACTGGCAGGGGCAATTACAATGTTATTAACCGATCGAAACTTTAATACAACCTTTTTTGATCCTGCAGGAGGGGGAAAAAAGATAAAACTAATTATTGATCACAATTAGAATTTTCTTCCATAACCCGAGCTCGGCAAGATCTGTTCATAGATTTTCCAAATCAATTTCCATTTCAATTGGATTAACTCATTAAATCTTTAAATCAAAGATTTAACTTATAGCTTTCAAAACAATTCCATTTCGACCTTTTATACAAAAGGTACCCCTTTCCAATTTCAAAACAAAGTTCAACAATCTTTCACAAAGATTTATTCATAACTCGGAAAAACCATTTTCCTTTCAAAGTTGAAATTTCTTTGATACAAGTTGGAAATTCATTCCTTATATGAAAGCTTCTATTATTTGAAAACAAATAGTTTTCATTTCGGAAAATCTGATTCTTTTATACGAGTTAAAGTCCTTGGGTTAAATTCAAATTCTCAAAATTTTACTTTTAAAATGGTTTAAATTCATATAAACACATTCATAACATCTTTAACTATAATTTCCAAACATAGAATTCAATTCCAAATTTTGAATTCAAATTCAAATTAAATTATTTAAATTGGAAGCTTTACCAAGTTATTCAAAATAACTTTCATCTTAAAAACTCCTTTTCAAAAGCTTTAACATTCAACCCAAATTCATTTCCAAAATCAATTGAAATTAAAATTTCAATTTCAGAAATATTAAATTTAAATCATCTGTGACTTAACCGATTTCCTCGTGAAATCCATATTTGTGTATGTAAAAGTGTGGTCCAGGGGTTTTACACAATAGTGCAGCATTACAAATCATCACATCATCACAGATACAAATACAACAATATATTTGATAAGCGGTATAAACTATAACGCTTATCTTTTATTAACAGATCACAGATATATATATCACAGATAATAAATTACGGTAAACACAGCTCAAATCAAAACAGAGCATCACATATCAGGGATATCAAGCGATTCAATCATTCAGTCAAGTCCAAACATTCACAAGTAAACCTATTAATCAACTGATTAATCTAAATCAGATGTATCAATTATTAATCCGGGTTAATTATCATAAGTTAATTACAATTTTTTTTGAAATAAATTCCCTTTCAAATTTTATTAGTTAATCTTCAATTATTAACTAATCAATCTTAATTATGAATCAATTAACCTTTAATTACTTAACAAATCACAATTATTAATTAATCTTTTAATTAATAAATTTAATCAACCCCTTGATTAATAACAAATATTTATACCCAAATTTCTGATTATCATTAATCACATCCGGTAATTATCTATTAATCACTTTTCTAAGTAATTATATTTCCAAAATTTTCAAGTGATTATTCTGAATTATACTTAAGAAATTTTAAAGAGTTCAAAATTAATTTTCTTTTTAACTTTAACATTTTAAAATTTTCTTTAAACAATTAAGTTACAAATTTTAAATTAATTTCAAAATCTGGAAATCTGGTTTAAAATAATTTCAGGTTCTAAACTTTTAAATTTTAACTTGTTTAAGTTTTCATTTTCAAATTCAATTCTATTTTGAATTCAAATTTCCCCCATACATTTAATTATTTTTAAATTATTGAAACAAATTGAATTTGAAACTTTATTTATTTTCAAACTAAATTTCAATTCAAACTTGAATTTATGTTTACATTTTAATTTAAACTCAGTTTTAAAACCTTAGTTTGAAATTTAAATTTATTTTTAATTCCTAGAAAACAAGTTCAGGTTCCAAAACCTGGAACCAAATTTTAACCCGAGACTTCCTATTCCCGCTTAGAGTCCTCCAGGCCAAATCACGACATCATCTTCGAGTCTCCCATCCAACCCAAAACAACAGAATTAAACCCAAAACACTGACACTTGTGTGCACGTGCACCACTCCACGATGATGCTCCGACCACCGAGACTGCCTCCGATAGGTCGACGATGACCTATACCCTCAATTCTGACCATCACCACTTCGATTCCCACTCGAAAACAAAATCGAGCATGACTCGATAAATCTCGACCCAGACGACAACCAAAATTTGCCTTGCCGTCGCAGCTCCGATCACCAGACGTCTCGAGCTTCCAGCCTCGACTTCGTCAACCACCCAGCCACCAATACCCAAAGCCCCAAGCAACTCGATGCTTGAACGAGATAGTGGTGTACAATTTTCCCCTTCACTCAAAAACTAGGTTTACAAACTTAAACCTTACGCCGCTGTAGCCACAGTCGTCGTTGCCACCTCCGGCTATTTTTCCCCGCACCACCGTAGGCTCCTCCATCACCACAAGAAAACCCGACCTCTCCAGTACCTCCTATCACCGGAGTTTGTCCAGAAACCAATTTTCGTTCATTTCCAAACTACTCCTAAACCACACCTCTAAAAATCATCAAACCAAGCTTAAAAATCATAGCTTCCCATAAGGATTCAAGTTATATACTTGAATCAAAAATTCATGAAGTTCGAAATTTCCAGAAAATGAAGTTACCACTGTAAAAATTTGATTTTTCATTCTATATACATTTTTATTTCATGAAACTATTTTTAAGTTATCATCCATACTTAAACACAACTAATTTGTTTTAAAATCAAAGCCTAATATTGATTAGGAGAGAAGAAATTGAATCTTCTTTGGTTGTTCTATGTCCTGGAACTAAACAGAGAAGATGCACTGATACATACGTATATATATATATATACACAGAGCAATGGCAACATATACTCAAGCTTAAATAACTAACTGTTACTCACCTTCAACATCTTTAGTTCCAGAGCCTTTGAAGTTGAAATCCTTTTAAAATTTGAAAAGTTGAAATCTGGTTTGAAATTGCTAACTGGAACTTCACTTGATCTCAGATTTGCATTAGTTGTTTTGATATTTTACTGAGATGTTGTAAGTTGATGTTTGTTTAATTATAAGATGACAATACTTCAGATTTTTCTCAGTTATAATGGTGGATGAATTGATGAAGATGATAGATATATAGAAATGAGTTTACTGGGTGATAAATTATGTTGTACAGGGTAATATAATTTGTTTGTACAACAATACAGGGATATTTTTCTTTCTATGGTGGCTGGTGATAATTTTGTGGTGTACTAGAGATAATGGCATTAATTGTCCTTGTACAATTATACTTATCCTTATTTGATTGTACATAGATATTTAGATTTTTTTTCCTTCTTGCTTTGCCTATGCTAAATTTGATTTCGGCTGAAGATATTAGCATTAAATGAATTTGTCTCATTTCTTGTTAATTGTTTTTACAAGCTTCATATATATATATATTTGTTTTCTTTTACAATTTAATTTTTTTTTCGCCATGTTTCATTCTTGAATGTATATTAGTTTTCTTTTGTAAGCTAATTCATGTATATATTTTTATCATATATATTTATATTTATATTTTATTTATTTATTTCTATTTTTATTTTATCTTATTATTTTGTAATATAAGTGAATTCCTATAATTTAATTTGTCATTAAATTTTTTTTAGCTAGTGTTTACTTTGTATTTTTTATAGTTTATCTTACATATTTATATTTTATTCCTAGCTTAAATATTTATTTTTATTTTATTTTTATTTTTAACATAACCCATCAATTTCAAATTTAAATATATATAAAATCCGGGGTCGTTACAACCTTCCCCCCTTAAAAGAAATTTCGTCCTCGAAATTTGCCAGGGAGACACAAAGATAGGTGAAGAAGATTTCATCAAATCAACTGAATATCTATTCTGCATTTGGCTTACCAAATCAGAATATCAATAATAGATACAAGAACGAATCTTTTTAATTATTTCCACAAGATACTCGGGTTATCCAGATCTATGAAATATGCAGTGGCATCGGTTAGTCCGAAAGGATAACTAACCATTCGTAGAACATATTGGGACCCAAAGAATAGACAGATATATGGATGCAATTCCAAACTTTTAGTTTAGAAACTAAAGTATATCTATCAACCATAGCAACCAAAGCAAACAAGGCAGCCAATACATCCAAACAAACAATTCTGACCTATTTGGAGTTTATGTCCCATGCAAATATATCAAATCTTCTTCCTGGATCTACCAGGAACCATCACAAAATGAGAGAAGATGGCGAACAAAAAAGATTGATAGAGAAAAGATTGCTTCCTTGTTGTTATAGGGTATTGACCATTTATAGTCGTATTCTCCTGTCCCCTATCTCATCCTCTTCTTGCACTCATACTTACTATCAGTGGATAGTAGGAGAATTTACTGAGGCATACAGACGGATATCTTAGGGATACTCATTCTAGGGTATACTTCACCCAATCTCTAATGAGCTACTTAATGTGTTATACTCCTGAGCTAAAGTTCAACCTTAGCTCTGATACCACTTTATCACGATCCAAATTTCAGCGTTCGAAAATCGACATTCGTACTTCACTTGTACTCGAATGTCATAGATTCAACCGTTGAAATTTGACTCGTGCCGGAGCTTATAACACAGTAAGTATAACAACACAGCGGAATAAAGAAATGGATAATATCATATACAACTCCAATGAATACAATATCCAGAATGATATTCAACAATGATATCAATATGATACAAGAATATCAGAGATAAATAAAGATGCTACAGTGGAAAACAAAAGTGATACTCCAAGTGATCTGACAAAGAGAATGAGACCAATAACTCCAACATCAAGCTCGAACCATCATCACGTCTCACTAAGAGAAGCAAGGTCAGTCGTGATCTCCAAAAACTGAACTAGCTCCCGATAATCTACTAAACCTGATTATCTGAAAAACCCAACTCTAGACTGCCCGTGTGGAAAATTGTGGGCACCCAGATTTAGGAAGGGAACAATAAACTCTGGGTCAGTCATGGGACTGGTGTGAGTAACAAAAACAGTTTATCTTTAAAACAAACAACAAAAGAATTTTAAACATTGAAATCTGCAAATGCTTTTTGGAAAATGAAACTACCATAAGACCTCCCGCCACACACACAATGCAATCGCAGAATTAGAGAAGATTTCTTCTTATGATAGTCAAATATGCTTACTACGCAAAAAAAAACTCTTTTGATATTATTACTAGTGCATAGTGTAGGAAAAATTTAGAAAATATAATATTAATTTTAGCCAGCATACAACATTATTGTATGCCTACTATAGCTACTATGTTCAATGGCAGGTTACCGCCACATTCCATAGCAGGTTATACAACTAAAACCGTACAAGGCTCGTATTGTTTCTTTGGATTTTCCAACAAATGGTCAGGCTAAGGAACTTCCTATGCCACATGGGAACGCCTCTGGAGTGACGCCCCGAGAACCTACCCGGATCTCTGCCAACACAAGGCCGGTTACCCCCTTCCTGGGTAGTAAACCTAAGATATGCCACCCCTGGTCGTTTGCGACCTTTATCCGAGGCCTCGATCACACAACAACAATCACACAGTAAATGAGATTGGAGCAACCACACATGTAAATATCTGGGCTCCATACCATGATACCACCTTTTTCCAGAAGGAATGGACATACCCTAGGGGAGCTACCCCTGAAACCTTGCCGCATCTTTCCTGTTTCGACCATTACCGGTTTGTGAGGTCCGATGAGGTCTCGTCCACAAAGCTACGCTTTACACGAAAGACATGCTTTGATCAACAAATGATCAACAACACACAACAGCACTTAGCATGTCACACTACCAAATTGGGAGTATATCACTGATAACCTTAACTACATAACCTCTGAGCTCGTACGTCTCAGAGAAGGGTGTTAAGCTAAGAGAATAAATTCTCCGCCACCAAACAGAAATGTATTTGAAAGAAATCAGCTTTATATCTCAAAGTGTAGTGTCAGACATACAACCATACAAGTCTGTTCCGGGTTCGAACAGAACCGAAGGCACTTCGAAAGATGCCCTTGCAAATCCGGATAATTTCTAATCACGTACGGACTTCCCATCACAATGGGTGATCAAATCTCTATATCGGGGATCAGCCGATGTAGAGACATTCGATGGTAATCCTTTCGTTTTCGAAAGTATCCGGTCTTCACCACCGGTCTTCAAATGCTATCCATATATATCGTATCATTATTCGGAATGGGTTATATGACACAAAGTCCTCTCCCGGCTAAACCGAATAATGAGCGTAATATTTAAAAACATATGGATATTGGGATTTCAATTAAGTCACAACTTATTACCCAAACTTCTCTTCAAATGGTTTAAACACGTTACCATTTTAATCTTTTACACAAAAAGATTCATTTCACAAAGTTCACCCAGTTTCACAAAGATCTGTTCATATATTTTCCAAATCAATTTCCATTTCAATTGGATTAACTCATTAAATCTTTAAATCAAAGATTTAACTTATAGCTTTCAAAACAATTCCATTTCGACCTTTTATACAAAAGGTACACCTTTCCAATTTCAAAACAAAGTTCAACAATCTTTCGCAAAGATTTATTCATAACTCGGAAAAACCATTTTCCTTTCAAACTTGAAATTTCTTTGATACAAGTTGGAAATTCATTCCTTATATGAAAGCTTCTATTATTTGAAAACAAATAGTTTTCATTTCGGAAAATCTGATTCTTTTATACGAGTTAAAGTCTTTGGGTTAAATTCAAATTCTCAAAATTTTACTTTTAAAATGGTTTAAATTCATATAAACACATTCATAACATCTTTAACTATAATTTTCAAACATAGAATTCAATTCCAAATTTTGAATTCAAATTCAAATTAAATTATTTAAATTGGAAGCTTTACCAAGTTATTCAAAATAACTTTCATCTTAAAAACTCCTTTTCAAAAGCTTTAACATTCAACCCAAATTCATTTCCAAAATCAATTGAAATTAAAATTTCAATTTCAGAAATATTAAATTTAAATCATCTGTGACTTAACCGATTTCCTCGTGAAATCCATATTTGTGTGTGTAAAAGTGTGGTCCAGGGGTTTTACACAATAGTGCAGCATTACAAATCATCACATCATCACAGATACAAATACAACAATATATTTGATAAGCGGTATAAACTATAACGCTTATCTTTTATTCACAGATCACAGATATATATATCACAGATAATAAATTACGGTAAACACAGCTCAAATCAAAACAGAGCATCACATATCAGGGATATCAAGCAATTCAATCATTCAGTCAAGTCCAAACATTCACAAGTAAACCTATTAATCAACTGATTAATCTAAATCAGATGTATCAATTATTAATACGGGTTAATTATCATAAGTTAATTACAAATTTTTTTTGAAATAAATTCCCATTCAAATTTTATTAGTTAATCTTCAATTATTAACTAATCAATCTTAATAATGAATCAATTAACCTTTAATTACTTAACAAATCACAATTATTAATTAATACTTTAATTAATAAATTTAATTAATAAATTTAATCAACCCCTTGATTAATAACAAATATTTATACCCAAATTACTGATTATCATTCAATTAATCACATCCGGTAATTATCTATTAATCACTTTTCTAAGTAATTATATTTCCAAAATTTTCAAGTGATTATTCTGAATTATACTTAAGAAATTTTAAAGAGTTTAAAATCAATTTTCTTTTTAACTTTAACATTTCAAAATTTTCTTTAAACACTTAAGTTACAAATTTTAAATTAATTTCAAAATCTAGAAATCTGGTTTAAAATTATTTCAGGTTCTAAACTTTTAAATTTTAACTTGTTTAAGTTTTCATTTTCAAATTCAATTCTATTTTGAATTCAAATTTCCCCCATACATTTAATTGTTTTTAAATTATTGAAACAAATTGAATTTGAAACTTTATTTATTTTCAAACTAAATTTCAATTCAAACTTGAATTTACGTTTACATTTTAATTTAAACTCAGTTTTAAAACCTTAGTTTGAAATTTAAATTTATTTTTAATTCCCAAAAAACAAGTTCAGGTTCCAAAACCTGGAACCAAATTTTAACCCGAGACTTCCTATTCCCGCTTCGAGTCCTCCGGGCCAAATCACGACATCATCTTCGAGTCTCCCATCCAACCCAAAACAACAGAATTAAACCCAAAACACTGACACTTGTGTGCACGTGCACCACTCCACGGTGATGCTCCGACCATCGAAACTGCCTTCGATAGGTTGACGATGACCTATACCCTCAATTCCGACCATCACCACTTCGATTCCCACTCGAAAACAAAATCGAGCATGACTCGATAAATCTCGACCCAAACGACAACCAAAATTTGCCTCGCCGTCGCAGCTCCGATCACCAAATGTCTTGAGCTTCCAGCCTCGACTTCGTCAACCACCCAGCCACCAGTACCCAAAGCCCCAAGCAACTCAATGCTTGAACGAGACAGTGGTGTACAATTTTCCCCTTCACTCAAAAACTAGGTTTACAAACTTAAACCTTACGCCGCCGTAGCCACAGTCGTCGTTGCCACCTCCGGTTATTTTTCCCCGCACCACCGTAGGCTCCTCCATCACCACAAGAAAACCCGACCTCTCCAGTACCTCCTATCACCGGAATTTTCCCAAAAACCAATTTTCGTTCATCTCCAAACTACTCCTAAACCCCACCTCTGAAAATCATCAAACCAAGCTTAAAAATCATAGCTTCCAATAAGGATTCAAGTTATATACTTGAATCAAAAATTCGTGAAGTTCGAAATTTCCAGAAAATGAAGTTACCACTGTAACGACCCAGAATTTTGAACGAATTAAATTGAGAATATTTAATTTATTTTAAATATTTGAACGATAATCTAATTCGAATCCCGAATTTAAATATTGAAATCGGCGATTAAATTATAAAAATTTAATCGACTGAAGTTGAATAAAAATTTGTATCTTCAATTTAAAGCTAAAGAAAAATATTTCGAACACTTTTAAATTTTATATTGATGATACTGAAGATAATAGAAGCTTCAGAAACGAATTTGGAAGTGAATTGTTCAGTTTGAAAAATTATCGTTCGTATCGATATTCAAAAAAAAATAGCCGTCCGAGGCGCAGTCTCGGAATTCGACGAAACCAGTTCCATTGGATCCGGAATATTGTATTATTATCGGATTTCAATTTTCGTATTTTTCAGAGTTAATATGTGACCGTACGGTAGGTAAACGCTTTGAAATTTAATCGAGTTCAATTTGAATTTAAAATTTTAATTTGTCAAATATCAAAACACGTTCCTTCCCTTTATTTCAGCCTATAATCACGGAGAAAATCGTGAACACCATGCCTCCTCCCATTTCTAAATAACCCTCTCCCTCACGCTCAAAATCAGTTTCAAAGAAAAAAAAATCGTTCAAACAAAATTTAATGGCCGCTCAAATTTATCTCTTCGTTCTTCACAAGGCGAAACCCAATTCAAGAAAAATCGAACGAACTCGTTCGTTTATAATAGAAGAAGAGATAACTAGGAAATCGATTTCAATTAAAAATCATGGGGAAGGCACTGGGAGAAACGCGTTCGACATCTGGAGGTCTAGGGCGCGGCGGCAGGCGACTCGATGGCAATCGCGAGGCGAGGGGAGGCGCTCGTCTAGGCCGGAGGTGGAGAAGCTCGATCATGCCCTATTGCCGTGACGCGAGGAGGAGTGGGGCGTCGCGAATCAATCGCGACTTCGTGGGCGAGTGAACGGCAGGCGAAGTCGATTTGGGGGGGGTTTGTCGGAGTCAGAGGAGACGGCGCAGTGGTGAGGCAGCGACCAAAGGCAACTCAGGCGATGACGTTGGGGTCGCGTGGGCATGACGTGAAGCTGGCAGTCGCCGTGGATGGCAGCGACGATGTCGCGATCTTCTGGAGGGATTCAGCTCGAGTAATTACAAGGTATTAAAGGTAATGCCTTGTGGTTTTCTCATCTGATATTTAATTTATTAACTTATTTAACAATTTGAAAATTTATTGAAAGTAAAAACAGAAAGATTTATTTCAGAAAATAAATGTTTACGGTTTATATGAATGGAAATAAATATACATGCAAATAGATAAATAATTACTGAAGTTAAAATTGGAAAGCAGTGGATTTTAATAATGTTGATTTTGAGAAAAGAATGTGTTTGCTGCCCAGTTTTTGTTAAATTTCACAAAGTTTAATTTTATATGTAAGTACAGGAAGTTTATATAAAATGTTGGAAGAATAGAAATTTTTGGGTTTATATAAAAGTCAGATTTTTATCTACATATATTGTATAATTACGTATGTAGTTTCAAAAGGAAAATTATTAGTTTAAAATAAATTTCTAGTTAATTTAATTACCAAATAAAGAAAATTTGTTATTCGATTTAATTCGAATATTAACAAATTGTAAAATTTGTTTTATACAAGGTCAAAATTGCAAGAAAATAATCTGGAATGGGAAATGGGTTTAAGGAATTTAATTATCAGTTTAAAATTAAATAAATCCATTAAATGGAAATTTATTATTATTATTCGATTCAGTTCAAATATTAATTAAGATCGTACAATTGTTATATAAGGTATAAATCCAGAAATCAAGTCAAGATGGAAACTGGACTGCAAAATATAAATCTAAGGTGAGATCTTCTCACTCAAAATAAATGTGGAATCTTTGCAGTTATTGACTGTTGATTGTTATCTGGATGTGATATTAGATATTTTAGGATATATCTATATATATAGCAGTATATACATATTGGCATACGTATATATTGGATTGATGATTTCCCGCCTCGTATAGCGGATGAGACCCTATTGCGCCGTTAGTAAGCGGATTTATAAAAACCTATATACCGCGATAATTCCGTACTGGAGCGGAATTGGTATTGTGCTAACATCTTTGGATGCAGGGAAACAGGTTGGAGGGATCCAACTGGACCCCTCACATTGACTGAATTTATTTATACTGTGATATGAATCTGTGAATGATTATATTGATCATATTGATGTCTGGAAATTGTTTGAAAGCTAAAATTTAGCTGAATGGATGTTTGATATCATTGGATTCCAAAAATAAATGAAATTGAATTTTTGGTAATTCAAGCAGAAAATTTTAAGTGAATTGATTTTTTTTGAAATCGAAAAAAATTTGAAGGAGAGAATTTAAAGGTATAAAAGTTGATTTTTATAGTATTATCGAATTTATTCCAGAATAAAGTGAAAATGTTAAATAAATGGATTTCGTAAAATAGTGATTTTAA
Organism: Allium fistulosum; assembly: GCA_030737815.1. Classification (NCBI taxonomy): domain Eukaryota; kingdom Viridiplantae; phylum Streptophyta; class Magnoliopsida; order Asparagales; family Amaryllidaceae; genus Allium; species Allium fistulosum. The sequence continues at coordinate 626,451,748 of CM060902.1, read as the reverse complement.
ATTGAAGAATTTAATTTAAAATTTGGATTTTTAAAAATAGATTGAAAGAAACGATTGAAATTTATTTTCTTAAAAAGGAATTTATTTAAGAAAAGATAAGTTGGAAATCCTATTAGAAATTTAATTTGCAAATTGAAACAAATTGGGAAATCAATGTAAAATGATTTCAAATTTAAGAATCCATTGTTAAAAACAGAATATTGAATAATTTGAGGAAAATAAGGAATTTACTTAGTAGTGATAAATAAATTTTTAAATCAATATCGAAATTGATTTGGGGATTGAAGTTTTTATAAATAGAATTGAAATTTATAAAAGTTGTTTATAAATTCAAAATCAATTGAATTTGATAAGTAAAATATAGAAGTTGATAAAAAGAAGATTTATAAGTTGAAGTTGTTATTAAAACAGAAATAGAATTTATAAACGTCGTTTTATAAATTCAAAATCAATTGAATTTGATAAGTTGAATATAGAAGATTATTAAAAAAAGATATATTCACGATTTTGGACAGTGAATGTATTATTGAATAAAATGGATTCATTTTTGAAAAAGTGATATTAAAAATGAAGTTAAACATTTTAAAGATGTTTTAAAATGTATTGTGAATCGAAAGCATAGATTTCAACAGTTCTTGTTGAAATAGGCGTTTTCGAGAAATAAGGAAATGGTGGACTATAACACTGTTGTTATAGTAAATGATTTTCGGAAGAAAATGTTTTATCTAGTATTGGGATTTACATATCTATATTAATTTCGAATCCCTATACTAGTGATTTTGAGTCGTCGTAACGATGTTTTACGCAACATTCGTTTTGACTCAAATAGATGTAAAATTTATGATTTCCTTAAAGAATGAATATATACTTAATATTGATTTAAGTATATCGAATATTTTCAAATGTTGAAAATAAATGATTTGTGAAACACTTATTTTTAAATAAGTATGGAAATGCTTTTCCAATATGAAATGAACTGTTTTGGGATTTTATCTTCAACGATAAAATGAAATGTGGAAATTGATTTGAAATTGTTTTCAAATGGTTAAGTGTGGAAATTTTATATCTTGTAAAGATATTTTTGAAGATAAAATAATTTGGAAAATTATTTGGAATCTGATGATGTTGCGCATCTTTATTGATAGTTAAATAACCGACTATCAATAATTACCTTTAGATAGGTATTTGTTGTGAATTGGATGAATTTGAATGCCACACTTATTTTTGAATAAACGCTCACTATTCGGGTTAGCCGGGAAAGGACCATGGGGTCGTATAACCCATTCCGAATATGTGATACGTCGTTATGAATTGCATTTGAAGACCGGTGTTGAAGACCGGATATTTTTGAAAACGGAAGGATTACCGTCGAGTTACTCTACATCGACTGATCTTCGATTTAGAGGTTTTATCACCCTTAGTGACGGGAAGTCCTGACGTGATTGAAAATTATCCGGAAATGCAAGGGCTTCGTGAGAAGTGCCTTCGGTTCTGTTCGATCCCGGAACAGACTTGTATGGATTGTGTGTCTGACGTTACAATTTGAGATATTGAGCTGATTTCTTTCAAATACATATCTGTTGGTGGCGGAGAATTTATTCTCTTAGCTTAACACCCTTCTCTGAGACGTACGAGCTCAGAGGTTATGTAGTTGAAATTTATCAGCGATATATCCCAATTTGGTAACGTGGCATACTGAGTGTTGCTGTGAAATGATCGGTGTTTGATCATTTGTGATATGATCATTTGTTTGATCTTATATCTTTGTGATCATAGGTTGATCATTTTGTTTGACCCGAAGCAGGGCTTTTTAAGAAAGCGTAGCTTTGTGGACGAGACTTCGTCGAGCCTCACACCCCGGAAATGGTCGAAACAGGACGAATGCGGCAAGGTTCTAGGGAGTAGCGCCCCTTAGTGTATGTCATTCCTTCTGGATAAAGGTGGTATCATGGTATGGAGCCCAGATACTTAACCTCTGTGGTTGCTGCAAAATTTATTTCTTTGTGGTTGTTGCGAATCGGGGATCCTCGGGAAGATCGGTGACGATCGGGGGATGGCATACGCGTGTCAGTAGTTACCTATTTTTGCAGAGGTAACTCGGCCTTGTGTTGGCAGAGATCTAACCGTAACGTTAGATTCTCGGATCGTCTATTCCAGGGACGTACCCATCGTGGATAGGAAGTTCCTTTGCCTGACCATTTGTTGGAAATCCAAAGAAACAATACGCGACTTGTACGGTTTTAGTTGTATTACCTGCTATGGAATGTGGCGGTAACCTGCTATTGAACATAGTAGCTATAGTAGGCATACGATACTGGTCGTATGTTGGCTAAGATTAATATTATACTTTCGAAATGTTTTCTACACTATGCACTAATAATAATATCAAAAATGATTTGATTTTGCGTAGTAAGCATCTTTGACTATCATAAGAAGAAATCTCCTCCAATTCTGCGTTTGCATTGTGTGTGTGGCGGGAGGTCTTATGGTAGTTTCATTTTCCAAAAGCATTTCGAATTGACTTTAAAATCTTCCTGTTGTTTATTTTAAAGAATAACTGTTTTACGATCTCACACCAGTCACCATGACTGACTCGGAGTTTATTGTTCCCTTCTAAACTCTGGGTGCCCACCAATTTCCACACGGGCAGCCTAGAGTTATATTATCAGGATATCCTGGATATTCTGGAGCTTTGGAGATAAGCTGGATGGCGAGACGTAGTATTTGTATCTGATAGTATTTATTCCGCTGTGTATTCTGTATGAGGACAAGTTATATAACTGTCCATTGTTGTATATTGACTCTGATGATTGATGTATGTATAAAATGATATCGTTCTTTGTTTTAAAGATTATTCATTTATCTAATATATATTGTTCCGCTGCGATGTGTAAGATTCTGATATTGTTCTGTTTCTGTTGCTGTTCTGATGTGTTGTTCTTCTTTTCTTTTTCTTCTCTTTTTCTTCTATCTTCTTCTTCTTCTACTTTTTCTTTTTCTTAAAACCCTCACTATTGGAGTTTCCGGCACTCGATTGCTCGGCAGTCGATAAAGTGAGTATCGATGTTGAATTTTCGAAAGTCGAAAATTCCAGGATGTGACAAAGTGGTATCAGAGCATATGGTTAAGCGACAACCCTGCTCTGTTGGGTGTTACTCATTAGAGATAGAGTCAGCAGTACTCTAGAATGAGTTTGAGTGTAATAATAGATTTGAGCGCGTATTTGTTATTGAATATAAAATTGTTTTATATTGTGATGATTGGTTTATTGAGTGGTATATGAACCTTCGTCGGCACAGTCTTGCAAAACTGTATCGAAGGGGTTTCTAAACGCTTGAATAGAACAATTCGGCACAGTATTGTTTTAAATAGGGTGAATGAGATAATTTTACCCAAAACTATTTTTGTATAGAAAATAAATGTTTTTCTATAAAGTACTATAGTATATGGTTGCATGGATGTTAGGAAAGTGATAATGTTGAAATGTTATCATTAAGTTTGAAATTGAATAAGAAATTGAAATCGTAACTCCAAAGTTAAGAAATGAATTCACATATAAATGAAATTTGAGAAAATAAGTTATAAATGTGATTTATAATTTGAAACGGAATTCCAGAGAAGTTTTTGGAAACGTTTTGAAAGGAGTTTGAAAATTTTTGGAGTTTTGGAAGTTTAAATCATTTTTGATTTGAAAATGGATTTCGAAGGTTTTGGAAAAGTATTCTGAAGAGATGAAAGCTCTAAACTCTTTTAGGTCGCTGGAAAATAATCCTGATGATGGTGGCCACATCATTAGAATTCATTTTCGGGTTTCCAAAAGAGAAATTGCTGTCAAATTGTTTTAAATAGGAGTTGTTTGAAAATTTGGGTTTTTGTTTTGGAAATTCAAATGGAATTTGAATTGTTTTCAAATGGTTTTGAAAAAGTGGAAACGACTCTGGAATCCTATTTAAAATATTTATGGAATAAGAAATGAGTTGATAACTTATACAAATTGAATCTTGATAGAATAAGTTTAACTTAAAAGAATGAAGCTTTTATAAATTTTAAGAAAGTATAAGTGAATGAATTTGAATAAATGAAAGTGAAATTGAAAGTTGAGATTCATTTTGAACTTGTAAGTAAATAAAACTGCAATTGAATTTGATTTGTGGAAAACGAAGTGAAGTTAAATTAAAATTTGTAAGTGAAGCTTATTGAATGAAGTAAATAAGATTAAAACTGAATGTTAAACTTCTTTTGAATTTGGTAGTAAATGAAGTTGAAACCGAATTCAAATTAGATTGGAACAGAGAATTGAATTCAAATGAATGTGAAATGTAAAATGGAATGAAAATGAATATGTATAACTTCAACAGTGAAGTAAGCTAAAGATATATAAGCAGTTGATATTGAAAATTTTGTAATAGAATTTGCAAAATGATTTGAATGCTGTAACTAGATATAATGGCTAGTAGGATATACAGGTGTATAAAGGGATTGGAAAATTTATTTCACAGGCAATTCGAATTGCTCGAAAAAGGTATGTATTTGAGTTTTAATATGAGTTTTTGATGATTTCTCTCTAGCCGCTTGGCTTTTTCTTTTTCTTTTGAAATCTGAGAGTCCGTAGGGACGTTTTGTAGTCGTACCGTATTAGCCGCGCAAAGGAGACGCTGGCGAAATTTTTCGAAAATTCCGAGTGTTAGAAAATTTTTGAGAAATTTTTGAAAGTTTAAATTTGAATTTGAATTTTGAAGAAAAACAATGTTGTTTTGAAACTTATAACTGAAGTTGAAAAGTTAGATGCTTTGATAACGAATCTTTAGTAGGAAGATTTGTTTTGATAAGTTGGTAAAACTATTTAGATGTTGAAAATAGTAGACGAGTTAAGGACATTTTTCCTAACTTGTAATTTCGAGGACGAAATTCTTTTAAGGGGGGAAGTTTGTAACGACCCAGAATTTTGAACGAATTAAATTGAGAATATTTAATTTATTTTAAATATTTGAACGATAATCTAATTCGAATCCCGAATTTAAATATTGAAATCGGCGATTAAATTATAAAAATTTAATCGACTGAAGTTGAATAAAAATTTGTATCTTCAATTTAAAGCTAAAGAAAAATATTTCGAACACTTGTAAATTTTATATTGATGATACTGAAGATAATAGAAGCTTCAGAAACGAATTTGGAAGTGAATTGTACAGTTTGAAAAATTATCGTTCGTATCGATATTCAAAAAAAAATAGCCGTCCGAGGCGCAGTCTCGGAATTCGACGAAACCAGTTCCATTGGATCCGGAATATTGTATTATTATCGGATTTCAATTTTCGTATTTTTCAGAGTTAATATGTGACCGTACGGTAGGTAAACGCTTTGAAATTTAATCGAGTTCAATTTGAATTTAAAATTTTAATTTGTCAAATATCAAAACACGTTCCTTCCCTTTATTTCAGCCTATAATCACGGAGAAAATCGTGAACACCATGCCTCCTCCCATTTCTAAATAACCCTCTCCCTCACGCTCAAAATCAGTTTCAAAGAAAAAAAAAATCGTTCAAACAAAATTTAATGGCCGCTCAAATTTATCTCTTCGTTCTTCACAAGGCGAAACCCAATTCAAGAAAAATCGAACGAACTCGTTCGTTTATAATAGAAGAAGAGATAACTAGGAAATCGATTTCAATTAAAAATCATGGGGAAGGCACTGGGAGAAACGCGTTCGACATCTGGAGGTCTAGGGCGCGGCGGCAGGCGACTCGATGGCAATCGCGAGGCGAGGGGAGGCGCTCGTCTAGGCCGGAGGTGGAGAAGCTCGATCATGCCCTATTGCCGTGACGCGAGGAGGAGTGGGGCGTCGCGAATCAATCGCGACTTCGTGGGCGAGTGAACGGCAGGCGAAGTCGATTTGGGGGGGTTTGTCGGAGTCAGAGGAGACGGCGCAGTGGTGAGGCAGCGACCAAAGGCAACTCAGGCGATGACGTTGGGGTCGCGTGGGCATGACGTGAAGCTGGCAGTCGCCGTGGATGGCAGCGACGATGTCGCGATCTTCTGGAGGGATTCAGCTCGAGTAATTACAAGGTATTAAAGGTAATGCCTTGTTGTTTTCTCATCTGATATTTAATTTATTAACTTATTTAACAATTTGAAAATTTATTGAAAGTAAAAACAGAAAGATTTATTTCAGAAAATAAATGTTTACGGTTTATATGAATGGAAATAAATATACATGCAAATAGATAAATAATTACTGAAGTTAAAATTGGAAAGCAGTGGATTTTAATAATGTTGATTTTGAGAAAAGAATGTGTTTGCTGCCCAGTTTTTGTTAAATTTCACAAAGTTTAATTTTATATGTAAGTACAGGAAGTTTATATAAAATGTTGGAAGAATAGAAATTTTTGGGTTTATATAAAAGTCAGATTTTTATCTACATATATTGTATAATTACGTATGTAGTTTCAAAAGGAAAATTATTAGTTTAAAATAAATTTCTAGTTAATTTAATTACCAAATAAAGAAAATTTGTTATTCGATTTAATTCGAATATTAACAAATTGTAAAATTTGTTTTATACAAGGTCAAAATTGCAAGAAAATAATCTAGAATGGGAAATGGGTTTAAGGAATTTAATTATCAGTTTAAAATTAAATAAATCCATTAAATGGAAATTTATTATTATTATTCGATTCAGTTCAAATATTAATTAAGATCGTACAATTGTTATATAAGGTATAAATCCAGAAATCAAGTCAAGATGGAAACTGGACTGCAAAATATAAATCTAAGGTGAGATCTTCTCACTCAAAATAAATGTGGAATCTTTGCAGTTATTGACTGTTGATTGTTATCTGGATGTGATATTAGATATTTTAGGATATATCTATATATATAGCAGTATATACATATTGGCATATGTATATATTGGATTGATGATTTCCCGCCTCGTATAGCGGATGAGACCCTATTGCGCCGTTAGTAAGCGGATTTATAAAAACCTATATACCGCGATAATTCCGTACTGGAGCGGAATTGGTATTGTGCTAACATCTTTGGATGCAGGGAAACAGGTTGGAGGGATCCAACTGGACCCCTCACATTGACTGAATTTATTTATACTGTGATATGAATCTGTGAATGATTATATTGATCATATTGATGTCTGGAAATTGTTTGAAAGCTAAAATTTAGCTGAATGGATGTTTGATATCATTGGATTCCAAAAATAAATGAAATTGAATTTTTGGTAATTCAAGCAGAAAATTTTAAGTGAATTGATTTTTTTTGAAATCGAAAAAAATTTGAAGGAGAGAATTTAAAGGTATAAAAGTTGATTTTTATAGTATTATCGAATTTATTCCAGAATAAAGTGAAAATGTTAAATAAATGGATTTCGTAAAATAGTGATTTTAAATTGAAGAATTTAATTTAAAATTTGGATTTTTAAAAATAGATTGAAAGAAACGATTGAAATTTATTTTCTTAAAAAGGAATTTATTTAAGAAAAGATAAGTTGGAAATCCTATTAGAAATTTAATTTGCAAATTGAAACAAATTGGGAAATCAATGTAAAATGATTTCAAATTTAAGAATCCATTGTTAAAAACAGAATATTGAATAATTTGAGGAAAATAAGGAATTTACTTAGTAGTGATAAATAAATTTTTAAATCAATATCGAAATTGATTTGGGGATTGAAGTTTTTATAAATAGAATTGAAATTTATAAAAGTTGTTTATAAATTCAAAATCAATTGAATTTGATAAGTAAAATATAGAAGTTGATAAAAAGAAGATTTATAAGTTGAAGTTGTTATTAAAACAGAAATAGAATTTATAAACGTCGTTTTATAAATTCAAAATCAATTGAATTTGATAAGTTGAATATAGAAGATTATTAAAAAAAGATATATTCACGATTTTGGACAGTGAATGTATTATTGAATAAAATGGATTCATTTTTGAAAAAGTGATATTAAAAATGAAGTTAAACATTTTAAAGATGTTTTAAAATGTATTGTGAATCGAAAGCATAGATTTCAACGGTTCTTGTTGAAATAGGCGTTTTCGAGAAATAAGGAAATGGTGGACTATAACACTGTTGTTATAGTAAATGATTTTCGGAAGAAAATGTTTTATCTAGTATTGGGATTTACATATCTATATTAATTTCGAATCCCTATACTAGTGATTTTGAGTCGTCGTAACGATGTTTTACGCAACATTCGTTTTGACTCAAATAGATGTAAAATTTATGATTTCCTTAAAGAATGAATATATACTTAATATTGATTTAAGTATATCGAATATTTTCAAATGTTGAAAATAAATGATTTGTGAAACACTTATTTTTAAATAAGTATGGAAATGCTTTTCCAATATGAAATGAACTGTTTTGGGATTTTATCTTCAACGATAAAATGAAATGTGGAAATTGATTTGAAATTGTTTTCAAATGGTTAAGTGTGGAAATTTTATATCTTGTAAAGATATTTTTGAAGATAAAATAATTTGGAAAATTATTTGGAATCTGATGATGTTGCGCATCTTTATTGATAGTTAAATAACCGACTATCAATAATTACCTTTAGATAGGTATTTGTTGTGAATTGGATGAATTTGAATGCCACACTTATTTTTGAATAAACGCTCACTATTCGGGTTAGCCGGGAAAGGACCATGGGGTCGTATAACCCATTCCGAATATGTGATACGTCGTTATGAATTGCATTTGAAGACCGGTGTTGAAGACCGGATATTTTTGAAAACGGAAGGATTACCGTCGAGTTACTCTACATCGACTGATCTTCGATTTAGAGGTTTTATCACCCTTAGTGACGGGAAGTCCTGACGTGATTGAAAATTATCCGGAAATGCAAGGGCTTCGTGAGAAGTGCCTTCGGTTCTGTTCGATCCCGGAACAGACTTGTATGGATTGTGTGTCTGACGTTACAATTTGAGATATTGAGCTGATTTCTTTCAAATACATATCTGTTGGTGGCGGAGAATTTATTCTCTTAGCTTAACACCCTTCTCTGAGACGTACGAGCTCAGAGGTTATGTAGTTGAAATTTATCAGCGATATATCCCAATTTGGTAACGTGGCATACTGAGTGTTGCTGTGAAATGATCGGTGTTTGATCATTTGTGATATGATCATTTGTTTGATCTTATATCTTTGTGATCATAGGTTGATCATTTTGTTTGACCCGAAGCAGGGCTTTTTAAGAAAGCGTAGCTTTGTGGACGAGACTTCGTCGAGCCTCACACCCCGGAAATGGTCGAAACAGGACGAATGCGGCAAGGTTCTAGGGAGTAGCGCCCCTTAGTGTATGTCATTCCTTCTGGATAAAGGTGGTATCATGGTATGGAGCCCAGATACTTAACCTCTGTGGTTGCTGCAAAATTTATTTCTTTGTGGTTGTTGCGAATCGGGGATCCTCGGGAAGATCGGTGACGATCGGGGGATGGCATACGCGTGTCAGTAGTTACCTATTTTTGCAGAGGTAACCCGGCCTTGTGTTGGCAGAGATCTAACCGTAACGTTAGATTCTCGGATCGTCTATTCCAGGGACGTACCCATCGTGGATAGGAAGTTCCTTTGCCTGACCATTTGTTGGAAATCCAAAGAAACAATACGCGACTTGTACGGTTTTAGTTGTATTACCTGCTATGGAATGTGGCGGTAACCTGCTATTGAACATAGTAGCTATAGTAGGCATACGATACTGGTCGTATGTTGGCTAAGATTAATATTATACTTTCGAAATGTTTTCTACACTATGCACTAATAATAATATCAAAAATGATTTGATTTTGCGTAGTAAGCATCTTTGACTATCATAAGAAGAAATCTCCTCCAATTCTGCGTTTGCATTGTGTGTGTGGCGGGAGGTCTTATGGTAGTTTCATTTTCCAAAAGCATTTCGAATTGACTTTAAAATCTTCCTGTTGTTTATTTTAAAGAATAACTGTTTTACGATCTCACACCAGTCACCATGACTGACTCGGAGTTTATTGTTCCCTTCTAAACTCTGGGTGCCCACCAATTTCCACACGGGCAGCCTAGAGTTATATTATCAGGATATCCTGGATATTCTGGAGCTTTGGAGATAAGCTGGATGGCGAGACGTAGTATTTGTATCTGATAGTATTTATTCCGCTGTGTATTCTGTATGAGGACAAGTTATATAACTGTCCATTGTTGTATATTGACTCTGATGATTGATGTATGTATAAAATGATATCGTTCTTTGTTTTAAAGATTATTCATTTATCTAATATATATTGTTCCGCTGCGATGTGTAAGATTCTGATATTGTTCTGTTTCTGTTGCTGTTCTGATGTGTTGTTCTTCTTTTCTTTTTCTTCTCTTTTTCTTCTATCTTCTTCTTCTTCTACTTTTTCTTTTTCTTAAAACCCTCACTATTGGAGTTTCCGGCACTCGATTGCTCGGTAGTCGATAAAGTGAGTATCGATGTTGAATTTTCGAAAGTCGAAAATTCCAGGATGTGACAACCACTGTAAAAATTTGATTTTTCATTCTATGTACATTTTTATTTCATGAAACTATTTTTAAGTTATCATCCATACTTAAACACAACTAATTTGTTTTAAAATCAAAGCCTAATATTGATTAGGAGAGAAGAAATTGAATCTTCTTTGGTTGTTCTATGTCCTGGAACTAAACAGAGAAGATGCAATGATACATACATATATATATATACACAGAGCAATGGCAACATATACTCAAGCTTAAATAACTAACTGTTACTCACCTTCAACATCTTTAGTTCCAGAGCCTTTGAAGTTGAAATCCTTTTAAAATTTGAAAAGTTGAAATCTGGTTTGAAATTGCTAACTGGAACTTCACTTGATCTCAGATTTGCATTGGTTGTTTTGATATTTTACTGAGATGTTGTAAGTTGATGTTTGTTTAATTATAAGATGACAATACTTCAGATTTTTCTCAGTTATAATGGTGGACGAATTGATGAAGATGATAGATATATAGAAATGAGTTTACTGGGTGATAAATTATGTATTACAGGGTAATATAATTTGTTTGTACAACAATACAGGGATATTTTTCTTTCTATGGTGGCTGGTGATAATTTTGTGGTGTACTAGAGATAATGGCATTAATTGCCTTTGTACAATTATATTTATCCTTATTTGATTGTACATAGATATTTAGATTTTTTTTCCTTCTTGCTTTGCCTATGCTAAATTTGATTTCGGCTGAAGATATTAGCATTAAATGAATTTGTCTCATTTCTTGTTAATTGTTTTTATAAGCTTCATATATATATATTTGTTTTCTTTTACAATTTAATATTTTTTTCTTTTTTCGCCATGTTTCATTCTTGAATGTATATTAGTTTTCTTTTGTAAGCTAATTCATGTATATATTTTTATCGTATATATTTATATTTATATTTTATTTATTTATTTCTATTTTTATTTTATCTTATTATTTTGTAATATAAGTGAATTCCTATAATTTAATTTGTTATTAAATTTTTTTTAGCTAGTGTTTACTTTGTATTTGTTTATAGTTTATCTTACATATTTATATTTTATTCCTAGCTTAAATATTTATTTTTATTTTATTTTTATTTTTAACATAACCCATCAATTTCAAATTTAAATATATATAAAATCCGGGGTCGTTACAGACATCGATAAATCTATTGAGATCAGAGTATGTAATGCTTTTCAAATGTTGAATAATGTATTACTCATATCTATTAGAGGCACGAAGGGGTTACGTACTCATAGTTGTTGGATAAATACGGAATGACTTGTCCGAGAGTTTCATGTTGGTTGATAACAATTACGTCAAATATGAAATCTCAGTGTGATGATGTTACATAGTTCCCTTGACTTGAGAATACTGTGAAATTTCAATCTGAATACTCCACTTTGATTATAGTTAAATAATGGAATGGTGATCCTTAAAGCAACTATAGTTGGGTCCAAGTTGAAGCATTGGAAGTGAAACACTGTTTAATAGAGAATTCGTTTTCTTAGTTATATGAGGTGAGTATCATGGTCAACTGAAGTCAACTCAAAGTCAAAATATCTGACTAGAGTAGGACGGCTAATAATAAATGTTATTATTGAATCCAACAATTTTTTTATGGGCTAATCAAGTTGATTGTGGATAATGTTGGAGTTTTGACCAGCACCAAATTCCATGTTTCCAAAAGTGATATATTTAATGTGTGTAAATTATTGTTAACAAAAAGTGCCACTTAAGAAAACGTGAAATTGTATTTTGTCGAAAATATATGTAAGTAATGAATTTGGCCAACCTATCACACCACTGGCTTAGATGTCATGTGAACGTTAATATTTGAACTTTTAGTGTTAATCGCTGATTGAATTCACACCCCTGAGTCTCACAACCGTTTGGGAATTCCATAAAAAACCACACGATTTAATTAGTTTATAAAATGTTATGGATTGATTAAATTAATTAATATTTCAAAAATATTAGTTATTAATTTATTTGATGCTTTGGGTGTTGTTAGTAGTTATTTGGATGTGTATATAAAAGTTATATATATGCATATCGATATACGATATCGGTATTTAGTTAAACGGGTTCCAAATAAAGATAATTACTCGGTGGGTTTTTGAAAAAGAATAAGCAACGACAATCATGGTCGGCCATATTTAAGAGAGAGGAGATGCTTTGCTTAACTTAAAATTGTTTGCAAATTAAAATAGGAAGTTCTAAAGAGAGAATGGAAAAGATATTTATTATCTCATTAAAAAAGATCCTCTTATTCATTTTCTTCCTTTAGTTTTTCTCTTTCTCTTTTCTTTTTTGATCCATGGCTGCCACCATCTCTCTCTATTATGAATGATTTTTTTCTTTTTACCCAAAAATTAAATCAAACAAAACAAAACAAGATGGCTCATCTGATTATAGCAAAGTTTAGATTTTGATTCTAGGAATCTAAGGAGATTTTACAGATTAAGGTGTCACTAATTGGTCAAATATACAAGGTACAATTCTAATTCACATCTGTAAATTTTATTGGTAACATATTTATCATGATTATCGTGATTTATAATTCCTATCATAGTCTATAAAACTAAATTAATGACATGATTCGATTTAACTCAATTGTTTAAAAAACACACAAAGATATATATATATATATATATTATGGTTTCAACCACATATATGATTTAATATACATGATTATTTTTTAATGTAATATATAATTTTTAATAATTTAAATAATTTTGATCCAATCACTCTTAAAACATGATATAAATTAAAGTCTTGTTTAAAACTTAATGTATGCATTTTAATTGTAAAATTCCTTTTGACTATTTTAAAATAATTTTTTTTGGTCGAAAATCATACTATATATATATATATAATATGAACATGTTTATTTATTAATAAATAAGTGAATACTATGTTAGTATTAAAATTAATTTAACATGTATACATACACACACTGAATTAATAGAAATTAATTTTGCTTCATATTTATATATATGTGTGTGCATATATTTATAATATAATTACTTAGTTAATTAAAGATATTTTACATTCATCAACTGCGATCTAGATCTGAATTTGAATAAATCTTACCAAACCAAACTTAGAAATTTTAACCTTAAATTTGGAGTTTAAAACATCAACTTATTAACTTTTGTTAAATTTTGTCAAATTTGGTTTTATTTTATTAATGGATTTCACAATATTTTATAACTATATACATATATCATATATTAAACAATTAAATTGAGGCAATATATATATTTATATATATAGCGAGTATAACCATGGTAGACATAAATCCTTATATCTACGTATGTATATATTAACCATGTTCTTGTGATTTATTATATGTCATATTAATCATGTTATTATTATGCATCGTCATCTTTTGTGGAGATTGGGTATAGTGACAATTAGATGTTTGCAATAGAGAAAGGTGGAATCAATTAACTACATCACCTTTTATCTCATTCCTATTTAGCACCCGATGCGATTAAATCTAGATCTAATGTATAATTTTATTCAGATCTTCTTTTAAAACATAAAGCAATTACCCATATAATACATTTCATATATTTCATATATAAATATATATATATATATATATATGAATATATTAGATATATTCATACCAATTCACATATCATACTTAATTAACATAAATTAACTGATTAAGAGTGGAATAATCAGAATAAAATAATTTTATTAAAATAATTAGATTGCATCTACTTTTAAATATTATATTTCATAGGTCCACTAAGATCCAATTAGGGATTTTTTTTTAAATTTACCCATCTCACCCACTGCGAAATGAATCCAACACCCTACACATTCATAGATCACTGCTTTTATATCAAAATCTTTCAGTTCTTTAGATAAACATTTTTATTTTTATTTTTGAATGATGCAACTTATCATTTCTTAGCTCCCTAAGCTTAGCCATTTTTCTCATTTTCATATAAGTTATTACATTTGACTTATAATTTCATTACTAAGAAATTTAAATTAATATCTTGGAATCTAGCTTCCAAACTGCTTCCCAAAACTCTCGTACTTTAAATTATGGATTTATTACCATTTGCTATCATATATATAGCTATCGTTTATTCATGGTATCACACCCACAAATTAAATTTCGCATATCTAAGTTGTTACATGCCTAAGCTATCGTCGGTCTAACTATAGCATCTCTAAGCTATCGCATGCCCAGTTTAGCTATCATATGTCTAAGCTATCGCATGCCTAGCCATCGCATCTCTAAAATATCGCATGTATGAGCTATCTCATGCCCAAGTTATCACATGTCTAAAGTGCTATTACCCATCTAAGCTATCATATGTCCAAAAATAGATATCGCAAGTCTAACTTTGGAGATATCACATGTTTAACTTATAATTATCGCATATCTAACTTTAATATCTATCACATGTATAGTTTTAGTGTTATCTCACTTCTAAGGTGTTATCGTAGGTTTAAAATATGAAGTTGTCACAATTCAACCTCAATTATCTATTGCATGTATAATATAGTCTATCGCTTGTTAAAAAATAGTGAATATGTAATTAATTAGAGAAATGATATTTTTCCCATTAAAGTTATAACTTTTTGATTAATTCTCTACACATGTCATTTGTTTAGTTGTTACTTTATTTATGCAACAGAAATCTATGCTACATGCAATAATTTATCCCATAATTAATTTCTTTATTTAACTAATTTATCAATTAAGATAATTTCCTGCCTCACCATTTAATTCATGGTAGTTTGAAAAATGATGGGAGAATTCCCAAAAATTCAAAGAAATTTGAAAACACTTTCCTTTACCCTAAGTAAAAATTTCAAATCAAATATTAAATATTAATATTTTTAAATATTAATTTACAGCCAAAACAATCAATTTTCTCTTAGAAAATTCATAATAAATAATTTTTATATCCAAAAATTATGAAAATTAAAGTCCATCTCTATTTAATTGTTATAAACATATGAAAATTTCATATTGTTTAGGGACGGTTAATTCATGTTTTATCCTAAAACATATAAATAAACAAGGTCCTTTAATCCCAAACATTTATAAATTCATTCTACATTCATGAAAGCATTATCATCATCAATTTAAACATCAAAAACATATAGAATACAAATCCAAATAGATTCGAATGAACATAGGGTAAGTATTACTCACATAAGTTTTAAAACTTTACAAGAAATCTCTTCTTCTCTTTGAAAATGTAAGATTTGATCTTTAATTTGGTTTCCTCCTCCTCTCCTTAGTAACCGTAGGTGCCATTGATTGTTTTAATTACCTTTTTGTTGAAATGAAATTGAATGAGGGAATGGTACGATTAGGGGTATAAGGGTAATAATTTGGCTTTGAGCTAAAATCTCTTTCTAGCCTAATCTTATTAATTCCGTAATCCCTTCGATGTAAAATTCCCTCTTTTTTTTGTTTATGACTAAATAGAATTACACTAACTACTCTTGGTTCACTTAATTAATGCTTTTAAATGTCCAACGGTTGATTAATCAAATTTCCTTTGTGTAATTCCTTAAATTAAATTCTCTCTTAATTTATTCAGTACATTCTTATTATTAATTTAGTCATATATTATGACACTTCAAAATATGGGTTGTTATTACAAATAACAAGTAACACCGTAACATCAATTCAATATATGTGCAGTCTATAAGTAAATTTAATATATAAGCATAATACGGTGGTTCAATACATATTAAATGTTGTTGCAACAATAATATTATCCATTTTCCTATCTTGACCGTGACATCAATAACAAAAAGATGAAATGGGTCAAGGTTGAAAATATCACCAAAATATATTTCAATATAACTTGCAATGTTAACCAGACTATTAAAGTTAACGATTTTTTTTCAATTTATTATACTTGGCTTTATATTTTGCATTGTTTATTAATCAGCAAAGAAAATTTTAATTTAATTAAAATTATTTATGATGGACATTGAAAGTATGTCTATGTTGTAAGTAAGTTGGCATGTTTGATGCATGTTTGTATAATAAAAGTATTTTTGTACAAAATACAAATTTAATCAAATTTTACATGTGGTATTACTTAATCTCAAATTTGATAAAATATTTGGTAGAAATCTTATCCTTCATCAATTTTTTTTTGAAAAAATAGTTTTTAAGTGTGAAAAGAAATAGAATGTTATCATAAATTTTGGAAAAGAAATTTTACAAAAATACAAATTAATAAGTGCATTCAACTTGAATTCAGGATAGTCAAAGAAGTAACGTTGATTATCGATAGTAAATATAATAAAATGCAAAAAATAAAAAATAGAAAGAATTAAATAAACGAGATATTTTTGCACGTGCATATAAAAAGTCCTTATATAGTAGTGTAAAATTGTTTAAAAAAAATTTATACAACTTTGATAAGTAAAATTCGAAAATTATAAAGGAAAATATTAGTGATATTATGTTGAAATTGGAGTTTGAAGTTGTTATTTATTAATGTGTCAAAATATTCATTTGAAAATAGGTGTTATTTTTGTTTTAAGTGAGATTCGAACTTCTAACTTTTTGTTTGTATATTGGGCATTTTAAAATTTCGCGGTTCGATCAAAATATTGCAACTCTGTTCCAATTATAATTAACACAAAAAAAGAAAAAAAAAGGATAAATAGCTGAAGTTACAAAAACACCTCTCCTCTCCTCACTTGCACCGAGGCTGTTAAGTATGGTTTCCGTTTTCGGTAGATTATTACATTACATCCACCGGTTCAGAGTATGGGCAGAGCCTGCTTCAAAAACTTGGAAGGCTGGGCTCTTCACCAATGGGTAAGTAAACATATGATTAGGTTTATTATATATCTATTTCCATAGCAGATTGAAGGCTTACTTTTGTTGGGCTTCGTACTGGATAATTGGCGCCAGGCTATATTTCAATACTTCCCTAAGGCTGTTCAAAATAGTATTTTCATATTGTTCGTAATATGCGTTTGATGTTGATCTACCTTGCGTTACAATAACTAATGTACGAATGATATACTGTTACGAAGACGTTTATCCATTTTAAAAAAATGAAAAAGATTACACGCATAAACAGGGCCGGCCCTGAAGTTTCAGGGGCCCAAGGTCCAAAAAGAAATTTTCCTCAGTCCAATAGTAAAACTTGTTCAAAGTTTGGAGAATTTTTTTTGACTTTGAAGGCCCTTAACTATGCACCGCAACAACACTCAAACTTGGGTCAAGGCTTTTGCAAACCATCGCCTCCACCAATTAACCATACAACCTTCTAATTATGGGTTAACATACTATAATATATAAATGTAAAATTAAAATGGTGTTTGGGTTAAAAACGAATTTTTTGTTTACGGTTTTCAATATGTATCTCAAATATGAAAAGAATGGAGGAACGGCGGAAGGGATGAAAGCAAGACGAATGAGAGGACGATGGGGATAGAGGAATGACGGAAGAATGAATTGTTTCACGTGCATGTGTTATTTCCCAAAACATGGAAAATTAAAAAAAAAATTGTTTTCTCTATTTTGTATGTTAACTTCGTTTTCTAAATGGGTCGTTTTCGACAATATAAATACGTCGTATGCATTTTTGTATGAACAAAAACTCAAAACTAAAAATAACAAACCAAACATTATCTAAAAGTTTGAGGTCCATGAAAATCGAAGGATCTAGACGATTGTCAAGATGGCCTAGCGTCAGGGTCGGACTTGCGCATAAGCAGCATAAATATTAATAGGTTTAAGCGACAAACATAGTTAAGTTAGGATCTGTTTGATTCGACTTAAATAAGCTGTTTTTTGTTTTATAAAAGACAATTTATAGTTTTTCCTTTCAAGGGAAAGGTTTGAAGTTCATAATACATCTAACATACACTAGCACTCAAAGAGATATGATTACGTTTTAGCATATAATGAACCATTAAGAATTAGTTGTAAATACACATTTTAAGAAGGAGCAAGGGAGCAAAAAAACCTTTTTTTAATCCTTATCAACAAATCAAAGTAGAATTCTTAAAATGTAGGCGGTGAGGAACAAGAAATAACAGTTATTGCATCTCATAGTTGCCAAAACTAATAAATAGATGAAAACAATAGAACGACGGCACAGGGATTAGGTTCATTGCATTGTGACCCACAATCAAATCAAAATAAAACGTTATTATCATGGACATGTACGCAATTATGAGCAATGACATGGGGCTCATCCATAAAATATCAATTTCCAGGTTGGAACGAAGGAGATGCCATCCACTCTCCTTGCCAATTTGTTTATATGTAATAACTATCGATTGTGAGAGAAATTGCAAGTGGGAGCCATTCATACTCAACCTTTTCGCTCTTTTGCACAAATATCCGAAATGTTTTGCCGTTGGAAACCCAGATTTTTTTGACATGCGCATAAAAATACCCTTATCTTGTGGTGTAAAACTTAGGGATGGACATAAACCGCACCGCTATACGAAAACCACCCACATCGAACCACAAAAACGGTACGGAAACCCGCACCGAATCTTCTAACCAAAGCAAATGCCTCAAACCGGACCGACCCACATCGATACGGTTAGATTGCGATTTGGACGATTGAACCAACCATATTAAACTGGACCGAATCGAATATTTACACTAGTAATCTTATGATAAAAATATATGTAACTTCTATCTTATTTTAGATTCTAAAGACGTATATTCTATTTTTAGCGTATGTTGTTATATTAATAATATTCGATGTCATAACGGAAGAACTTATAGTTTTGGTACAATATTTTTCATCTCATTTTTTTTTTGGTTAAATGCTAATTATAATCTTATTCTATTCATTTTCCTTGATGACTATGCATTGATTAATGTTGATGTTTGGTTAATCTACCAAAAAAATCTCACTTGTAGCTAAATGTCAAATTGAAATATTCATACGGTTAAGAACTAATCTTTCATTTCAGTATAATATTGTGTGTTTTAACCTTTAGGTGTAAAAGCTTCACACAGCTGCCTTCGTAAATTGATTGATGATGGAAGTAATTCTCTTATTTCATATTTAATATGGGTTCAAACCGGACCGGACCGAAACCGAACCGTGTTACATTCAAACCGAACCGTTTAAAAGATTAGTATAATGGTTTGTATTTTTTATTAACCGTTTGATGCGGTGCAGAAGCGGTTTGGACTTCAAACCGCACCAAACCGACCCACGTCCACCCCTAGTAAAACTGCAAAATTTTATTTTATTTTTATTTATCTTTATGGTCTGTTTGAAAGTTTTTTTTTACCAGTTTTAACTAATCTTGAACGGCTCTGTATTTCAAGTTTTGCGATTATTCATACTCGTAAATTTTTTTCACATCAGTTATTGTTGATTATAAATTCGATGAATACCGATGTACTGTAATTTTAATGACAATTCTCAACCTATCAAATTAGGATGTTTTGAGAAGGTCTAACTTTTTTTCTTTCAATTATACCCCTACTAATTATATTTGAAAATTAATCTTCACAAAATTAAAGAATAAATATAAAGGAATGCATGTTAAACTTTTAGAACAGATATATGTTAAACTTTTAAGTTTGTATTGATCGGCTATAACAACACTTCATGTAATCAATTAAAACCGCCATGATTATTTACGGTTCTCGAAACTTCTCATGACAGGTGCTATGGAACTTCCAATCGGAGCTTAAATATCGAAGTAAAAACTAAAATTTATATATAAAAAAACTATCAATAACATTACATTGAGACTATGGTTTGAACTTTTGATGTTAGTGATGTGTCAAAATATTCAATTGGAATCAAAATATTCAATTGGAAGAGATATTATTTTTGTTTTACGTGGGATTCGAACTTTTGATCTTTTATTTGTATATAATAACAATTTTGAAACCTCGTGATCGGATTAAAAAATTACAGCTATATCTTAATTATTAATAAAGATTAAGTAGCTATAATTTATTTCCTTTTCTTTTCTACTTTTTTTTACTTCTATAAAATAACATGCAATATTTTTTTATTTGCTCTGTAGGTGGATTCTCTCGTTTTTGTTTTCTACCGCCAGTCGCCACTGGAGTCTGGAGTTTATGATATATTCGAAGGTTAGAACGCACGTTTTTTTACATCCCATATTTTATAAGGGAATAATAAAGAAGAATCAACCACATGATCCACGTATGCCCCACTACGTATCCAATATATCGCAGCACACCTTAATTACTTAAATTTACCTCTAATATTGGATTGTGCTGTATGAATAAAGCAAATGTTCAAGCAGTGTTAATTGTGATATTGGTACCAGAGATTAACTTAAATTTACACATATAATAAAGGATTGAGAAAAATATCATATACCAAAGAAAAATGGAAACATGGATTTGCTCACCCTCATTTCGACTACATTCCAAATCTCTTTTATTTCAACTACATATTCCGAATTCTATAATAAAATTAAGGGTATTTTTTTTTCCGATTTTGATTGGTTTTGAACGGCTATTTATTTTAGATGTTGTGATAATCATTTCTTGTAGGTTTTTTCACCAATTATTGTTGATTATAAATCCGACGAAAACCGATATAGTGTGATTTTAATAATAATTCTCAACCTATCAAATTGGGATGCTTTTGTAAGTTCTAGCTTTTTTCTTTCTTTCATTTATACACCTACTAATTATATTGAAAAATTAAACTTCGCAAAAGTAGAGAATAAATATAAGGGTATACGTGTAATGTTATTTTAGTGGAATTTTTTTACAACCGGTGTATGTTAAACTTTTAAGTTTGTATGATCGGTTATAACAACATTTCATAAACCAATCAAAACCGCTACGATTATTTACGGTCAAAACCGGTATTCTCAAAACCTCATAACCATTACTACAAACTCCCAAGCGAAGCTTTAATATCAAAGTAAAAACCAAAAAAAAAAAATGATTAACATCGTATTGAGATTATGTTATGTGTCAAAATATTCAATTGAAAATAGATTTTATTTTTGTTTTAAGCGGGATTGAAACTCTTGACCTTTTTATTTGTTTATAGGAGCATTTTTAAAACTTTATGACCGGATCAAAAAATTGCAATTCTATTTTAGTTATTAATAAAGATTTAGTAGCTATAAAAAAAATTCTTTTTTTTTCCTACTTTTTTTCTTTTACTTATGCAATGTTTTTTCGATTTTCTCTCTAAGTAGAGATGACAACGGGGTGGGTCTAGGGTCCAAACCCGGTAGACCCGTCACTGTTTTGATCCGTCAAGACCCACCACATTGGGTCATCGGGACGGATAGATCCATGATCCGTTCTTAAGAGCTCCAGGTCTAAGGTCGGATTTGGACTTGGCCGACCCGTCCGACCCTACCCGCACTACTGAGATTTCATAAAATCGCTTTATTACGATAGCGATGATTCATTAATCCTTTTATACATAAACGGTTATAATATGGATTTTATAATGTTCCATTTAATAAGTTATATAATTTTTATGATATTAAGTTGCATCACTAATAATTATATAATAACGTATGCATGTTTTTCTTGAATCGTCGTCATACACCTTATTTTTATTACATTACTTATCATTGTAAACACATTAATATTTATATTTATTTTATCATTTAGTGACAATCCCTCTTACAAATAAAATACATAAATATATGTACATTAATACATAATTTTGAATGAATATGTAATGTTTCACCGGGTCTTAGGGCGGGACGGATCTATCCTGACCCTTATAGGTTTCGGGTACGAGACGAAAGTTCAGAGCCGCCTCGGATATACGGGGCGGGTCTGGGGCAGGGTTTAAAAAACCCGGGATGGGTCTGGGGCGTAAAAAACCCGCCCCATTGTCTTTGCTTTCTCTAAGTGGGTTCTCACATTTTTGTTTTCTACTACCAGTCGCCACTGGAGTTTATGATATATTCGAAAGTTAGAACGCACGTTTTTTTTACATCCATACAGTGTATAAGGGAATAATAAAGAAGAATCAACCACATGATCCACGTATGCCCACTACGTATCCAATACATCGTAGCACACCTTAAATTTACTTCTAATACTAGTGTGTAATCCATGCGTTGCATACGGTAATATTGTTAAAAAATAGTATTTATATTTTAGTTATTGCTCAAAATATTTTATTATGAAATATATGATAAATTTACTGTGAGATATTAATCATAAATTAAAATGACATGTAACGCTCGGATATAAGGTTGAAGGTCCAATTCTTACTAACTACATATCTCGATAAAATTAATATCCCACCTCAAAAATATTATAAATTAAAATTGTTAATACCATATATATTAATAATTTATGTTATATGACGTACTTTTTCATATATATAAGTGAATAAATAACTTTATCATTTTTTTTAATATGATTTTTGTCTACGTATTGAATGTCATTTTTCCAAAGGATTTATAAATGGACTAATGAACATTAAATAATTAAATTTATTTAAATAAATTGAATTAACGATCGGCTTAACTAATTAAAGTTAAGGAGTTGAATGCAAAAAAGTTGAAGAAAATTGAGGAGAGTTTTTTTCATATCTGTAATTGCATATTATGGTTAGCTTGTCTATGTGAACTTGTATCCATTATTTAATTTTCATTTTAGTTATATTCTTGTAGTTAATCATAGATTTCATGTTGTAAGAGGGTATGCTTACAATTTTGATAATTGCAAAATAATGTTACATGACATTTAGTTGAGTTGTGAGTTGGTATGATTTAAGAACACGTTGAAAGTGAGAACACTTTATAACCTATTTTTAACGGGGCAATATGTGTGTTCACGTTGTAATATTATAAATTATAAATTTATCTTTTAAATGTTCTTAAAAATGAAATTATATTACGTGATGTATGATAAATTTTTGGAGAAAAATGAATTAGAAATTAAAAGAGTTATTATATTTACGTATGCATTTTATGTTATAAGATTTAAATAGTTTTATCTGAATAAAGAAATAATTTTAATATTTTTTTCATATATATGAATATTATATATATTGAAATTCTCGTATTTTTAAGATCTATTAGATGGATTAATAGATATATATTAGTTAATCATATCTATTTAAATAGTTTAAATTTAATACTACACATTTAGTTAAATATATGGACTTGAATGTAAAATATTAGGACATAATTGAGACGGGTTTTTAAGAAATTGTAAAAAATTATAAAATTTAGGTATTTGAAGTTAATAGAATTTTATAGTGCAATATATGATAAACTCATTCGGTAAATATATTGTAAAATAAGTTTGTTATTGTCATTAATGCACATAATTTATGTTATATATATATATATATATATATATTTGCATCCAAATGATTTTTATTTTACTAATTTGTTGATGCACCTGTAGTGTACGTGTTGAAACTCTCATCTTTTAGGATTTATCAATAAATATTGCTTGACTTATTTTATCAATTAGTTTAAAGTTTGGATTGTGTGATTAATTTAAATGTGCGGACTTCAATGTAAAATTTGGAAGAGAATCGTCAAAGATTTGTAAATAATTGTAGATTTTTTGAAAAGTAGGTATTTAAATGTAAAATAATATATGAAGTTTAGTAAAATAATTGTAAAGTGTTAAATTACAGGATTAAGATTTTGAAAATAAAATATCTAAATTTGGAGAGAATTAAGGAGAATAGAGATAACTCCTAGAATCGATGAGAGAGCTTCAAATTCTTCAGCTTTCCTGTTATTTAATAGATTGGATTGTGCTGTATGAATAAAGCAAATATTCAAGTAGTGTTAATTGTGATATTTGTACCAGAGATTAATTTAAATTATAATAGAGGATTGAAAAAAATATCATATACCAAAGAAAAATGGAAACATGGATTTGCTCTCTCTCATTTCGACTACCTTCCAAATCTCTTTTATTTCAACTACATATTCGAAATTCTATAATAAAATTAAACGTAAAGAAGGAGAAAATATATTTTTTGAATGAAACAAATATAATTATTTAGATTATGAGGATTTAAAGTGCAGCAAAAATAATATATCCAATCTTTGTTCTATTTTTAAGAGTGTTGCTAGATACACCAACCGTTCTTTATTTTTTTTTCACTTAAAAATACCGTTGTTGGCGGGCAAGCTAACATCGTTAGCTCTTCCACTTATCTCATTAGCGATAAAGCAAATAATTCACTCAACGCGCAATCAAAATTGATTAAGGTAATAAAATATATCCTTAGCAATGAATTTTGATTTTCTAATGAGTTTTATGTATGTTGCATAATTTTGTATTGTTCTTCTTCTAAAACGCATTATTATTTCAAATGATTTTTTAAGTTTTAAAATATTTTATGCTGTTTATTACACAAATTCTAATATGTTGTTAATTTTGTTAGCTCATTATCCTTACTACAAAAAATAAACAATAGCGAATTGAATGAAATGATTTCGATTCTTTAGAATTTAAATTTTTCGATAATTGAAAGTCGAGACGGGTTTAGACATGCGTTTATAGCATAGAGTAGACAGATATAAATTTCTATAGTATAATATAATTATTTGTTTCGTCTTTGTTATAAAGTCGTATTAAATTTTTTATTTTTTTCTTCTTCTGAAATTAGGAGTAAGAAGAAGTGTGGTGTATATAGAGTATTAATAAGATGATATTAAAAAGGGTGTGTTAATTTTAGAATATCGTAAAAACGATTGTATTTTTTGGTGTACTTACCAATAAGCATATTTTTTTTTAAAATCAATTATAAGTAGGTGATAAGGATGACCCAAACGTTATGCTAGCGTGGGGACGGAAATAGCAAAAAGCCAAAAGATGAGCATAAACAACTTTTAAAATTTGCATCACTTCTCGTGCTTAAAAAAAATGTTTGGAGTTGTCAGCATGTCATACATGATAAATGCATTCATTTTATATTTTGTTTATTCTGCTGGAATCTTGAATTTTAATAATAACAAATGTTTAGATAAAAGATAATGACCCATATTAAAAATACTTTCTTTTTGTGGAGTCATTCAAGAAGTTTACTCCGAAAAAGATATACTACTAAACAAACATTAAAAAGTTGCCGTCAGATCGAACTCCTGTCATTTCAATATTTGTTAAAACTTAAAAGGCAGATCCACAGTGACGTTTACAGGAGAACCAAATATCTTAAATTAAATAAAAAATAAAATGCACCAGGATATAATTGCAAATAGAAAATTCTTCTTCCACACATAATTGCATATTTTATTTACAGCTGGCCACTTCCGTTAGCTAAAATGTGTAAGAACGTTTATGGCCCGCAATATATCAGTTCATTACCTTAGCTGCTAAAAGTTGAAACTTCCCTTGGGCCTTTTCTAACATCTATTCGGATCACCCATTAATGAAATCTCATTATCGGAGTGTGACCTCCGCCATCATCCGCATTTCAATCATTCATCAACGAAATCACCAATAAGACTGCTTGAAATAAATGTAACGCGACCATCAAAAATTTTGTGCTTATAGCACATATCACTGACAAAAAATTATTAAATAAAAAGTATATACATTTAATTATTGAATGATTTATACTAGTACTCAAAATAAACGTATTCCAACAGTACTATACGATCAAATTAAATTTTATGTACAAATTTATATCTCCTTTGCTGCCAACTCCGAACCTCGTGAGCGGTGGCATCAACAATATTCATGTACAAATTCCAAAAAGCAGATAACTCAATCGAATAATTTGTTTGTTTTTTTTTCGAAAAAAAAGAGTTGACTCAAAATGCCATATGATAGTGTTAAACTTAACTCGAACTCAAGTTATGAATACAAATTGAATTTCATTTATTTGGAAAAATGATGTGCAAAGACTTGACTCTGTCAACCGACTTTGGACGAAAATGGTTTATTATCGATCATACGTGAACGAACATTTCAATGGTTAAAATTTCGATGTTTCGAAAACAACAAAACGTCAAATAAGCATTTCAATATGACAATTATGATGTTCGAGCGAATGTCGTTCACTTCAACTATCATATCCCTTTCTCTTGAATTGAGATTTTCACCATCGCAAAGACTATCGGATTTCGAAAATGAAAACACAACTCTCATCAAACTCAAACTCATATAGATAATAAACAATATATATTGAAGTTTGATATAACCTAAGGCATTTCTATAGACCTTAGATTTAGATTTGTATCCTACATGATAGATGTGAAAGAAGAATAAATCCCAACAAAGGTGTAAGGATGAATTTCTATCATAGGACATTGCATATGCAAGCCACTCTCAGTTCAAGTCACTGTTTCTGGTCTGAATTTCACATAATTTTTTAATTACTTTAATCTGTTTGTGGTGTAATCACTGAAAGTTAATAGTAATACAGTTTCTATCGAATAATTTGAATTGGTATAATAGGATTGATCGCGTTTTGTTAAATAGTCTTCAATTTCCTTTCAATTTTTAGAATGGATCAATCCGTGTCTGTTATCAAAAACAACTTGCATGTCGTGAAATCAGAAAAGTTCAAAGTGATTGATTTTAAACTTTGGCAACATAAAATGTTGTTTTATCCCATATCTTTAATGTTGGCTCATATGAATACTCATGGGAAACCTGTGAATGATGAATTTCAAATCACAAGGGAGGCTCAAAATGCAATAGATGCATAGACACATACAGAGTTCCTCTGTAGAAACGATATCCTTAATGGATTAGAAAATTACTGGTAGAATTTTGAATCATCGAACGATGGATGATATATTTATTCTCATCCACTATGTATCTGTTATACCGCCTTTTGACCAGGCAGTATATCATAAAAGTTGGCTAGTTAGATTCAATGTTGATTTCGGCAGAGTAAGGATAGGATTTTGATTAAGAAAATGTGGAAGAAGAAGAGGAGTGAAAAAACCAGAAAAACTGATCTAAAATTCATTGAAACTAACCCCTATTTATAGAGGAACAACAACCATGTCCATTCGTGAAGAGTTATGACGAATGGACACTTCTTTTGAAATTTGAATTTTGAATTTTAACTGACACTATGTCGACATGCTCGCCATGGGTATGTCGACATCCCAAAGCAATTTTTGAAGTTTTGTTTTTCTTTGAAAATAACCTTTATCTTATATTAAAACTAATTTAAACCTTATAAATATATTTGACTATAGATAAAATACATAGATGAATATAAAGAATAATATATATAACATTTTACTATAATTTTATATTTAAATCAAAGTATAAATATATTATAATTAAAAAATAGTTTAAAATAACCGAAGTTTAAAAACAAGAATATTTAAGGCTAAAACATCTTTTTGAAAATCATTTGAAAAGATAATTTTTAAGGCTAAAACATTTTGAAAAACAATTTTGAAAATCATTCTGAGGTAGTTTTGAAAATCATTTTGAAGTAGTTTTGCAAGCTTCTTCCTGCAGAATATCTCATCATGTCAGGACTCGAGAACGTGTACAAAATCAGGATGTTCGTGAGTTTGTAAGCCACTTGTCGTAGGTTTGTAAGCTACTTGTCGTGGGATTGTAAGCCACTGAAAAGGTAGAAATGGGTTCCATCCCAAAAGAAAAACGGAGTGAATATTTCATTGCTAATGTGAAGTTTTAACATAATTCTAGACTCGACACTTATCTTGAAATCTTGAACTCTTGATAATCTTGATATTTTTGATACTCATGAGTCTTCAATCTTGATATCTTGAATCTCTATACTGTACAGTCTTCATTCTTGGTACCTGCATGGTTAAATCCTACATATACATATACATATATATATATATATATATAAACTATAATGTTAGTATTTATATTTTATAATCTTCTTATTCTAAGGTTGTTGTCATCAAAACCAACTTCTCAGGGACTAATAATCTCCCCCTTTTTGATGATGACAACCTTTGTTTATAAAATATTACTTTTATCCTATTGACTCCCCCTAAATCTAATAATTCCCCCTTAATCTATGCCTAACTCTCCTATTTTATATTTCTCCCCCTTTGCCATCAACAAAAACAAACTAACTCCTAAACTATATAACTCTTAGTCTAATATCCTCTTATGATGATAGCGTTATCATCAATACTTACTTATAAACCTAAAACTTAGTCCTAAATTACAAACTCTCCTAACTAAGAATCTATATAATAATACTTTTAATAGAACATATATATAAGAACACACATTATTTATTATATATTTGTTTATATTTACATTTTTCGTAGAGATCGAAACAAAACAAACAACAAATAGAAAAGGAAGAGAAGAAACTAATGTGAGTCTTTGAACATAGGAGATCTATGAACCGAACAATTTGGATAGTGGAAACAGAAATTTCCACGTTGTTCGACAAGATTTCCATCTTTGTCAAAGCACACTTCGCCAACGCAAACGACTTTGTCATTGTCTTCCGCGTGCGCTTCTTCAATGGGGACTACTACTTCTTCTTCTTCTTCGCTGGCCTCTTGTACATGATCTTCTGATGAGTCCTCGTCAATCAAGATTGGGTTGGCATGATTATCCATAAGAAATTTTTGCAAATTCTTAAGGATTTTGTCTTGCCTCTCTTGTTCTTTGGCCATTCGAAGTTGCATCACTTGGATTTCAGTCATTAAATGAAGGGTATCTTTCAGAGAATCCTCTATTTTCATTACACGAGCGAGCGTTGATTGTTGACACGGACCAGAAGTAGGCGATGGAAACAAAAAGGATGATTTTAAGTTTGATTTGGAAGAGGAGGCCATTGATAAACTGATTTCAGAAAATAGACGAGAAAGAGAACAGAGAGAATGAAGAAAATTTCAAAATAGGAGAAATTTATAACCACTTATTTAAATTTTGGTGGGAAAAGAAATTTAAAAATAAAAACGTTATATGTCGACATGGGTCTAGGGGGGATGTCGACATGGTCCTTGAAATTTTGCCTATTTAATTTATTTTGAATTAATTATACTTGTTATTTATATTTTATATTTCAGTTAATGAACAAACACGTAATTCTCTTCTGAATTTAGTAAATGTAGATTCATTTAAGGGTTTTGTTAAAATATCAGCAATTTGATTTTCAGAATTGATATAATCGAGAGTTATTACTTCTCTACTTATATTATCTCTGAGAAAATGGTGTCTGATATCAATATGTTTAGTTCGAGCATGTTGAGTAGTGTTTTTGGATAAATTTATTGCACTAGTATTATCACAATAAATTGGTGATTTTGAGATATTTAAACCAAAATCTTTTAAAGTTTGTTGCATATATATTACTTGAGAACAAGCCAAAGCAGTAGAAATATACTATGCTTCAGTTGTTGATAGAGAAACTGTATTTTGCTTTTTACTAAACCAGAAAATCAGAGAATGCCCTAAAAAGTGACAAGTTCCACTTGTACTTTTTCGGTCTGATTTACAACCAGCATAATCAGCATCACAGTAAGATATTAAGTCAAACGAATCATTTTTAGAATAAAATAAGCCATAATCAAAGGTGTGTTTAACATATCTTATAATACGTTTTACAACTTTTAAGTGAGTTTCTTAAGGTTGGGATTGATACCTTGCACAGAGACAGACACTATGCATGATATCAGGTCTACTCGCAGTGATATAGAGTAGTGATCCAATCATTCCTCTATATAATTTTTGATCTACATCTTTCGAGAGATCTTCTTTACTAAGGTACTCATTGGTTGCCATGGGAGTGGGTTTTCCACTCGCAGTAGTCAAACCAAATTTACTAACTAGGTCTTTAGCATATTTTCCTTGACTAATAAAGATACCATTATCTAATTGTTTTATTTGTAATCCTAAAAAGAAGTTTAATTCACCCATATGACTCATCTCAAACTCTTTTGTCATTATTTCAGAGAATTCTTTATTCATTTGAAAATTAGTTGATCCAAAAATGATATCATCTACGTAGACTTGTACTAGTTGAATATCATTTTTATTTCTTTTAATAAAAAGAGTATTATCTACTTTACCTATTTCAAAATTTAATTGTAACAAGTAAGATCATAGTCTATCATACCAGGCTCTAGGAGCTTGCTTTAGACCATATAAAGTTTTCTTAAGTTTGTAAACATGATTTGAAAATTTATCATTTTCAAAAAGTGGCGGTTGTTTAACAAATACTTCTTCTTTTACAAAACCATTTAAAAATGCACTTTTAACATCCATTTGAAATAATTTGAATTTATTATGATTTGCGAAAGCAAGTAGAATCCTAATAGCTTCTAATCTTGCTACGGAGGCAAATGTTTCATCAAAATCTATTCCTTCTTCTTGACAATAACCTTGAGCGACTAACCGAGCTTTATTTCTAACAACCTCTCCTTGTTCATTCATTTTATTTTTATAAACTCATTTAGTTCCAATTATTGTTTTATTTTCAGGTCTAGGAACAAGTTTCCAAACATCATTTCTAGTGAATTGATTTAATTCTTCTTGCATAGCCAAAATCCATGAAGCATCGGTTGATGCTTCTTTTGGATTTTTTGGTTCAATAGTTGATATAAAAGCTACATTACTCATTTGACTTAGTTGGTTTCTAGTTTTAACAACAGATTGCATATCTCCAAGTATATTTTCTATAGGGTGATCTTTTAAAAGTTTAATCCTTTTATTAGGATGATTTAATTCATTATTAGTTTCAGTTGATTCTTGGTTTTGAATGATTAAATCCTCTTCATCATTTATTTCTTCAAAAAATTTGAAATTTTTACCAAATGAAACATGCATTGTTTCTTCGATGGTATTAGTTCTTAAATTAAATACTCTGTATGCTTTACTTCTATTAGAGTATCCGATAAAGATACCTTTGTCGGATTTATGATCAAATTTATCTAAGTTATCTTTTGTATTTAAAATAAAACATTTACTTCCAAAAATTCTAAAATAAGATACCTTAGGTTTCTTTGAGAAAATAAGTTCATAAGATGTCTTATCAGTTAAAGGTCTAATTAAAATTCTATTTAAAATATAACAGGCGGTAGCAACTGCTTCTGCCCAAAAGTACTTTGGTAAATTACTATCAGAAAGCATAGTTCTCACACATTCTTGAATCGTCCTATTTTTATGCTCTACTACTCCGTTTTGTTGTGGAGTTCTTGGAAATGAAAAATTGTGAATTATTCCCTTTTTATTACAGAATTCTTCAAACTTTTCATTTTCGAATTCACCACCGTGATCACTACGGATGGTTATAATTTTTTGAGAAAATTGATTTTGAACCCTTTTTGAAAAATTCTTAAAACATTCAAAAGTATCACTTTTATGTTTCAAAAATATTGTCCATGTAAATCTAGAATAATCATCTACAATTACAAAAACATATTTACTGTCATTTATTGACTGAATTTGAGATGGACCAAATAAATCAAGATGAAGTAATTCAAGAGGTTTTGAAGTTGAAATCATATCTTTCCATTTAAAGGAACTTTTTCTAAGTTTTCCTAGTTGGCATGCATCACATAGACTATCTACTTTAAATTCATTTTGGGGAGACCTCTTACTAGATCATGTTTTGACAGTCTAGATAGGAGTTTGAAATTCAAATGCCCAAATCTCTTATGCCAAATCCAAGGGTCACTTGCATTTGCCAAAAGACACAAGTTATCGTTTGAAATTTTCATACTAAGAATATAAATATTCTTTTTCCTAATTCCCTCAAATATTATGGTTGAATTATTATCTTCAATGTGACACTTATCTTTTTCAAATTTAATTTTATATCCTTTATCGCATAGTTGGCTTATACTTAGCAGATTGTGTTTCTCTGTGATCTACGTGCTTATCTTTCTCTTTGGATATTGTTTTTGAAAATTGGTGCTTTTACATACAACTGGGCGTTTGCGACTATTTTTGGCGCAAATAGTACCCTCGTTTTTCAAGAGTGCGATCATTGATAAACTTCCGTGACTACAAACCAGATAGTATAATTTTAAGTTGGTTTGTTGTAGCATACTTTAAGGTGATATTAAAGAACACACAAATTACACACATTCCTTGAATAGTATAACTTTACAGTAGCATATTTCAATCTAATTAAAAAGAGAACCGGACTTAAGCATCTCGTGACTATAATTTTATATTATAGTAACATCCAATTATTAGAATTTAACATTATATTACCATCCAATGACTATTGATGTTCTGACATGTTAACTACAAACTTTGAATTCGTTTCTTTTCTAATTTTATCGGGGTGTTAATTAATATTAAAACTACACACACATACATACACGACGAAAATATTTTTTTAATTAATATACACATACATTTATGCATTAAATCATTTAAATGATAAGAGGCCAAGGTCGAGATACATCAGTTAAATTTTAAATGGTTTACCCAATTGGTTGAGAAGCGCTTTGGTAGACAAGTTGGCGAGCCATGTCAAGACCAGGACCACGCAACAGACTGGTGAGGTTTCTATTTGATGTGCACTTTATGTTTTTTTTACTTTAGTCATGTATTGCGATGTGTATGCGCATACACGCGCACGCACACTATGTGGACATGATGTTTGTTTAAACTTATATGCCAGTGACATTAGTTTAGCTTGTTGTATTGGATAATAATGCGAATACTCTATGTTATTTGGATGTTCCATCAATTTTGTTATTTTTTTAATTGTTTGCAATGTTATTGGTGATGTTCGTTTGTTTAATTGAGAGATGTGTATTTCATTGCCTCTTTGGCATTATCAGAATCGTTGTATTGGATGATGGGTTTGGGGGTTAGACATGCAGGAGAAATGCAGCAAATTTTCTCCAGAAATGACACACAAACGATTTGGTAAGACGTAGGAAAATCTGGAATTTACATTTTTAAAAACATGTCGACAAGGCGTTGGAAAATAATGGCTCTCAAAGGCATCGGAAAGTTATGGTTTGCAACGGCGTCGAAAAAAAGCACTGAAAAGACGTCGTTGTATCCCCTACGAAAAGCGTGGGAAAATCTTTTCCGCGCTTGTTTTTCAAACGCTAAAGAAGGCATCGGAAAGTAATTTATGAAGCGCGCCGAGTCCTTTCTAGCGTTAGTTTTGGCGTACAGTGTTGTAGTGGGTGTAATGTACCATTGCAGATATATTAGAACAACAACACCGCTACTACTAGCTCCAGAATCACAAGAAGGTAAAAAAAAACAATATATAACTGTGGAGACTCGTATGCATTATCAAGTGGAAAAGGACCCTAACTAGGTTTCTATAAATTTATACCGGTCAACATAATAGTCGGTAGGAGTAATGCTCAACTCAAAATCGAAAAAATAAAATGTGTAGGTGGTAGGTCACTACCTCTCAACTAGTGCCTTGAAAGTGTGAATGATTGAAATATTGTACATGCCTAATATGTAAGAAGTGACCAAAGGG
Organism: Allium fistulosum; assembly: GCA_030737815.1. Lineage (NCBI taxonomy): Eukaryota > Viridiplantae > Streptophyta > Magnoliopsida > Asparagales > Amaryllidaceae > Allium > Allium fistulosum. Next base: position 626,417,876 of record CM060902.1, on the reverse strand, counting down.
ACTAGGAACCTTGTTACAAGTGCATAAGGGAGTGTGTCGCAAAACAATAAAATGTACTAGGACCAACTACAATGAAAACCGATATACTTGGTCTATATAATAAATAACAATGCATAACTAATACTCAATCAGGCTAACATGATATAGTAGCAATTATTTAATGGTTTACATCATCAATTTGCAATTTGATACGACTATTAATATTTATTAAAACCAAAAAGTTATTAAAGGGAGTGGAGCTCTGGCGGACCAATCTATATCCCGGGCCTAAAAGTAGGTTTTTTTATTAAAAAAAAGTTATATAAATATACCTGTTTGAAATCTTAAGCATTGTCTATCCTATTTACGTATCCAACTAGAAACTCCCGTAGAATCTGTAAATTGACAGTTGTCATTTCTCGATTCGGATCGTGTGAATTGGACTAGCTACTTCCTGTATCCACCTATAAATTTTTCGTCTAGCAATTTTAGTTGCATACGGACGACATTTCACTTTACGAGTAAAAAGTAAAAAAAAAAGTGTTTGAAATGAGAGAAATGAGAAAGAAAAGGGTTTACATATGTGTTTGGATTCAAATTCCTATTTAATAAGTGTTTGAGTTAGATCCTTATTAAATAAACGTCTAATTGTCAAATGTGTATTGAATAAACGACTAAGTTTAGACGTTTATGTGCAAATGTTCCAAACGCATTTGATAGACATCCACCGTCAGATACCTATTAAATTAGCGTTAGACTGCTGTGAATATTCAGATAATTTAACCTTTAATATTCAACCCATAAATCATGAATATTAGAGGTTGAATTCATCAATGCTCTAACTTTTAGAGCTCTAAAACAAATCTCACTTGAACTACATCAATTTTATCCCTTAATTATCCCTTAATTTTATATTGTATATCATTGTCACACCCCAACTTCCTTATCAAACCTTAACTACTCTTCCTAATCTTCCCTAAACTAATTCTTCCAATATTGTATTCAAAATTCGTACAAGTCTTGATAAAAAGGATAATTTAAGAAAATAGTTTATAGTACTCATGTACATTGAGTAAACCTCGTGTAGTAAATAAAACCACACGAGCAAAATCCACCTCACCTTCTCTTTCTCTTCCTCAAGCCGTCCCTCTCTTACACTCACTCGCATATTTAACCTCCGGTGACCACACCGCCCACTACTTCTCAGCAACAACCTTCACTGTTATAAACCCCTCCAAAATTTTCTTTCAACTTATCTTCTCCCATTTCAAATTTTTTATCGTTCAAACCAATGGCAGCTGTTAAACAAAGAAGACTCAAACTCAATCTCCAACTTCCAGAACCCGACCATCTCCTCCGCTTCCCATTACCTCCACTCCATCCATCCACCACCTTCACGTCCACCTCCGCCGCCACCGCCGACTTCAAACTCTCCGACTTCGAAAAGATCAAAGTCCTCGGCCACGGAAACGGAGGCACCGTCCACAAGCTCCGCCACCGACGAACCTCCAACATCTACGCATTGAAGGTCCTACACTCCGATTCCGTCTCCTCAAAACGCGAAATCCAGATCCACCGCGCCACTGACTCCACCTCCATTGTCAAATGTCTCGCAGTCCTCCACACCAACTCCGGTGATCCTGCTCTTCTTCTAGAGTACATGGATCTAGGCAGCCTTGATCGGAACATCACCTTTCCCGAACCAGCTCTTTCCGAAATCGCATATCAGGTCTTGAACGGGTTATCATACCTTCACTCTCAGCAAATCGTCCATCGCGACATCAAACCTTCCAATTTGCTGATCAAAAGTACGAATACTGAAATCAAAATCGCTGACTTTGGGGTAGCGAAAGTAATGAGGCGGAATCTAGATCCGTGCCTATCGTACGTAGGCACGTGTGCGTATATGAGTCCGGAGAGGTTCGATCCGGACAAATATGGAGGAAATTACGATATCTACGCGGGTGATGTGTGGAGTTTAGGGTTGACGATTTTGGAGCTGTATTTGGGGCATTTCCCGCTTTTGGCGGTTGGACAGAGACCTGATTGGGCTACGTTGATGTGCGCGATCTGTTTCGGAGAGGATCCAGTGGTGCCAGAAATGGCGACCGAGGAGTTTAAAGATTTTATAGGGTGTTGTTTGCAAAAAGATGCGAAGAAGAGGATGACGGTGTCGGAGTTGTTGAATCATCCTTTTGTGGCGGAAAGAGATGTGGTTGAGTCGAAAATGGCATTGAGGAAGACTGTGATGAGATGAGTTCGGGAGTTTTCTGTTGTATATAGTCCTACGGTCTTACTTAATCCAGCATCACCAAAAGAGGATGCCGTGCTATGCGTTAGAAATGAACTATTATGCATTTTTTGACACTATTGTGCGTTACTTTTACTGTTCAAAATTAATCTTAATAAGTTTGACAATTTTTTTATAATTTTGTGTTAGCGTTGCTGAACATTGTTCACTGATTGCGACGATGGAAAATGTAGAAGATGAATTGTTTTCCGTTCTTTTATTTTGTAACCAAACACGAAAAATCAAATAAACTTGTTTTTCTATTTTCTATGTTAGTTTTATTTTTCAAAATTATATGTTTTTCAATAATACATAAAAAGTATGCATTTTTGCTAGACGAAAACATAAAATTAAAACCGACAAACAAAACGGGATCATCGTTTTTACTTCGGTTTGACATCCCCCTACTTTTTGATTGATAGGCTAATAAATATTTAGGACTAATTAATTACTCAATACGAATAATAAATTCGTTATTTGATTCCTTATGCAAATTAAACTTAAAATGATGGTACTTTATAACTAAGCTACAGACAATTCACTAATAAAATCAGTCCATAGTCATGTTCAAACATAGTCAGTCCATAGTAGTCTACAAATTTGCGGCCCAAAACTTTAACAACCAGCCCAAGTAAATAATTTGATTTTGTCCTCTTTCTTCTTGCTCAACTTGCTCCTAACATTGCACTAGATTCATTGAAACATTAAACCCCATTCAAAGATAAAAATTCTGCTCATTCTAACGAGATATCCTCCTACTCAGTCGCAAAATTGATGAATTACAGCAAAAATAATTTGATTTTAGCAAACACGTGCTTAGTTTTGGTTGTTCTCTCACATAGTTTAGAGTTATTGGGGTAAAACCGAATTTTTACTAAGCATTCTATTGTATTTTAGGGAGAATTTGTTTTTTCTTCTATTGTTAAAAGAAAACTATACCCAATGCAAGTTTTTCACGGAATTCCGAACCGGGTTACGTCCAAACTGGACCAGATTGACTAAAATTTTGACGTGCCAACCGGAAGATAGAACCTGGTTTGAACATTTAGAAAGCGGCTGAAGCTCGTAGGACCAATGCATGGAAAATGATGGGAACGGTGTTACTATAAACGTCAGATGCAAGCATGCGGATACTTTCAGATGCGGAGACTCTCATATCCGTAGACGCATTCGAAATAATTTTCGGACATCGGATATTCACAATCATGGATACGATGGTAATTATTCTATTCGTTGACGATTATTCCATCAAAAAATATAAATATACAATTTTGGTTTAACATATTTTTTTTTCAATATCATTGATTATAAAAATATGAAAAACTAGTACAACCGCTCAACGGTGGAAAAACCGACCGTTCGGTTAATCAGTTGAAAGTGATAATACTATATAAAAAAAACCTATAGTTTACAAGTGAACACCGAGAGCGTTCATTTATTGAAATTAATAATTCTACTGTTCGTGCATGACCAGTACACATCCAAATATCATTTTATAGTCCGTGCATTTTAAAATCTGATTTTAAATGCTTGGTTTATAAACGTCCCACGTGGATTTGAATTCTACATTACATTTATTTTTACCACAATTATTTTGGTAGTTCACTGCATGAGGTTTATTTAAATGAAAATCCTTCTCAGCTTTGCATAGTACGTATTTGATCTCGAACATTTATTTTGCTGACATGTTGGATTAAATTTGACTTTTATTTATTTTACTGACGCGGTTGGGACATTACTTTTATAATCCATGCACATTTCACCATACGTTATCTTCGTAGAATTTACTGAACCTTTTAAAGGCATGTATCAATGTGTCTACTTTGATTATAAACCAAAAGCAAATGGACTAATTCTACAGCCATGAAAAATTTAACATACAGGAGGAAAGTTAAATTGTTTGTCTAGTGCCAAAACCGAAATTGCACACTAAAATGATCTCAGAAAGTCGATGTTAATTGTACAAAATGAATCAAAAAATCAATGTCAACAGCACCCAAAGTAGACCACTGAATAGAAAGTACATACAGACAAACATATTTACAGAAGAAAACATATTCATATTTAAGCCTCATACTTTTATTTAAAACACGGTCAATGAACGTGAATATACTACATTAATCCTTGTTAAATTCATGCATGGAAGCCAGAACCGGTAATCACATAAGAAATGATTCGATAATCAAACATGAGAGCTGAGAGCGCTAGGAATGCAAATCCCAAGGCAACCAATATGTAAGCTTGTATGCAGAATGAGTTTTCCTGTGTGCATGTATCTCCTTTGGTCAAATTGTGGGTTTCATATGCTCCTGATGCCATGGCTGACAATAGCATGTACGCAAACACCTGTATGCAATTCAAACATGAGTCATATGTTGATAATTGAATACAAATTTCACATATGTAACGTTATGTAGACCCAACTGGTGCTTGGTTGTTGTACTTCAAAGTTGAAGCTACTTGGAATCGTGAAATATTAATAAACAATTTAATTAGAAGCAGTAACTTTCAGTCATCTAATTTGCGGCATTTGCAAAAAATACTCTTTTGTTTATTTCCATTTGGTTGCTATTATTTTTGCGAAATCCCTCCAAAATTTCTTAAACACAAATGTAAAGAAAATTAACAAAAATACTTGGGATCAAGTTGTAAATTCATTTTAAGAAATGCTAAATGAACCGCGGGACATATAATTAATCATAAAGTATTACCATAGCTTAACCATCAAATATTATTATTCTATGAACTTAATTAGATTAATTATGGAAGTCTATTTTCAAGAGGTCGATCCATGGTCGATACCCTTGTTACATAAAGAAATTATTATAAAAACATACTAACTGCTACATGCCATGACACCATGTATGAGTGTTTGTAATTTTTAATCAAACTTCAACAAAAAATAAATAATTACTCTTTCAAAATTATAAAATGAATAATTTCTTTTAATCAAGATTATGTTTTATTTTTGAAAAATATATTGACAAAAATATATAATTTACTTTTGATGAATGGAAAATGTGCTCTCACCTCAGCACACTATTTTGGTAAGACTGATCATCTGATCAAACCAACTTCAATAGCACTCGACATCTTTTAAAAAAGGTAATGATAATAGCATTAGAGTTGAATGAGCCTAGTGTGCATAATACGCCTCTTACCTATGTTTGTAATCCATGACATCCAAATTAGCCACGGTCTCATTATGTTTGCATGAAATCCAATTTATATTTCTTACCTATCTCCTCTTCAAGTTACACCAAAATAAAGCAAACTATATAAGCAACAATGACTGTGAAGATAGGCTAAATATGATATTTGGTATTTGGGTACCTTCAAACATAATAATATATGTTCTTGCACTGACAAATGTAAATATATCATGCATACCATGCTGGGTAAAGTGTGCATATCCATCTAGATATTTACTATAGAATGTATGAATGCAATATATGAAAGAAACTGCATGGTAGATCATAATATTATGGGATAGTGAGTGCACTGTCTCATATGTTAACGCACATTCAAAAAAAATTAATCTTCTATTTTTTTATCTTTAATTATTCATTTATCACTATAATGAATCAAGCACCACACCAACACGTATAAAGGTGTTATTTGTAAAATTACTCTAGTGCATGATTCAGTAGATCAATTTAACACCAATAACAGGTATAAGAAGATAATGCGCATTCATATTTGTAAAATAATATAAAATGATTGGATAAGGTCAAAATATAAAGGAACAAAAACTGTTAACAATAATTTTTAGGAGCATGTAGTTTGCTCAAAACTAATTCAAACAGATTTAGTTCTACAAATCACACATGGGGGTCCATAGTGTATATTCAAAAGAGTAAACATGATCGATTTGGTTTACCTACTGTGTTATCATGTCTTCATGATCTTGCCATCTTACCAAAATAATCTTATCTAGCAACACATGGGAATCTTATCTAGCAACTCATACTGACCAAAATCCACTTTAACAATAGTCTAATACTGACCAAAATAATCTTATCTAGCAACACATGGGAATCTTATCTAGCAACTCGATCCTACTGACCAAAATCTTATATTTTTCTAATATATTAGATCTAACCTTTTTTATCTCCTTTGTGATGTAGTATTTAATACAATCAGCAGTGGATGGATACAACGTTTGTGTATTTGCATATGGCCAAACTGGCTCTGGATTTTTTTTTACTATTTATGGTTCCGACAATAGTCCAGGGCTTACACCCAGAGCGACTGCCGAGTTATTTAAAATAATGAAGCGTGATCATAGTAAATATTCATTTTCCTTGAAGGTAACTGTTGATTATAATAAATGAAAAAAATATCCTTTGTTTCATCTACTTCTCATATTTACCTGTTTCACAAATATAATTCATTTTGTACCAATTTCAAGTATTTGCATTTTGACGTAGAATGTTCTCAACATTATATTTATTTGCAGGTATATATGGTGGAGCTGTACCAAGATAATCTTGTGGATCTATTGTTACCAAAAAATGCAAAACCTTTGAAGCTAGATATAAAAAAAGATTCAAAGGTGATAAACTTAAAGTCTTAAATTAATTGTTGTAATAAAATGTCTGGGGTGATTAATTACTTGAATATCAAATCTTAACACCCTGGAAGTTGTTACTTTGGCAACATTACCAGGTTGAATATTACAGACATCGGATTTGAAGATTAAACACAAGTGTCGTCATGTTTTTTGATTTAATATGCCTTATTTACAATAACTTAATTCTTCTTTAAAAAAAATTAAAAAAACCTTGCAGGGAATGGTTTCAATAGAGAATGTGACCATAAAGCATATATCAAGCCACGAAGAACTGCAAGACATTATAACGAGAGGATCCGAAAGGCGTCATATTGGGGGTACTCATATGAATGAAGAAAGTTCAAGATCTCACCTTATTTTCTCAATAATAATTGAAAGCACCAATCTCCAAACACAAGCACTTGCAAAAGGAAAGGTACTGTATAGTTCGGCTATTGTATTTTGTGTCACTCGCAACTTTTAGGCTGATTGCATTTCCATTCACATTTTTGAAAGTAAAAAAGTTAGAGACATGCATTTTTTGTGTGTTTTGTACATTTTGTGTAATTTACTGTCAGTATCGACTCTATTCTCATATCATAAATCATATGGTGGTTTAATACATTAGCAACACATCATCTGGGTGCTATCTATCCCATTGTCTAACTGAAAGAAAAATGTTTTTCAACACACACTCGCACGTCATATGAAATCAGACCGAGGTTATATTATGGTTGAGTAATTCATTTTTTCCAACCTAATCTTCTGTTATACTGAAAGTTCCAAATATCACATGTGAACTTTTTACAACATAGTTTCGTCGATCTTGCTAGTTCAAAAAGAATAAAAAAATCAGGTTCTGCTGGAAAGCAACTTAAAGAAGCACAAACACTACACCAGAAATGCCAATTAGGCAGTGCTTTTGGCCGTATCAAATGGAATTAGGCAGTGCTTTGGGCCGTATCAAATTTTGGCGTGGTTAATAATTTGATATGGCCCAAAGCCGTATCAAATTGATGAATTTGATACGGCTCAAAGCACTGCCTAATTCATGAATTTGATACGGCTCAAAGCACTGCCTAATTCATGAATTTGATACGGCTTTGGGCCGTATCAAATTAATGTATTAAAGTAAAAAAAATGCATTGCTCTCTATTTTTCACATTACATGTTCCCTTCTTCTACATCGATGCCTACGGTTAGCAGTCAACTAAAAATACAAATAAATGGACAAGCTTAGCACGTATAAAAATGAATATAGGATATACAATTATACAATGTTTAACACATATAAGAAACTCTATATAAGATATACAATTATACAATGTAACCATTCCTTTCTTGCAGAGCTTTGCATGCTTCTGAACATGGAAAAATATACAATATGAGCTTTAAATATTATTATTTTTCTGCATACTTTTTTTTACAGAATCAAAATTCCATTTTAGTTGAACTGGACATGAATTATTGACCGAAACAATCATTTGTGGTGCAACATACAAAGATAACATCTATATAGAAAAATACTGGCAGTCTTTATTTCTTTCCATTTATATGCATGAAATACTCTGATACCTCTGATGCGCTTTCGTAACCAATTTCCTTGGTTGCAACTTGCCTTGGTTGCAATCCAATTTCCTTTGCCAGTTGAACTTTTCTCTCGGGTTCAAGCTTGTTTTCTACCTCAAAACTTTTTTCAAGAAATTGAACTTGAGTGATTGATAGCCTTCTTTTTTTCCCCGGTTGGTGAAGACAATCATCTATATCATCATCAATTGCATCTTCGATTTCTCTTGGTATAAAAAATTGTTGATTGATTGTACTCCCACCATATACGTCTTCAAAATTTAGCATCGATTTAGACCCTGAATCAAGTATTTGGAGTAAATAACAAATTTCAAAATAAAAATATGCATACTTAGTGTAATAGCATTGAAAGAAGAAAATTAAAGCTTGATGGCTATTAATTCTGATTTCTGTATTATAACTGAATCTTATATTAAAAAAAAGTTAATAATCATAGACATGCCATCATGTTCCATAAGTGTAATTACAAATGGTAGAAGGAATTGGTATACAAAGAGAATATTAGGTAGAATGAGTATATAAAGATCTAAGTGTCCTCCTTTATCCAATCCATATTGGTAAAAAAAATAGATACCTTAGACACTACATAATTTGAAATGAAAAAATGTCCATATATTTCTTCAAATGTTTGAAAATAAAGGTTCAAGATACAGAAGCAATTTCATGTTGGAATTCACTTTTAGTATACTCGAAATTAATATGATCAGCTAATAATTTGCATAACACACAGAAGCATTCAAAATTCAAAAATGGGTTGAGGAATATAAATAGAGAAAAATCTAAAATCTGATACATGCTTGAAAGCTACTTCAGCTTTCCTATGCATGGTCTTATCAGGATGAATCAGTAAGCTGCATAATTTAATAGCACAACATTCAAATACATTGCAAAAAATTGGAAGACTTGAAAAAAGATATCCCACACTTGAGTTCATAAACCAAATGTCTATATTTCCTATTTATCACTTGGCTTCCAAATTCCTCATTAACCTACACAAATAAAAACAAAAGCGATAAAAAAATAGCACGAGATAATCAAAATAAAAAGTTTAGGTTGTACAGAAGTGAAATTGCTTACCATCAAAATGTGTTACCAATTAATAAATACTTATTTCCTAGTCGCGCTAAGAATATGAAACATGGAACAAAAGGAGGGGAAATGGTACAAATTTGATGTAGGTCGCGTGTAGATTTGATGGATGTGGGTTGAGGTTGAGACAAGATGTTTGCTTGCAATGCATTTAGATGCAAAAGACAAATCATTCGTCTGTATCATAGTCATCAATGACTAATGAGCTTCCAACATTATCAGCAATCAGTGCATTTATTTCATTTAACTACAAACAAAGCTAAGTATTCTTGTATAGAGACATGTCTACACGATGGTAACCCCTCAGGTATGTATAAACACAACATATAAGAGTATAAAACAAAAAGAAACATACCAAAAAACCAAGAAGAAGCAAGTCATAACGGAATGACGGTGGCTTTCTGAAGTTGAACTCTTTCTATTGAGCAAGCTGTGATGCAACACTGTGGTCGAAGTAGTAAAGAACTACTATCTCCTTTGTAATCTAAGCACCAACCATATACACAACATGCACATTCAACATTTCCTGCATGACTCCAAACTGCTTCGTTGGGCATTATTTCTTCCGCATATATAATAAAAATATGAAGTGCAAGAAGAAATAGCATGCCTTGCAACTGTCCAGTTCCCATATGCATTGGGAGACCAAGGATTATGACTGAAAAGACGCCTAAGATTGCCATTTGAAGCATGAATATGAAAATGCCTTTACTATGAAAATGCAACTAACCATATTCACCGATTCTTCGGGTATTTTAAGACACAAAATTACTCACTGACAAAGCAACAACAAGATTGTCTCTCATATATCAACATCGATTTGACCAGATAATCAGCAACTACAACTGAAATCATTAACGTCGCAACTTAGCACAACAGGAACAGATTGAAATATTCAGTCTCATCATCACCCCTGCAACAACCAACAACGCAACCAACACCGCTGCAAGATTCAACTCAGACATTCATAATCGTAAAAATATCGATAGTGAAATATGTAATGTAGTATCGTTCCTCTCCAAGGGTTTTGAACATGTTAACCACGGATCTGAAAATACAAAGTGGATGTTAAGAACAGAAATATCGATGATTTCAATTACCACCATATGGCTCCATTCCTTGATTGCCCAGATTGAAATTACAAAGTGGTATTTACTTCAAGCCAATCATTTTGCGACCAAGTTGATTAGCAATGCCAGGACATTAATTTTCTCAAATAAACATAGTTTCAACTTCTACTGTATCTCCTTTTGATATATTGCTTTTGAGTATCACATAGGATGATTTCCAAACTGTAACGACCCTAGATTTTTATTTAATTTAAATTAATAATTAAATAAATTTTTGAATTAAAATTGCGAAATTAATCGATGAAGTGATGCGAGTTTCCCCGAACTCGAATAAATTCGGTATAAATCGTTTAAATTTAAATTTTTGTATATGAATTTAAATCTTAAATAAATGGTTTAATAATAAATAATTAATAATAATAATACATATTAAAATTGATGGTGAATAATAATTTGAATTTATCGATGTTAATATAAGGTAATAATATTAAAGGAAAATAAATAATTGAGTATAAATAGAAATAAATGAAGGATGAACTATAAAAATATAAGTAACACTTAAATAAAATCTAACAACAAATATATTATAAATATTTAAGCTAGACATAAATTAGTTAAAATTCAAACAACATATTTTAAAATAATATTGTAAAGTGATAAAAGGAAGCAAGCAAGGAATAAACAAAACAAATCTGTACATACATTTATTAACATCTTCTCAAATACACCAAACTTGTCTCTCAGCCGAGTAAATATGCAAGTTTCATTATATGAAGGCAATGACAAGTTCACTTTTCCAGAAGCAATATGTACATGAAGAAAGCATGGGTGGGCTGCAATACAATATCTTTAATATTGTACTAAACAAATCTTATCTCCTCCAGCTCATAATGTATAAACAAGTTTATATATTCAAGTATAGTTTGTACAAAAGTCATTTATGCAAGTACACAAGATATCAGCCGAGCTAACAACAAAATAAAATAACATAACTAAAAATAAGTTGTAAATAAAATAAGAAACAAAAGTACCTCCCCCTATCTTCTCAGCCGAAATGCAAAGATATCAGCCACCAACACTATATTTTCAGCCAACAAAGATTAAAAGATCTCTGTCTACTGTGTACAAAACCATATAATAACCTGTACAAATATACACCCTGTAAACCTCTCCCTTATATCAAGCCTTTTTATTTTATTTCGTCCATCTTAAACTTAAACAAATGCAAGCACAAGTTTCAGCTTCAACTGGAAAATCAAACAACTAAAAAAACAAAGATAATCTCCAATCTTAAAACTTGGAATGATCAACTTAGCAAACCTGGAAATCAAGGCAGGCTCTGTTTTCAAGCATTTCAGGAAGATCAACATCAAGTTTTCAAACTTCAGATCAAAAACAAATGCAAGCTTCCACATTCAAATCATTTTCCAGGATTTAAAAATAATAATAATAGAAGTTTTAAAACCAGATTCTCTGTTCTTCTCTGTTGCGAATACCCAGGTGAGCAACTCACTTACCTCTATGTTTGCTTTGTTCTGATGTTTGTGATTTAAGTTTGGAAATGATTTGAAGTATTGCCTGGCTGTTGAATTTGTTCTCTGTTCTTTATATTCAAGTTCAGTTTTTGATTTAAATCCTCCATCTCTTAACCTAGTCATTGTTAGGATTTAAGTTACAAATAAACTTGTTTGTTTGATCATGGGTTAGAGTTTAAAATTTTATTTAAGTTGAAATAAAATGGGAATTGTTCTGGAAATGGAAATAAACAGGGAAGTTTGGTTTTGTATAAATGTTTTCAAACATCTTAATCGAATCCATATTTACCTTAAGTATGTAAATGAAATTTTGTTGTAATTGTATGATGAAGATTACAAAATAGTTCCAAATATTTTAAGTACCATAAATCATGTTTAAAATAAAAATTAACAGAGGAACTCGAATTTGTGTTAAAAATCAACTGTCTTAAATTTTAATTTGAATTACATGCATGAAATAGTGATGATAAATCATGAATTTTGATATGCATTTTGGAATTTTTAGTTGAGAAAGTCGTGTGAATTTTGGGTTTGAACGTTTTGGGAGTTTTGGTGATTTGCCGTTGATCGGCGAGATGATTGAAGCTAGGATTTTGATCGGAGTTTGCTTTGGTGTTGTGGATGATGGGAAAAATGCCATTGAATTTTTCTAATTGCCGAGTTGTTCAAATTCGAACGATATAGGGTTTTAAGCTTGTTTCGGCTGGGCTTCACTGTCGAAGCATTTGCGACATGAAGGTCGGACCAGAGGCGTTCGCTTTTGGGGAGAAGATAGCTCGTGGTCGTGGTGTTCGATGGTGGGGACGGCGAGTTCAACGGCGTCGAGGTGTATGGCAGTGGGGAAGTTTCAGTGGTCGTTGTTTTCTGCAGTTTCGACCTTGAGGTTCGAAATTTTGATTCGCGAATAAATTCTTTGATCTGGGTTTGATATCATGTTCGCATGGGATTGTGTGACCGGAGTAGATAGTCGCGACGATCTGAATTGGACATAGGCGGTGGGACATGTGCACGGGGTTGGGTGTGTGCACTGGGGAAAGTTGTTTGGAGAAGACGATGGGGAACTCGAAGGGAAGCTCGTGTGTGTTTCGGGAGCAACTCGAAGATGTTGGAGTAGGGTTTACTTCGGGGATGACACGGGAGTTTCTGCGTTTGGACTCGGGATTTTCGTAGCTTGGTCCTGTATAAGGTAGATGCAGATTAAACTTGTTGTTTAAAATAAGTTTAAATATTTTAGTATTTGGTTTTAACTCTTTAAAATTTCTTCTAAAACCAAAGTATTGGAAATAAATGTTTTCAAACATAAGAAAGTAATTAATAAAACCATTAATAAGGATAAATTATCTTTAAAGTTAATAAAACTTATTGATGTGTAATTCATAATTAAATTAATCAAAAATGATTAATAATGATTTAAATCTAAGAAATTCCCTTAAGTAAGAAATTAAAAGAATATATTATTTGTTAATAAAGATAATTAACTAAGTATTATTAAGGATTGATTAAAGTGATTAATGTTAATAATTAATTGAATTAATTAATTTAGGATAATCAATTATAAATTGTTAAATATAATTACTTAATGCAAATAATTAAGGATTAATCTCTTATTGTAATTAATTATGGATATTTTGATGAATCCAAGTTAATTAATTTAAGAAAATCATTAGATAAATTGGTAATTAATGAATTGTAATCAATCAATCAGAATTTGATAATAAATTCATTTAACTGGGAATTAATTGAATTAATTAGGATTAAACGATTAATTAATCCTGTTTATAAATGATTATTAAATGCTTGACCTTACTTATGGATGTTTGGATTCTGTTGAATGATATGAATTGTTTGATATCCCTGATATATGATGTTTTGTGATATACCCTGATTTATGTTGTGAGCTGTAATTTATTATCTGTGATATATATCTGTGATCTGTACGATAAGCGTTATAGTTTATATCGCTTATCAACTATATTTCTGTATTTTGATCTGTGATGATTGATGTTGCACTATTGTGTGTAAAACCCCTGGACTACACCATACACACACAAATATGGATTTCACGTGGAAATCGGTTAAGTCACAGATAATTGAAATTTGATGTTTTTTGAAATTGAAATTTTAATTTCAATTGATTTTGAAATTGGAATTTGGGTTTAAAGTGAAAAGCTTTTGAAATGGAATTTCAAAGATAAAAGTTATTTTGAATAACTTAATCGAGTTTTGAAAATTTAAATAATTTGATTTAAATTTTGAATTCAAGTTCGCAATTGAATCCTATGATTTGAAACTAGAGATTGAAAATGTTATAAATGTGTTTATCTGAATTTAAACCATTTAAAAGTATAATTTTGAGAATTTGGATTTAACCCAAAGACTTTAACTCGTATGAATGAATTAGATTTTCCGAAATAAAAACTGTTGTTTTAAAGGAATAAAAGCTTTCAGATAAAAGAAGAAATTCCAGTTTAATTAAAGGAATTTCAAGATTGAAGTGAAAATGGTTTTCCAAGTTATGAATGAATTCTTTTTGAAAGCTATGAATTGAATCTGTTTATTTTTAACAGATTTAAAATAATGATTTGTTTAAACCATTGAAATTGAATTGTTTTAAAAGCTATAAGTTAAATCTTTGTTTTAAAGATTTAACGAGTTAATCAATTGAAATGGAAATTAATTTGGAAAATCTGTGAATGAATCTTTTGTTTAAAAGATTAAAGTGTGGAAAATTGTTAAACCGTTGAAGGTTGTTTAAAATGAATCTTTTTGTTTTAAAAGATTTGAAATGGTAATTTGTTAAACCATTTGAAAGAAAAGTTTTGGGTAATAAGTTGTGACTTAATTGAAATCCCAATATCCATATGTTTTTTTTTATATTGCGCTCATTATTCGGTTTAGCCGGGAAAGGACCTTTGTGTCATATAACCCGTTCCGAATACTGATACGTCGTATATGGATCGCATTTGAAGACCGGTGTGAAGACCGGATATTTTCGAAAACGAAAGGACAACTCATCGAATGTCTCTGCATCGACTGGTCCCCGATATAGAGATCTTATCACCCTTTGTGATGGGAAGTCCGGACGTGATTGGAAATTATCCGGAATTGCAAGGGCTTCGTGAGAAGTGCCTTCGGTTCTGTTCGAACCCGGGACAGACTTGTATGGATTGTATGTCTGACATTACACTTTGAGATATAAAGCAGATTTCTTTCAAATACATTTCTGTTGGTGGCGGAGAATTTATTCTCTTAGCTTAACACCCTTCTCTGAGACGTACGAGCTCAGAGGTTATGTAGTTGAAGGTTATCAGCGATATATCCCAATTTGGTAATGTGACATGCTGAGTGTAGCTGTGTGATGATCATCGTTTGATCATTTGTGATATGATCATTTGTTTGATCATTTATCTTTGTGATCATAGGTTGATCATCTGTTGACCCAAAGCATGGCTTTGTGACAAAGCGTAGCTTTGTGGACGAGACTTCGTCAGGGCCTCACAACCCGGAAATGGTCGAAACAGGATCGTTGCGGCAAGGTTATGAGGGTCGCGCCCTTTAGGGTATGTCATTTCCTTCTGGAAAGGGGTGGTATCATGGTATGGAGCCCAGATACTTACTCATGTGGATACACTTTCTTTATGATGTGTGATGTTGGTTATCGAGCGCTCGGATAAAGGTCCCAAAGGACCGGGAGGTGGCATATTCGTGAGTTACCTGTTACAGGGGTAACCCGGCCTTGTTTGGCAGAGAGCAGTTTGTCTCTCGGGACGTCCCGCCAGAGGCGTTCCCATGCGACGGAAGGAAGTTCCTTAGCCTGACCATTTGTTGGAAATCCATTCTTCCAATACGAACCAGTACGGTTTTAGTTGTAGAACCTGCCATTTACTTATGGTGGCGCCCCACTGTTTAAATGGTAGCTATAGTAGGCATAGTTCGGAATGTCTATGCTGGCTAAGATTAATATTATACTTTCGAAATGGTTTCCACTATGCACTAGTAATAATATCCAATTTTTGCGTAGTAAGCATCTTTGACTATCATAAGAAGAAATCTCCTCCAATTCTGCGTTTGCATTGTGTGTGTGGCGGGAGGTCTTATGGTAGTTTCATTTTCTAAAAGCATTGCGGATTTCAATGTTTAAAATCTTTTGTTGATTGTTTTAAAGATAAACTGTTTTTGTTGCTCACACCAGTCCCATGACTGACTCGGAGTTTATTGTTCCCTTCCTAAACTCTGGGTGCCCACTATTTTCCACGCGGGCAGCCTAGAGTTGGGTTTCTTTTCAGATATTCAGGTTTAGTAGATTATCTGGAGCTAGTTCATTCATCGGAGTTGCTTATCTTGGAGTTGTGGATTCATTCTTGTCTGAAGATCATTTTGGAGTTATCATTTCTATTGATATTGTTCCGCTGCTGTCGTTATCATTTCTATTGATATTTTTCCGCTGCTATTTGTTGTATCATATCTCTGATGTATATTGATATTCATTGTATCACTCTGTTGTATCAGATATTATATATCAATGTATTATTCTTTTCTTCCGCTGTGTTATTTACTTAATTGTGTTATAGCTCCGGCGAATCGGATTTGAACGGTCGAATCTGCGGCATTCTAGTACAATGTGAAGTACAGATGTTGATTTTCGAGCGGGCAAAACCCGATACGTTACATGTGGTATCAATACACTTTCTTTATGATGTGTGATGTTGGTTATCGAGCGCTCGGATAAAGGTCCCAAAGGACCGGGAGGTGGCATATTCGTGAGTTACCTGTTACAGGGGTAACCCGGCCTTGTTTGGCAGAGAGCAGTTTGTCTCTCGGGACGTCCCGCCAGAGGCGTTCCCATGCGACGGAAGGAAGTTCCTTAGCCTGACCATTTGTTGGAAATCCATTCTTCCAATACGAACCAGTACAGTTTTAGTTGTAGAACCTGCCATTTACTTATGGTGGCGCCCCACTGTTTAAATGGTAGCTATAGTAGGCATAGTTCGGAATGTCTATGCTGGCTAAGATTAATATTATACTTTCGAAATGGTTTCCACTATGCACTAGTAATAATATCCAATTTTTGCGTAGTAAGCATCTTTGACTATCATAAGAAGAAATCTCCTCCAATTCTGCGTTTGCATTGTGTGTGTGGCGGGAGGTCTTATGGTAGTTTCATTTTCTAAAAGCATTGCGGATTTCAATGTTTAAAATCTTTTGTTGATTGTTTCAAAGATAAACTGTTTTTGTTGCTCACACCAGTCCCATGACTGACTCGGAGTTTATTGTTCCCTTCCTAAACTCTGGGTGCCCACTATTTTCCACACGGGCAGCCTAGAGTTGGGTTTCTTTTCAGATATTCAGGTTTAGTAGATTATCTGGAGCTAGTTCATTCATCGGAGTTGCTTATCTTGGAGTTGTGGATTCATTCTTGTCTGAAGATCATTTTGGAGTTATCATTTCTATTGATATTGTTCCGCTGCTGTCGTTATCATTTCTATTGATATTTTTCCGCTGCTATTTGTTGTATCATATCTCTGATGTATATTGATATTCATTGTATCACTCTGTTGTATCAGATATTATATATCAATGTATTATTCTTTTCTTCCGCTGTGTTATTTACTTAATTGTGTTATAGCTCCGGCGAATCGGATTTGAACGGTCGAATCTGCGGCATTCTAGTACAATGTGAAGTACGGATGTTGATTTTCGAGCGGGCAAAACCCGATACGTTACATGTGGTATCAGAGCTAAGGTTAAACTTTAGCTCAGGAGTATAACACGTTAAGTATCTCATTAGAGATAGAGTGAAGTAAACTCTAGAATGAGCGTATCCTTAAGATATCAGTTTGAACGTCTCAGTAAATTCTCTTACTATCCACTAATAGTGAGTATGAGTACAAGAAGAGGACGAGATAGGGGACAGGGGAATACGACTATGAATGGTCAATACCCTGCAACAGTGGAAACAACTTTCTTATCAATCTCCTTTGATTCGTTTCCAAATTCTTTTCATTTCTTCGTATCAGCTATAAGAAAGAAGTTTCGGTGTGATGATGGCTCTACGAATCATTGTCGAAGATCTTTACTTTGTATCTTCATCAGTTCTTATCAGCTTTTTGATTTAAACTTTAATGAATTTGAAATTTGAAATTTGAAGTTAGAAATTTGAAATAAATTGGAAATTTTAAATGGAGTTAAATCGATTAATAGAATATGAAGCTAAATTTGAATTGTATCGATAAAACGATATCATTTGAAATCCAATTTTGAAATTCTATTGTAATTTCTTTTGAATACCAAAGTCCGAAGAGGGACAAAATTGGTATGTATTCTGAGATATTCCGACTTGAGTTTGGAATTCATATCTTGTGATTGAGGAATTATAGGAGATCGAATCTGTCTATCTTTGTGTTGTTCGTGCCTGCGAATTTCGAGGACGAAATTCTTTTAAGGGGGGAAGTTTGTAACGACCCTAGATTTTTATTTAATTTAAATTAATAATTAAATAAATTTTTGAATTAAAATTGCGAAATTAATCGATGAAGTGATGCGAGTTTCCCCGAACTCGAATAAATTCGGTATAAATCGTTTAAATTTAAATTTTTGTATATGAATTTAAATCTTAAATAAATGGTTTAATAATAAATAATTAATAATAATAATACATATTAAAATTGATGGTGAATAATAATTTGAATTTATCGATGTTAATATAAGGTAATAATATTAAAGGAAAATAAATAATTGAGTATAAATAGAAATAAATGAAGGATGAACTATAAAAATATAAGTAACACTTAAATAAAATCTAACAACAAATATATTATAAATATTTAAGCTAGACATAAATTAGTTAAAATTCAAACAACATATTTTAAAATAATATTGTAAAGTGATAAAAGGAAGCAAGCAAGGAATAAACAAAACAAATCTGTACATACATTTATTAACATCTTCTCAAATACACCAAACTTGTCTCTCAGCCGAGTAAATATGCAAGTTTCATTATATGAAGGCAATGACAAGTTCACTTTTCCAGAAGCAATATGTACATGAAGAAAGCATGGGTGGGCTGCAATACAATATCTTTAATATTGTACTAAACAAATCTTATCTCCTCCAGCTCATAATGTATAAACAAGTTTATATATTCAAGTATAGTTTGTACAAAAGTCATTTATGCAAGTACACAAGATATCAGCCGAGCTAACAACAAAATAAAATAACATAACTAAAAATAAGTTGTAAATAAAATAAGAAACAAAAGTACCTCCCCCTATCTTCTCAGCCGAAATGCAAAGATATCAGCCACCAACACTATATTTTCAGCCAACAAAGATTAAAAGATCTCTGTCTACTGTGTACAAAACCATATAATAACCTGTACAAATATACACCCTGTAAACCTCTCCCTTATATCAAGCCCTTTTATTTTATTTCGTCCATCTTAAACTTAAACAAATGCAAGCACAAGTTTCAGCTTCAACTGGAAAATCAAACAACTAAAAAAACAAAGATAATCTCCAATCTTAAAACTTGGAATGATCAACTTAGCAAACCTGGAAATCAAGGCAGGCTCTGTTTTCAAGCATTTCAGGAAGATCAACATCAAGTTTTCAAACTTCAGATCAAAAACAAATGCAAGCTTCCACATTCAAATCATTTTCCAGGATTTAAAAATAATAATAATAGAAGTTTTAAAACCAGATTCTCTGTTCTTCTCTGTTGCGAATACCCAGGTGAGCAACTCACTTACCTCTATGTTTGCTTTGTTCTGATGTTTGTGATTTAAGTTTGGAAATGATTTGAAGTATTGCCTGGCTATTGAATTTGTTCTCTGTTCTTTATATTCAAGTTCAGTTTTTGATTTAAATCCTCCATCTCTTAACCTAGTCATTGTTAGGATTTAAGTTACAAATAAACTTGTTTGTTTGATCATGGGTTAGAGTTTAAAATTTTATTTAAGTTGAAATAAAATGGGAATTGTTCTGGAAATGGAAATAAACAGGGAAGTTTGGTTTTGTATAAATGTTTTCAAACATCTTAATCGAATCCATATTTACCTTAAGTATGTAAATGAAATTTTGTTGTAATTGTATGATGAAGATTACAAAATAGTTCCAAATATTTTAAGTACCATAAATCATGTTTAAAATAAAAATTAACAGAGGAACTCGAATTTGTGTTAAAAATCAACTGTCTTAAATTTTAATTTGAATTACATACATGAAATAGTGATGATAAATCATGAATTTTGATATGCATTTTGGAATTTTTAGTTGAGAAAGTCGTGTGAATTTTGGGTTTGAACGTTTTGGGAGTTTTGGTGATTTGCCGTTGATCGGCGAGATGATTGAAGCTAGGATTTTGATCGGAGTTTGCTTTGGTGTTGTGGATGATGGGAAAAATGCCATTGAATTTTTCTAATTGCCGAGTTGTTCAAATTCGAACGATATAGGGTTTTAAGCTTGTTTCGGCTGGGCTTCACTGTCGAAGCATTTGCGACATGAAGGTCGGACCAGAGGCGTTCGCTTTTGGGGAGAAGATAGCTCGTGGTCGTGGTGTTCGATGGTGGGGACGGCGAGTTCAACGGCGTCGAGGTGTATGGCAGCGGGGAAGTTTCAGTGGTCGTTGTTTTCTGCAGTTTCGAGCTTGAGGTTCGAAATTTTGATTCGCGAATAAATTCTTTGATCTGGGTTTGATATCATGTTCGCATGGGATTGTGTGACCGGAGTAGATAGTCGCGACGATCTGAATTGGCCATAGGCGGTGGGACATGTGCACGGGGTTGGGTGTGTGCACTGGGGAAAGTTGTTTGGAGAAGACGATGGGGAACTCGAAGGGAAGCTCGCGTGTGTTTTGGGAGCAACTCGAAGATGTTGGAGTAGGGTTTACTTCGGGGATGACACGGGAGTTTCTGCGTTTGGACTCGGGATTTTCGTAGCTTGGTCCTGTATAAGGTAGATGCAGATTAAACTTGTTGTTTAAAATAAGTTTAAATATTTTAGTATTTGGTTTTAACTCTTTAAAATTTCTTCTAAAACCAAAGTATTGGAAATAAATGTTTTCAAACATAAGAAAGTAATTAATAAAACCATTAATAAGGATAAATTATCTTTAAAGTTAATAAAACTTATTGATGTGTAATTCATAATTAAATTAATCAAAAATGATTAATAATGATTTAAATCTAAGAAATTCCCTTAAGTAAGAAATTAAAAGAATATATTATTTGTTAATAAAGATAATTAACTAAGTATTATTAAGGATTGATTAAAGTGATTAATGTTAATAATTAATTGAATTAATTAATTTAGGATAATCAATTATAAATTGTTAAATATAATTACTTAATGCAAATAATTAAGGATTAATCTCTTATTGTAATTAATTATGGATATTTTGATGAATCCAAGTTAATTAATTTAAGAAAATCATTAGATAAATTGGTAATTAATGAATTATAATCAATCAATCAGAATTTGATAATAAATTCATTTAACTGAGAATTAATTGAATTAATTAGGATTAAACGATTAATTAATCCTGTTTATAAATGATTATTAAATGCTTGACCTTACTTATGGATGTTTGGATTCTGTTGAATGATATGAATTGTTTGATATCCCTGATATATGATGTTTTGTGATATACCCTGATTTATGTTATGAGCTGTAATTTATTATCTGTGATATATATCTGTGATCTGTACGATAAGCATTATAGTTTATATCGCTTATCAACTATATTTCTGTATTTTGATCTGTGATGATTGATGTTGCACTATTGTGTGTAAAACCCCTGGACTACACCATACACACACAAATATGGATTTCACGTGGAAATCGGTTAAGTCACAGATAATTGAAATTTGATGTTTTTTGA
This sequence comes from Allium fistulosum, assembly GCA_030737815.1. Taxonomy (NCBI): domain Eukaryota; kingdom Viridiplantae; phylum Streptophyta; class Magnoliopsida; order Asparagales; family Amaryllidaceae; genus Allium; species Allium fistulosum. The sequence continues at coordinate 626,395,898 of CM060902.1, read as the reverse complement.
AATTGAAATTTTAATTTCAATTGATTTTGAAATTGGAATTTGGGTTTAAAGTGAAAAGCTTTTGAAATGGAATTTCAAAGATAAAAGTTATTTTGAATAACTTAATCGAGTTTTGAAAATTTAAATAATTTGATTTAAATTTTGAATTCAAGTTCGCAATTGAATCCTATGATTTGAAACTAGAGATTGAAAATGTTATAAATGTGTTTATCTGAATTTAAACCATTTAAAAGTATAATTTTGAGAATTTGGATTTAACCCAAAGACTTTAACTCGTATGAATGAATCAGATTTTCCGAAATAAAAACTGTTGTTTTAAAGGAATAAAAGCTTTCAGATAAAAGAAGAAATTCCAGTTTAATTAAAGGAATTTCAAGATTGAAGTGAAAATGGTTTTCCAAGTTATGAATGAATTCTTTTTGAAAGCTATGAATTGAATCTGTTTATTTTTAACAGATTTAAAATAATGATTTGTTTAAACCATTGAAATTGAATTGTTTTGAAAGCTATAAGTTAAATCTTTGTTTTAAAGATTTAACGAGTTAATCAATTGAAATGGAAATTAATTTGGAAAATCTGTGAATGAATCTTTTGTTTAAAAGATTAAAGTGTGGAAAATTGTTAAACCGTTGAAGGTTGTTTAAAATGAATCTTTTTGTTTTAAAAGATTTGAAATGGTAATTTGTTAAACCGTTTGAAAGAAAAGTTTTGGGTAATAAGTTGTGACTTAATTGAAATCCCAATATCCATATGTTTTTTTTTATATTGCGCTCATTATTCGGTTTAGCCGGGAAAGGACCTTTGTGTCATATAACCCGTTCCAAATACTGATACGTCGTATATGGATCGCATTTGAAGACCGGTGTGAAGACCGGATATTTTCGAAAACGAAAGGACAACTCGTCGAATGTCTCTGCATCGACTGGTCCCCGATATAGAGATCTTATCACCCTTTGTGATGGGAAGTCCGGACGTGATTGGAAATTATCCGGAATTGCAAGGGCTTCGTGAGAAGTGCCTTCGGTTCTGTTCGAACCCGGGACAGACTTGTATGGATTGTATGTCTGACATTACACTTTGAGATATAAAGCAGATTTCTTTCAAATACATTTCTGTTGGTGGCGGAGAATTTATTCTCTTAGCTTAACACCCTTCTCTGAGACGTACGAGCTCAGAGGTTATGTAGTTGAAGGTTATCAGCGATATATCCCAATTTGGTAATGTGACATGCTGAGTGTAGCTGTGTGATGATCATCGTTTGATCATTTGTGATATGATCATTTGTTTGATCATTTATCTTTGTGATCATAGGTTGATCATCTGTTGACCCAAAGCATGGCTTTGTGACAAAGCGTAGCTTTGTGGACGAGACTTCGTCAGGGCCTCACAACCCGGAAATGGTCGAAACAGGATCGTTGCGGCAAGGTTATGAGGGTCGCGCCCTTTAGGGTATGTCATTTCCTTCTGGAAAGGGGTGGTATCATGGTATGGAGCCCAGATACTTACTCATGTGGATACACTTTCTTTATGATGTGTGATGTTGGTTATCGAGCGCTCGGATAAAGGTCCCAAAGGACCGGGAGGTGGCATATTCGTGAGTTACCTGTTACAGGGGTAACCCGGCCTTGTTTGGCAGAGAGCAGTTTGTCTCTCGGGACGTCCCGCCAGAGGCGTTCCCATGCGACGGAAGGAAGTTCCTTAGCCTGACCATTTGTTGGAAATCCATTCTTCCAATACGAACCAGTACGGTTTTAGTTGTAGAACCTGCCATTTACTTATGGTGGCGCCCCACTGTTTAAATGGTAGCTATAGTAGGCATAGTTCGGAATGTCTATGCTGGCTAAGATTAATATTATACTTTCGAAATGGTTTCCACTATGCACTAGTAATAATATCCAATTTTTGCGTAGTAAGCATCTTTGACTATCATAAGAAGAAATCTCCTCCAATTCTGCGTTTGCATTGTGTGTGTGGCGGGAGGTCTTATGGTAGTTTCATTTTCTAAAAGCATTGCGGATTTCAATGTTTAAAATCTTTTGTTGATTGTTTTAAAGATAAACTGTTTTTGTTGCTCACACCAGTCCCATGACTGACTCGGAGTTTATTGTTCCCTTCCTAAACTCTGGGTGCCCACTATTTTCCACACGGGCAGTCTAGAGTTGGGTTTCTTTTCAGATATTCAGGTTTAGTAGATTATCTGGAGCTAGTTCATTCATCGGAGTTGCTTATCTTGGAGTTGTGGATTCATTCTTGTCTGAAGATCATTTTGGAGTTATCATTTCTATTGATATTGTTCCGCTGCTGTCGTTATCATTTCTATTGATATTTTTCCGCTGCTATTTGTTGTATCATATCTCTGATGTATATTGATATTCATTGTATCACTCTGTTGTATCAGATATTATATATCAATGTATTATTCTTTTCTTCCGCTGTGTTATTTACTTAATTGTGTTATAGCTCCGGCGAATCGGATTTGAACGGTCGAATCTGCGGCATTCTAGTACAATGTGAAGTACGGATGTTGATTTTCGAGCGGGCAAAACCCGATACGTTACACAAACTCCACTTAGGATTGGCAGTGGGGACAACAAATTGTATTGATTTTCATAGCATAGGCCTAGCCCCATGGCATTCTGACTTTGACTTTACTAAATAAATGCTTTTCATGTTTGCGTTCGTGGAAAACAAATGATTTAATGAAAAGTGAGAATTTGATTATCGAATTGAAGCCAACCAAATCAATTAACTATCTAAAAACCCAGATCTAAAACGCGAACAATTTGCATCTCTAAATTACCTGATCTTATTCTAATTTTGCATTGCATTCCATGTCATGTTCATCGGCATTCGCATCATACCTTTAATCTTTGATCCATTCCAAAAGTTTGTCATTGTTTAGCCCAGAACCGATTAGATTGCCTTCGAAACTACACGAACTCCTTTCCTACTCATCTTAGACCTAGTAATTTAGGGATAAGATATGTTTCTAATTTTCCAAAGAAAATAGAATAACCAGTAATCGAGTAGTAGATCACCGTCTTAATGAATTTTGAACAACCGCTAAATATCCTTGAATCGACAAATGATTATATAATAAGAAACACGGTTTCACCAATGTATGATCAAAAGGAGATACAGTAGAAGATTGTATATTGACTTCCAGATCCCAAAAACGCGAATTGGTTCTATAAAATAATTCCTTCCAAAATCTTTTCTTCATCAACAAGCTGTTCTTGCAGTTTCGGTATTTCTTCCTCAAGCCTTGGAATGAGATTTAGGGATTGTGAGCAGGGCGTGATTTAATTTAGGGATTGTGTAATTTAGGGATGGAGCGAAATGAAAATAGTGCGGGAAATGAAAACTAGCGCGAACAAAATGTAGTGGTCCGCGGCCTTTCAAACGTAGGGTTAGATTTTAGGTGTTGTGGGGGGTGTGGATCGTAGTGGCAATTTGATACGACTCTGAGCCGTATCAAATTTGATACGGCTTAGAGCCGTATCAAATCTCTGCTTCCTAGTGTGCCAAATTTGCTGTTTTGGTGTAGTGAAAGCATAAATAAATCACTTACAATTGAAATTCACTCGGCTAATTTCTAGAATCGAGATTCCTTAATCAATCTCAATGTGCAAAATTGGAGTTTGATAGAACTGCGGAAATTAAGGAGAAGAAAGTGGGAGGAGAAGTACCTTTTAGGTTCCCCCATCACTTACAATTCAAATTCATTCAGCTGATTTCTAGATTCGGGATTCATTAATCAATCTCAACGTTCGCAATTAGGGTTTGATAGAACTGCACAAATTAAGGAGAAGAAAGTGGGAGGAGAAGTAAACGGGAAAAGGTATTTCTTTAGAATAAACAAGAGAAATAGGGAGGAATATTTTGGCTTCAGAGTATTTTATTTTGGCTAGTAGAAGTAGGCAAACCTCCCTAACGGTCGGTTTGATAAATTAATAAAATATTGATAAGTAGTTTCAAACGGTTAATATGCAATAATTGTATATATTATAAATATTTACTTAGTACAGCAATAAATGTATATCATTTACTGCACTAAACATACACAAATATAAACTGTAATTTTGACAAAAATCAGATGGATAACTTTTGAATGCAGATTTCTTCATATCCACATTCATTTTTCCAGATGTTAGATGTTTATCCACTTTTCGAATGGATGCAAATGGATTTTGAATTGTTTGGATATCCATTAACAGACTAAAATGCAAGACCGCATAGTAACAACCATAGAGAGAGCAAAATTGAAATAGAAAGAAAGCATGAAAACTATGTAACGACTCAGATTTTACGTCGTTTGATTTTGAACATTTAAGTGAATTTAAATGTTGGATTTGGAGTATAAGTGATTTTGAATATGAAGATTCCGGTTGAAATTGTTGAATGAATTTAAAATTTCAAATATAACGATTTTTGTAATACGACTAGTGCAAATAATTGGAATTTGAGTTGAATGTGAATCGAAAGAATTTCTAATTTTGATATAAATTCTATTTGCATTAGAATTGAGTTAATAAGTTTTTAAAACTGAAATTTCAAGTAATTTAGCGATCCTATAGTCTCGGAATTCGACGAAACCAGTTCCATTGGATCCATAATAATGTATTATTATCGGATTTCGAATTTCGTGGCGATTGGATTCACTGTTTGGTCGTACGGAATAGAAACACGTTGAAATTAATATTGAAAAATTAATATTATAATTTGGTTCAAAAAGCTATCTTCCACATACGATCGAATTAGGTCCCGAAACTTATTCCATCGGGTTCGGAATAGGGGTATAACATTAGGAACTCCAGGCGGCATGCCTCGATAGGAGTTTGGGATTTCGAGTTAGGTTATACGAGATATTTTAAATATAAAATTATAAAAATTAATTAGTACAGCCACCCTATAATGTCTCCATCGCCACCTTACTGCGTACGAAGCCGCCCTTTCTCTAATTAAAAATCGTGACTTTTCCTTTTTCGCATAGAACAAAATCGAATCCACTCGATAAACAAAATCGGATCCACTCAAAAAAATAAGAAGAGGAGAATCACGCTCGCAACTGAAGGGAGGGGAGAAACGACTCGAGAAGGTTATCGATGATGGTTGGTGGGGATTCACAACTAGGATTCGCCGACGACTGCGAGATGAGGGTGACGAGCTGCGATGGCGGTGGTTCAGTGGGGTTGGCGAGCGCGCGGTTTCTCATTGAAGTCGATTTGGGGGAGGGCACGCAAGTTGCTGTTGTGGCATCGAATGGTGGAGCAAGGTTGAGAGTGGCGTGCATGCGCGAGTCCAGGGAAAGTCGGCGCAAGTATGTGGGGAACTCAACGAGGTCTGGCCGAGTCTTGGCGGCGAGGCGGTGCGTCTTGGTGGTCGTTGGAGGGTGCAGCAGAATTGAACGTGTCATGGTCGATGGGTTCATATGCATGCGTCTATACCTGGAAGGAGCGAATGGGGAAGATGGTAACTAGTGGTTAATGCTGTAATTTAATTTAAAGCATTTTTAATTTATGTTAACCATGGTTTAAGTTATTGGAAAACTCGTTAGTAAGTAATTAGTTTAAATTAGTAATTAGTTTATTAATTTTAAAAGTGAAATCGTTAATTTATATAAATTCAAAATTTGCTTATACGAGTTTTAAATCGAACGAAATCAGTCGTGTGGGATTCGGAGCGGCGGAGTCTGTGCAGAAGAATTAAAATAGGAACGGATTGCAAATAAAAATCAAGGTGAGTAAATCTCGCTCATTTGGATTACTAGATTTAATTTATAATAATTAAAATTTATTATTGAATGATTGGTTGAATTGATATATTATTATCAATAGAATATTATATTATATATATTAGTATATCTATTAGTAGATAGGTATATTCCTGCCGATTGGAGCGGATGAGACACTATGCACCCGCATAATAACGGATGACCCTATATTATTGCGATATCCCGCCTCGAAGCGGGATTGGTATTTTATGTTATATAACATATGTGGATGTAGGGAAACGGGTTGGAGGGATCCAACTGGATTCCACAAATATATTGATTGTTTTCATATTTAACGATATATGATGTGATTGAATAATCTGTTATGGTTGTTATGTGATTTGTTTTATTAGATGCTATAGTAGCACTGGCCTTAATTTTAGTATTTTAAAAATAATATTTTGAATTTAAGTAGGAAATTCAAAGGCGATTTTGGAAATAAAATATTTATATTGAATTTAGGGATATTTTTAAAATGGGAATTTAATTGGATAAAATAAATGATGGGATTTTGGATATTTAACTACCTGTTTCGTAAAATGGTTTCAGCTAGAGAATTTTAAATTGAGGATTTTAAAATAGTGGATTTTAAATAAGATTTTTAAAATATGAAATGGAAGTAGAAATCGAGATTTGATTGTTTTTGAAATATAGTTTGGGTTATTTAAGAATTGATTTATAAGTGGGATTTCAATTTAAAATTGATTTATAAATAGATTTTTGTAATGTAAACCTGTATAAGCTAGGGAATGAGATTATGAAATTTATAAACAAGGTTTATAAATAAAGTGAGATGATTATCATTTGATAAATTGGAGATATAAATTCACGGTGAGAATTTATAATGAGATGGGATAATCGGCTTAAAAAGAAATGATAGAGTATATTTTTGAAATGTGGAAAAGGTTATGAAATTGGGAAAGTGGTCGATGTGTTATGAATCGAGAGAGAGATTTATAAATTTAATTTGGATATATTAGAATTTTAAAAATATATTTTTATCGAGAAGTTAAGTTTGTTTTAAAAAGAGGATTTTAATTATTAAACTATGCAATTTAAAACTGTTCTAGCATTGAAATATTCCGGAAAGTTAGTTATTTAAATATTTAAATTGGTTGAAATGAATTCTAAGATTTTAAAAAAGTTTTATAAATCGATTAGAAACTTCATAAATTGATTGGAATTAGTTATTAACATTATTTTAAAAGAGCTTGATATTTTTAAATAATTATTTAACCATGATCTTGAAATTTATTATTATTATATATACATAGGATTTAAAAGTAAGTAATTGGAATTTATTTATAAATGCCCTCGAGATTGTAAACCAGATTTTATTAAACGAATGTGATTGTATAAGTGAAATGTTATAATGGGATTTCTAAAAATAGTTGGACTCGGGAACTTAAAATGAATTTGAATTCATTAAAGGAGTTGTAACTTGTTAGTTGGATTATAAATAAGTATAATCGATAATTTTTGGAAATTGCAAAAGGAAATTAATAGAAATTCCGGAGATTTATGAGATAAGTGCGAAATATTTCCTAAGTATGTATATTAGGAATGATTTTGGAAAATAAACTTATAATAATTTCCTAAGTATTGAAATTAAAGGTTTGGAGATATTTTAGCCACGAAATGATTTTTATAGGAATATTTTTTAAGCAATGAAATACTAAGTTGGATTTGGAAATTATTTCTAAGTATTGGAATAAAATGATTTAGGAATGTTTTGACTATGGGAGGGTTATACAAAAATATTTCTAAGTGTTAATATAGTTTGAAAATATCCCGTTAAGGATATAAGGATTTGAATTTGTTTTCAAACGTTGGAATACTGGAAGAAATTTGAGTATATATCTGTGTAAAGATATTTGAAATGAATGTTTTGGAAAGATTTAATTAATTAGGCCTAGTGACTGCTTATGTGTGAAATTTGATAGTTAAATAACCGACTATCAAATCTGGCCAAATTCGTTGATCGTTTCGAAGAGACCGGGGTCAGATTTAATTATCCGTAAACCACTTCGATTCGATTTATGCGTTATGAATTATGATATCGTGAAGATAATGAGACGGTGATTTTGGAGATTTGGTTTGTTCAGACCCAAAACAACTTGTATGGATGAATGCTATCATTGCATCATGGTCTGGAAAATAGTGTTAGCATTCCAAGTATGAATGCTATTTAAAAAGTAAAACGTAGTCTCAAGCCTCATCAACTGGGAATGACTAAAACATGGAAGATGCAGCAGGGTTAAGTGGGTCGCACCCAAGTAGGGTATGTTATCTTTTCTAGATACCCTCGGATACATTATAATTATGGATATGGGTGTGCATGGAAAAGAGAGCGCTCGATTAGGGTGGGAACACCCGGGGTGATAACATATTCGGTACTATCTAGTAATGGGTAGGCCAATCCTTGTTGGCAGGGATCGTTTGGTACGATCTCGATACATTTTTCTAGAGGTGTACCATGACGGACGGTACCCCAGTAGCCCAGTCATTGTTTGGAATCTAATATCCACTACGAGCCTGTACGGTTTTGAGTGTGCCCAACTATGCTGAAACTTGAGATGCAAACATTTCAGCTATTTTATAGTTTATTTTCTATAGACACTATTATAATATCAGATGATTTTGATATAAAATGTTTTGGTTATCGTAAGGTAAAACCCGTCGTATTTATGAGTGGCATGTCTTACGAAATACCTTTGTTTTCAAAGGATTTTGATAACAGTAATAATTCAAATTAAGTGTGTTTTCTCACGTTGGTTTTCCAGACCGACTCGGGCGTTATCTTATTATAATGCTTGGGTCAGACGAAGTATTACAAATTCAAGTTAGGATGCTTTGGAGCACATGAGACGAGTTGGAGAAGTCTCAGGCATATTCCACGTACTTGATTATATTCCGCTATGTGTGTATGCTGTATATTCAGCATTTGTGAGGAAAAGTTGTTATAACTGTCCAGATTGACTTGTAGATTGTTGTACTCTCATGATTGTATGTATATTAACAGTTACGTTTTCTTTTGTATAAAAATATGTATGTATCTATTATGTATTGTTCCGCTGCGATTGTGAGATTATGTATTGTTGTTTCTGTTTCTGTTTCTTCTTCATCACTTTTCTTCTTCACACCCCTAATGATATGGTATTCCCGATACTCGATTTCTCGGCATGCTATACAGTGAACGTATTGATGTCGATTTTCGAGGGTCGAAAATCCTGGACCATTATATTTGGTTTCAAAGCTGAAGGTTAAGCGAGAACCTTGGCTTTGGTGGGGATTACTCATTAGAGATAGGGTCAATAGTACTCTAGAGTGAGTTTGAGTGTATTAATAGATATGAGCGCGTATTTGTTAGTGTGCTTTATATTATGTTGGTTGATTTATTGAGTGGCTTATGAATTCTAGTCGGCACAATTTGTACAACTGTATCGATAAGGGTTTCTAAACACATGAACAGAACAATTCGACACAGTATTGTTTTGAAATGGGGTAAATGAAATAATTTTACCCAAATTATATTTTGATATAAAGGAAATAATTTCAGAAATTACTATAGTATATTTGGAGTGTTCGGATGATATTATTATAATCAAAACAAGATTATAAAATTTGAAATGGTTTATATAACCAAATAGAAATTTCATAAATATGATTCATACAAACGAGTTAAACTAAAAATGGATAAAAGCAGAGTTTGGAGATTTATATCCTGAAAAGTTTGGAAAATATTTTCCGAAGTGTTGTGAAAATAAAATAGCATTATTTTTGGAAAAATTGTTTCAAATTGGATTTAAAAATGGATTTTTGAAAATAAGAAAGCACTGAACTCACTTCAGTCGCAGGAAATAATTCTGGTGATGACGGCCACATCATAAGTCTTCATTTTCGAGTTTCTAAGTGACAGATTGCATCGTGGTTGTTGTTTTTGGATTGTTTTGAGAAAAACAAGTTTGTTCAGAAATTCCAAAAAGGAATTTGTTTTGGGTAAAGCCAAGTTGATTTAAAATTCCGGAGGAAATTGTTTTGGGTAAAACCAAGTTCGGTTTAAGTTTTAAAGTGAGGTTTGAGATACAAAGAGAGTGTGTGTCTATATATATGATTTCAAAGTGATTTGAAATAAAACCGGGTATTTGAATTCTGAATTTTCATCAAATGTTTGTGAAAGCGTAATAGAATAAGTTTTTGAAACTTATAGTTGGGAATTGATACATATATAGAATGAAAGTGTGAATTTTTATCCTTAAATTGAGATTTAACCTGAGAAAGTTAAAATAAATAGCATGAATCGAGATTTAACTTAAGGTAGGTTAAATAAAAATCGATTTGGATTTGAAATGATATCAAATTGAAGTGAATATAATTTTGAATAGTAAAGTGGTTATATAACTATAAGTTATAATTATTGAATAGAATGAACTCCAACATGGAAATTTATGGAATTGTGAATAATAAAGTTGTATAACTTATCGGAAATGAAAAGTGGAATCCAAGTTAGGATAGTTAAATATTTTGTTTGAAAGAAATGAAAATCTGAATTTGAATTATAAAAATGAAGTCAACTCAGGTCGAGTTAAACGAAATGATTTTTGAATTGAAACTTAAGTTAAGTAAAAGGGAAGTAAACTAATTAGATAAATTAATTTGTGGATTTGATATTGAAATATAAATTGATTTTTGAAAAATGGGGCTTGAGTTATAAATAAATTCAACTTAAAGTGATAAGAATGGAAATTCAACATAAGTGTGAACAAATTGAATATGGTTTAAAGAATTGATTGATAAAATTTGGATTTTAAGTAAGTGCAAATGAATTAAATTATGTTTTGGAGTATTGCTTTATTTAAATCAAGTAAGAATTTAAGTTATGAATTGAATATAAACTTAAGTAATGGTATGAATGTTTATAATAGACCTTAAGTGATAAATTAAAGAAATGGTTTATTATTGAATTAACATGAAATGAAATGCCGTTCAATATAAAATGGATTGTTTTTAACTTATTTGAAATTGGATAAATATGAAATTCGACTTATATGTAAGCGAAATAAATATATTTTGGAATGTTGTGGAATAAAATAGAAATGGATTGAAATGGTGATGATTTAGGTTATAAATGAATTCAATTTTAGTGTAAAATGAATATGGGTGGGAATATTGTTGATAAGAATGAAAGTCAACTTAAGTAACTAATTTATGAGACGATTTGTAAATAAATTGGCATGGATTGGTTTGTTGTTGAATGTAAAATTTAGAAAATAAGATTTTGGTGAATAAATTGAACGTGAATAAATAGAAAGTTGATAAATTGATTTAGAACCAATTTAAAATGAATATGGTAATAATATGTGTTGATATAAATTTAATGCTTATAAATGAGTTGTGAAGCATTTGGAAGTGTATAAATGGCGTATAAATTGAATTGGAAGCAAAAAATTAAGTGTTGGGACCCTTTAATTGCATATACATTCTAAATATACATGTTATAGCATGCATTGCTTATGAAATTCATGTGTTTAACTTGTTAAATAAATGAAATGTTATTAATTTTCATGTTTTTGGAATTTACGTGTTTTAATTGAGTAAGTACAGGTACAAGAAGACTATTTGGTTATATTTTGGTTGCGCGATTGCATATAAATTGAGCGAGCTCGCTTAATAACACTAAAATAAGGTATGCTTATGAATTTAGCATGCAGAAAATAAAAATATTGTTATATATTGTGTTCTCCGACCACGAGAGCCGATGTATATTGTTTTATTATATTTGTCATATTGCAAAAGGCTCTCCGTACGAGGGAGACTCTGCCTAAAAATTTCGAAAATTTAGGGTGTTACAAAAATTCTGAATTTTTTTGGAAAAATTTGTTAACCAGAATTTAATTTCGAATTGTAATTGAAGTAAAGGGTGTTGGTTTAGAAATGGAAATTAAATGTTTTGTATGGAACTAGAAGAATTAGGAAAGTGAAATAGCAAGTTAACTAAGTGTGTTTTTGAAGAGTAATGGGTTTGGATCATTCGTCCTACCTTAGCAATTTCGGGGACGAAACTCTTTAAAGGGGGGAGGAATGCAACGACCCAGATTTTCCATCATTTAATTTTGAACATTTAAATGTTGGATTTGGAATATAAGTGATTTTGAATATGAAGATTTCGGTTGAAATTGTTGAATGAATTTAAAATTTCAAATATAACGATTTTTGTAATACGAATAGTGCAAATAATTGGAATTTGAGTTGAATATGAATCGAAACGATTTCTAATGTTGATATAAACTCTATGTGAATTAGAATTGAGTTAATAAGTTTTTAAAACTGAAATTTCAAGTGATTTCGTAAATTTTTGAAATCGTCAATTTTATCGATGCCTTAAAATAGCGATCCGAGGCACAATCTCAGAATTAGACGATACCAGTTTCATTGGATCCGTAATAGTGTATTATTATCGGATTTCGAATTTCGTGGCGATTGGATTCACCGTTTGGTCGTACAGAATAGAAATGCGTTGAAATTAATATCGAAAATTTAATATTATAATTTGGTTCAAAAAGCTATCTTCCACATACGATCAAGTTAAGTACCGAAACTTGTTCCATTGGGTTCGAAATAGGAGTATAACATTAGAAACGCCAAGCGGCACGCCTCGATAGGAGTTCGGAATTTCGAGTTAGGTTATACGAGATATTTTGAATATAAAATTATAAAATCAATTAGTACAGCCACCCTATAATGTCTCCATCGCCACCCTACCGTGTACGAAGTCGCCCTTTCTCTAGTTAAAAATTGTGACTTTTCCTTTTCGCACAAAACAAAATCGAATCCACTTGATTAAAAAGAAGAAGAGGAGTTTATCGTTCGCGCTCGCAACCGGAGGGAGGGGAGATGCGACTCAGGAGGGTTATCGAAGGGGATGATGGTTGGAGGGGATTCACGACTAGGGTTTGGCGGCGACTGCAAGGTGAGGGCGGCGAGCTATGATGGCGGTGGTTCAGGAGGGTTGGCGCACGCGCGCGGTTTCTCGTTGAAGTCGATTTGGGGGAGGGTGCGCGAGTTGCTGCTGTGGCATCGAATGGTGGATCAAGGCTGATAGTGGCATGCGTGCGCGAGTCCAGGGGGAAGTCGACGCTGGTATGTGGGGAGCTCAGTGAGGTATGGCTGAGTCTTGGCGGCAAGGCGGCGCGTTTAGGTGGTCGTTGGAGGGTGCGGCAGAATTGAACGTGTCGTGGTCATTGGGGTCATATACGTGCGTCTATACTTGGAAGGAACGAGCGGGGAAGATGCTAACTAGTGGTTAATCCTCTAATTTAATTTAAAGCATTTTTAATTTATGTTAACCATGGTTTAACTTATTAGAAAATTCGTTAGTAAGTAATTAGTTTAAATTAGTAATTAGTTGATTAATTTTAATTAAAAGTGAAATCGTTAATTTTTTAAAATTCGAAATTTGCTTATACGAGGTTTAAATCGAACAGAATCAGTCATGTGGGATTCGGAGCTGCGGAGTCTGTGCGGAAGAATTAAAATTGGAACGGATTGCAAATAAAAATCAAGGTGAGTAAATCTCACTCATTTGGATTACTAGATTTAATTTATAATAATTAAATTTTATATTGGATGATTGGTTGAATTGATTTATTATTATCAGTTGAATATTATATATATTAGTATATCTATTAGTAGTTGGGTATATTCCCACCGACTGAAACGGATGAGACATTATGTGCCCGCGTAATAGCGAATGACCCTATATTACCGCGATATCCGCCTCGAAGTGGGATTGGTATTTTATGTTATATAACATCTATGGATGCATGGAAACAGGTTGGAGGGATCCAACTGGATTCCTCAAATATATTGATTGTTTTTCATATTTAACAATATATGATGTGATTGAATAATCTGTTATGGATTGTTGTGTGATTTGTTTTATTGGATGTTGTAGTAGCACTGGCCTAAATTTTAATATTTTAAAAATAATATTTTGAATTTAAGTAGGAAATTCAAAGGCGATTTTGGAAATAAAATATTTATATTGAATTTGGGGATTTTTTTAAAAGGAAATTGAATTGGATAAAATAAATGATAGTATTTTTGATATTTAATTAGGTGTTTCGTAAAATGGTTTCAACTAGAGAATTTTAAATTGAGGATTTTAAAACAATGGATTTTAAATAAGATTTTTAAAATACAAAATGAAAGTAGAAATCGAGATTTGATTGGTTTTGGAATATAGTTTGGGTTATTTAAGAATTGATTTGTACATGGGATTTCAATTAGAAATCGATTTATAGATAGATTTTTGTAGTGTAAACCTGAATCAGCTTGGGAATGAGATTATGAAATTTATAAAAAAAGTTTATAAATAAAGTGAGATGATTATCATTTTATAAACTGGAGATATAAATTCACGATGAGAATTTATAATGAGATGGGTAATCGGTTTAAAAAGAAATGGCGGAGTATATTTTTGGAATGTGGAAAAGGTTATGAAATTGGGAAAGTGGTCGATGTGTTATGAATCGAGAGAGAGATTTATAAATTGAATTTGGTTATATTGGAATTTTAAAAATATATTTTTACCGAGAAGTTAAGTTTGTTTTAAAAAGAGGATTTTTAATTATTAAACTATGCAATTTAAAACTGTTTTAGCATTGAAATATTTCAGAAAGTTGGTTATTTAAATATTTAAATTGGTTGAAATGAATTCTAAGATTTTAAACAAGTTTTATAAATCGATTAGAAACTTTATAAATAAATTGGAATTAGTTATTGACTTTATTTTAAAAGAGCTATATTTTTAAAATATTATTTAACCATGATCTTGAAATTTATTATTATTATATACACATAGGATTTAAAAGTAAGTAATTGGAATTTATTTATAAATGCTCTCGAGATTGTAAACTAGATTTTATTAAACAAATGTGATTGTAGAAATGAAATGTTACAATGGGATTTCTAGAAATTTAGGGGAATTTCCAAAAAATAGTTGGACCCGGGAACTTAAAATGAATTGGAATTCATTAAAGGAGTTGTAAATTGTTAGTTGGATTATAAATAAGTATAATCGATAATTTTTGGAAATTGCAAAAGGAAATTAATAGAAATTCCGAAGATTTATGAGATAAGCGCGGAATATTTCCTAAGTATGTATATTAGGAATGATTTTGGAAAATAAACTTATAATATTTTCCTAAGTATTAAAATTAAAGGTTTGGAGATATTTTAGCGACGAAATGATTTTTAAAGGAATATTTTCTAAGTAATGAAATACTATGTTGGACTTGGAAATTATTTCTATGTATAGGAATAAAATGATTTGGGAATGTTTTGACTATGGGAGGGTTATACTGAAATATTTCTAAGTGTTAATATGGTTTGAAAATATTCCGTTAAGGATATAAGGATTTGAATTTGTTTTCAAACGTTGGAATACTGGATGAAATTTGAGTATATATCTGTGTAAAGATATTTGAAATGAATGTTTTGGAAAGATTTAAAAGATTGGGCCTAGTGACTGCTTATATGTGAAATTTGATAGTTAAATAACTAACTATCAAATCTGGCCAAATTCGTTGATCGTTTCAAAGAGACCGGGATCAGATTTAATTATCCGAAAACCACTCCGATCCGATTTGTGCGTTACGAATTGTGATATCGTGAAGATAATGAGACGGTGATTTTGGAGATTTGATTTGTTCAGACCCAGAACAACTTGTATGGATGAATGCTATCATTGCATCATGGTCTAGAAGGCAGTGTTAGCATTCCAAGCATGAATGCTATTTTAAAGGTAAAACGCAGCCTCAAGCCTCATCAACCGGGAATGATTAAAACAGGGGAGATGCAGCAGGGCTAAATGGGTCGCACCAAGTAGGGTATGTTATCACTTTTCTAGATACCCTCAGATATATTATAATTATGGATATGGGTGTGCATGGAAAAGAAAGCGCTCGATTAGGGTGGGAACACCCAGGGTGTTAACATATTCGGTACTATCCAGTAAGGATAGGTCGGTCCTGTGTTGGCATGGATTGTTAGGTACGATCTTGATACATTTTTCTAGAGGTGTACTGTGGCGGACGATACCCTAGTAGCCCAGTCATTGTATGGAATCCAATATCCATTATGAGCCTGTACGGTTTTGACTGTGCCCAACTATGCTGAAACGTGAGATGCAAACATTTCATTTATTTTTAATTTATTTTCTATAGACACTATTATAATATCAGATGATTTTGATATAAAATGTTTTGGTTATCGTAAGGTAAAAACCCATCGTATTTAAGAGTGGCATGGTCTTACGAGATACCTTTGTTTTCATAGGATTTTGATAACATTAATAATTCAAATTGAGTTTTTTCTCACGCTGGTTCTCCAGACTAACTCGGGTGTTATTTTATTAAAACGCTCGGGTCGAACCGAGTATTACAGATTCAGGTTATGATGCTTTGGAGCACAGGAGACGAGCTGGAGAAGTCTCAGGCGTATTACACGTACTTGATTATATTCCGCTATGTATGTATGCTATATATTCAGCACTTGTGATGATAAGTTATTATAACTGTCGAGATTGACATGTAGATTGTTGTACTCTGATGATTGTATGTACATTAACAGTTACGTTTTCTTTTGTATAAAAATTTGTATTTATCTATTATGTATTGTTCCGCTGCGATTGTGAGATTCTGTATTGTTGTTTCTGTTTCTTCTTCTATCCCTTTTCTTCTTCACACCTTTAATGATCTGGTATTTCCACCACTCGATTGCTCAACATGCTATACAATGAATGTATTGATGTCGATTTTCGAGGGTCGAAAATCCCAGGCCATTACAAACCATATCTGATCAACACAACAAATGGTATCAGCAGCCATAAGTGGAATGCAAGATAGGAATTATATGACACAACCAACAAAGCTAAATAATCACCGGTAAATAATATATGTAATATTTTATCTGACCGCCCGTTCTTCAGTTGTGATCACATTTTTTTTGGTGGTTGCCCAACCTAGGGGCTCGCCCTGTGCGTAGGCTGTGTTTTTTTCCTTTTCTATGTCAGCTAAGTTTTCATAACGATATAGATAATTGGTTTTTATGTGAGTGTTTTTTGTCAACCGAAAGGATATTCGAAAGAGGTATTCTAAAAGGGGTAAGTTAAGCGAAAGAGGAATGTATCTTTTATGTTACGAAATGGACTTTTGAAAGAGGTAGCTTATGAACTGTGTTGTTTATTATTGTTGATGGAAATTAATTTCTACTAAAACATGATTAAGCTATGAAGTAAATAAAAGATAGAACAACTTATAATAACGAATGCATTACATACATAATGTAGAATCAGAAATACATTTTTAGTCCATGTAGAATAAAAAATATAAATATGATAAAAGACAATAATTTAACGAAGTCCTACTAAAACTAGTTCGTCCCTTATGTTATCTCGAACCAACATCATCTTATTTCCTACAGTCATTTGAACTAGTTCATTCTTGCTTTGACCAATAGCTTTAGCATCATAGTGTTCTTCGAGGTATTCATCCAAAATAAGATCAGGATCATCGTCAAATGACATAAAGTTGGACTCCCTACGTTGTGTTTTCAAACGAAGTTGTGAATAACCATTGTACCAACAACCACTTTTACTTGAATCAGAAATTGGAAGTGGACATATTGTTTAAGATCACAAATTTTCTCTATATATTACAAATATATTTTCAATTACCATACGTAAACTTAAATAGTAGAAATTAAAAATCTCATATTTCGATTCTGGTTTATTTTGAGTTTAACGAAAATCAAGTATATGATATATAATGTTTCCATATGGGGTATAAAGCCTTCCATCATGGGATACCCTAAGTGAACTAAATAGCACCGACCTAGTGGAGGATGAGGAAAATTCAAGTCCTTATCATTCGTTACTGAACTAAAAACTCTACAGTCATGTGCAGTTCAAACATCTATAACATTTGCATCGTATATCCTTTTCGACCAATAAATGGTTGAGCAATAGGCACATGTGCACCTATGTGTGTACCAGCTATAGTTTCAATACAAAATTTTAAAAATGGACAATATTGGTTTGAATTCCTAATTTTTCCGGTACACTGTTAAATTGTTGATCGCTTAGTATAATTATATATTTGGACGTTAATATTGCATCTTTTATAACAACATGAAAATAAATACAAATAGTGTTGCCCAATCTTTGAAATCTTTCTATAACTTGACGTGTTGGAAGAGCCAAATCTATGAGGTATAGATATATTGATACCATTTCTTTAATGCATATTTCCTTTGTAGCCGTTAGACTGTAATTTTCCAAACGGTCACGCAATACAATTCAGTAAAGACGTTTCATATGAAAGTTCCGTTGACAAATGTTTGTGGTGCTGAGAAACATTATCAAAAACTCAAAGTGTGCATTGAAGTATTTGTGCTTTTCATTCTACCCAGAATTCATTTATTGCTAACAACGCAGTTAAATCTTCACTATTAGAATCCCTGTTGGATATTGTTTGGTACGAAGAGGAGATCGATTTTTTGTGCAGAAGGAATATGAAGAAGAAGACGTTGGGTGAAGAAGGTGATGGTTAATGTGCTCTTTTAGGAGTTAATTAGTTGGAAATAGTCCTCGACAGTTGACGCGCAGATGCTAACGGTTCATTTTTGACGTTTCCTCCAAATTGTGCAATTGCAATGGTTATCCTGTTCTCACATCCGACACATCAAGGAATAGGACGACCAATTGCTATGAAAGACATGAATCCGAATACTTTTCATGGAATGTGATTGGAAATACATCGTAAACAACAAAAATATTAACTTTACAGTGCACAAAGCCTAAGTAAGAGTATTTTCAACCTTGATGTTATTATACTGCAATGCCAATGCCACATAATTAATTAATTTTTTTTTGTTCAACTTTGTATATTCAATTATATTGTAAACTAAATACAATTCATGGCATGTCAAAACCTTTGCTAAATTTAGACGTTCGCTCCACAATCTCAATTAGTAAGCATCACTAATGTGAAACATATAAACAAGTTCATTTTACCGAAATTGCATTGGAGTAAACTAAGTTGCAAAATTTTAATTTGAAATGAATTCATTCAAGATATTTTTTAAACCAGGAAAATAAGCACAAGGACAAACTTATAAAAAAAAAATTAAACTGAAGAATAAAAATTTGTTTTTTAGACTGAAGGACAAACATTGTATATAGTGTAAAACTGAATATAATGCTAGATATAATTAGCATTTTGTATAGTGTAAAAGTTGAATATAATATTAATTATAACTACCATTTTTCTTTCAGCCTAAAAATAAAACTTCACATCCTTCAGTCTATTTATTTTTCAAAGTTTGTTCTTTTTTCTAATTCCCCCTTTTTAAACTACAGGAAATTATTGTCAAGGACAAAATTTCTCAGCGTTTTTGTCTCAAGGACGGGCCTTCAATATTTTATCCTGAAGGACAACTTTTTTAGGTATCAGTTTTTAGTCATTGATAGCAGTTTTTAGGTATCAGTTTGTAGTTATCGGTAGCAGTTTTTAGGTATCAGTTTTTAGCTTGGTAGCAGTTTTGTTGTCCTTATGAATAATTTTGAAAAATATTTGTTCTTATGAATAATTTTTAGAAGAACGTTTGTCCTTATGGTAAAAATATTGAGGTTGTGTCCTTGAGGCAAAAAATATACAAATCTTTGTCCTTTAAATTAATTCCCGCTTTAAACTAACCATGAAATCATGAATAAGTTATGATGTTTGGTGGGGATGCGCTGAAGAACCTATAACTTGGACCGAAACGCTTTTGGGTCAATGGCGGCAAAACCCTAGCGAAGACCGGCGCTCACATCCAAATCTTCTCCTTTGCCACAAACTCGAATTTCTCCTTTTACGTGAAATCAACCCAACGCACTTCACTTAAAACGATTCCGCGACATATGGACCTCTTTCTCCACTCTTCGTTTCACCCGTCATCATCACGTGAATCTCAAATACGACGTAAACTGACTTTCGTCCTTCCCAACTCTCGCGAAATAACTATAGAGAATTGAGCATTGATGCAAACCCTCATGTACAATCCACTGGTTTGATTTGCTGCGACACCCAACATAGCGGAATTTTTATCTTAACTAATCTTCAGTCCATCCTCCTCTTTAAATCTTGTATGTTAGTGACTGAACTTTAATTCTTTATCCAACGTCTTGTTGATGCTTTGGTGGAGTATCATGTTAATAAGCTGATAAATACGGTTGAGTTTCTAACGCCAGAACTTGCTTCTTTGACAATGTATGGCATTCAGTGCTAAACCTATTTTATAGCGAAACTGCAATCCCTATCTGGTGCAAGGTTGAGTTTGGCAGGTAGTGTTCAATTACATGATTCAAATCTTGAAAATTTTGGTTTTGATCAATCGATGAAAATGATTGTAGGTGTTTCTCATGTTTAGATTCTCTAACTTTGTGTTTGCAGATTCTTGGCGATCTTTTCTTACTATACTATATGTTGTTTCATTGTCTTTACGCCAACACTTTATCTCGTGGATAGCTCCAATATAGTCTACCAGTACAATTTGCCTTCAGCTCCTTTTAATTACTTTCCATGTCAGTTGTTAATATTCATCCTAGAGTTACAGTCAAGATATACAATATAACATCATGACATGAGTTGCCTCTCCTTTGAATAGGTAGTTTGATCGTGCAAGATGAACATCAAAAATGAAGAAAGCAACTCTTGAAGTAGGAGTGGGTTTTGCAAGCAGAGGTGACATGAATGGGAAGAAGGATCGGCATCTTCATTTGCTGAAACAGACTGGCCATGATGAACAAATGAGAGAGGCAACAGAGTAGCAGTGCACACGGACTGATCTTGAGCAGAGAGGAATTGAACATTGAGGCATAGCTGAAACAGACTGGCCATGAGCAATAAGTCTGAACTGAGCCAGAATGGAACTGCACAAAATCTGGTCTGGAATGAGTACTGCAAACTGAGCTGTCACTTCTGCAAACTGAACTGAACCACCACTGTTTAAGACAGTCTAGAAAGAAGTGCTGTTGTTTGTGGAGGAGTATCGTCTCGGTTGTACCGGTTTGTTCAAGCTGGAGCACTGGGATAGCCTAATTAATCGGTAAGAACTAGTCGATTATATATGAAGTTGTTTATGGTGACATGGGAACACTTATTATTGTCTCTAGTTTTTGAATTTAGTAACTCTATTATATTTTATTTGTCACAAATTGTAGACTGCCTTTGCATTTGACTTTAAGAGGTGCTTTTGACATCCACAGATGTTTAAAATAGTTTATTTTAATTCCAATAAGTTAAGGAATTCCTACATTGAATTAGAGGAGTAAATTTTCTTATTGTTCCAACTGCGTTCACAAATGTCTTGTTGCTCATCTAATTTATGGGTAAACATTTAAGGCTAAATCTTCTAATATGAAAACTGACTAATTAACAAGAGTATTTAGTTTAGTTTTCTTTATTAACAATGATAAAATCAGACGACATAGACGTATACAGATTCATGATAAGGTCTAGATCTAGCTTATTCGTGGATGAATCAACATATAAAATAGAGAAAATGAAAATTAAAAGGATCCAGATCTAGATTAAACAAACAAGAAAAATAAACATACGGAATAAAGACAAGAAATTATTATTATTGCTCATAACAAAATAGCAGTGAAAATAGAAAGGTTTTTTTTTCATGATAAAAATATACAATTGATTCAAACAGGGGGTTTACGACATTCAAATCAAAATCAAAATTCATACAAATGAACAAAAGGGAGAGATAGAGAATCAAGGGGATGTAAACAAAATTAAAAGATGTGTAAATATATAGAATTACCTTAGGAAGAAGCTTAGAGAATACACCTTGAATGAAGAAGAATTCCTAGATTCTTCAAACCGATCTTTAAATCTGCAATAATCTAGAGACAATCACCTTTTTACATTTTTATTTTGTTTTGAAATTTTTGGAGACCTGCCCCATGAATATTTCAAATTTTTTAGAAGAGAAGATGAGAATAAGAGATGCAAATGACAAATAGAGAATTTTATTAAAGGACGAAATAAATGTAGCCTTTAATATATGATGATTCCCTTCCTTTTAATAATATTTTCTTCTCATTTGAAACCAAAGATCCCTCTTATTCCTCAAAGTAAGTCGGCTATTACATGGGCTATTTGAGCTCCAAAACATTCCAAAAACAAATTAGTATTATTCTAATTTGAATCCAATTCAAATTTTCCATCGATATCGTATACCGATACAGGCGCTTATAACTATTATGTACGCACTTTATTAAATACTAATGAAAATCAAAACAAATCAAATAAGAAACTTTTTAGCAATTAATATTTCATAAATATTAATTAATTCAATTTATTTACAGCCCTTTTTAGTATTTATTCTGTTAAATCAAATTTAAACATTCTACCAATGTCGTATATCGATATACACATTTATAACTTTATATACGCATTTTACTAAGTATTAATGGTATTCAAATAAATTAAATAAAATTTAATGCATAAATATTAATTAGTTTAATCAATTTTCAACTATTAAAAATTAATTAAATCGTGTGGTTCATTCGAAATCTTCATCATTTCGGTTAGTGGTGCGATATTTTGGCTGAATTTATCTCTTACACATCTTTTGGTGAAATCCAGTTTTATTTATTATAAGTGTTATTCATTAGTGACAATTATTTACACCAATTCTCTTCGTAAAAAATATATCACTTTGGACTTATGAGATTTGGTAATGGTCAAAATTCCAATACCATCCATATTCGACTTTATAATCCAAACACAAAGTCCTTGGTTCAATAATAACAATTATTATTAACTGAAATGCTCTGGCCAGATACTTTGACTTTGAGTTGACTTCAGTTGACTGTGAAACTAACCTCATATAACCGATGAGACGAATCCTCTCTTGAATAGTGTTTCACTTCCAATGCTTCTACTCGACCCAACCATAGTCGTTTGATGGACGCCGTACCACGATTTAACTATAATAAAAGCGGAGCTTCCACATTGAAGATCTACAGTATTCTCAAGCTGAGAGAACTATGTAATTAGTCACATCCATATTTTTTATTTGACCTTAGTTATATCAACCAATAGAAAACTATTAAGTGAGTCATTTCATAGTTATCCAATAACTGTCAGTACATAACTCCTTGGTGGCCCCAACAGCCATGAGTAATATACTTTCCAACATTTAGAGAGTGTTACGTATTCTGGTCTCAACTAATTTATCGATATCCGGTCTCGATACATCTTGACTAAGAATATTTAAAATAGTATATTTATTTTCATTGTGATAAATTACTCACGGTTACAATGCATTATAACTACCATCACAAAACATACCATTTATGAATCTATTAAATACACTTTTAATTAAATAAGTTAATTAATATAACATATTATATCAAGTATATAATAGAAAGAAAACACCTTTTATTTTGAACAAGTTTGATTATCAAGTTAGATATATGTAACATATTACATAATTGCCCTTAGGGCATACCCGTAACTCTATCAATCTCCCACTTGTACTTGGGATCAATTATGTAATCTCATTCCAACTTTTCCAATCGATTTTCTCAAACCAATTGAATCAGGTTTCTCGGTGAACGGGTATGTTATTATGTTTTAATTTTCTACTCTGTCAATCAACTCTCTCCGATGCTGATAAACTACCTTTATCATATGGATCAATTCAAAGTACGTCTCTCAACTTTTGGTGAGCTCTAAATTATGTCATGGACCCTATCGTGACATTGTTATCATATAACAATGTTATGAGATTATCAACATTTAGAATCACCCTCAGCTCAGTTATAAATTTGTGTATTTATATTTATATACATTGGTTTTATTGCGGCACTGTTCAAGATGGTGTACTTAGCCTTTTTCATTAAATCAGTCACAGACTTTTATTTGAAACATTCCTAACTTAAAGATTCTTGACTTGAATTTATTATTGACATATTATACTAAATATTACTTATGAAAGTTTGAGTCCGAACACACCTTCATAAGAAGTTTGTTGTTTCTTTAAACGAATCTCTAGTATTTCATAAACACACGAGAACACTTCAAACAACTATTTAGTGATATCAATTTGGATTTAATATTTGCTTCATGAATCAAATACATAAATAAATCATGATATCATAGACAACACAACATGTAAAATAATTCATATTATCAATAGATAAGGAAACCAACTTACATGTTCTATATTAACAATTTTAATAAGGTGTCCTTGCATATCGTTTGGGACATTCCCGGTATCTTTTATACTTACTATAAAAGATATTATTTACAAATCCAATGTTGAGTATTACAACAACTAAGGCATATTTTAACATAAGTATATCGTTAAAAATCAGTAACGTGCTGTTTACTTATAGTTTAGAAATCTCAATGTACTTTTGAACACTCTTTCTTATAAACACCCGCTTCTCTACATTTTGATTGATAATCAAACTATTTGATATTTCTATCAAAACACTTGTTCAATTTTGATGCTTTTTTAAATGATACTTTTGTATTTATTCTCGGATCGTATCCGAAAACTCAGAAACTCAATACCGCTTCCACCGACTTCGAGACACTTTGGTTATTATGTGTAGACAGTTTACTCTAAATGATTATTTAAAATTTTCTATTTCAGCACATATATACCAAAATAAAATGTCATACTAAGCGATAATTTTGTGAATAAGTCCGAATTAATTGATCCCGTTGAAGAACAAATTTATTATGCTAATTTTAATAGGTGAAATTTACAAGAATATTCTTATCAACGTTGCTCATTAAATTCCAACCGCATTGGTCTTGCTCTTAAAGACACAATCGCTGCCGATGGATCACATTCCTTCGGATACGACTATCAAAATCATATTTTGATAGCCTACTTGAAATCCTTTTCGGATTTGTGCATCATACCATATCACAAAGTCAATACTCTTAGTGGTTTAATTAACAACCGAGGATTATCTATTCTCGATATTGATAAGAAATTCATAGTCTCTCTTTAATGTGCAAGAATACTTATTAGACATTCTAATGCGTTGTGCTCATTCAGGTTTGGTTAATATCATTTCATCCCTCGTAATTAGCTTTCATCTTTGAATCGTATCCAAATCCATTTCACTGTTAATAATTTCTCAAAGAAATTCCTTCGTTACGAAGTTAGTATTTTGAAACAATAGTTGTTTCTCAGTGTAACGGAACAGGTATTCATAAATATTTTATGAATTGCCTTATATATAAAACTGATTTGGTTTTAGTTTAAAAAAATTATGTTTAAAACATAAATAGGTCATCCAATGACAATCGTTCCTAAATTCTTTTTGGGGAGATTCATACAAGATCCGTCATAAACAATTATTGTGTGTAGTCTTTCG
The DNA here is from genome assembly GCA_030737815.1 of Allium fistulosum. NCBI lineage: Eukaryota > Viridiplantae > Streptophyta > Magnoliopsida > Asparagales > Amaryllidaceae > Allium > Allium fistulosum. Next base: position 626,370,666 of record CM060902.1, on the reverse strand, counting down.
ACCCACATAATCTGACAACTCCTTAGCCTAGGATATGTTGGAGTTTCTTATAAAACATTTATCTTGTATGGTTTTGTAAACTGTCTTTGTATGATATTAATTTTAACCTTGCGTACTTCTCTTCAGTACACATCTTATAGAAAGAATTTAACTCAAGTTCACTCATCATCAATCGTGTTTTGTCCAAAAATGTTCGATTACTCCTTATCAATACATCATTATGTATTATAGAGAGGAGTGATCTTTGAGACTGAATCTTTATTCATATTAGGTACATACAGAACTCTTTTCCAATATACTCACCCATTCGATCAAATCGAATCAATTTTGTCGCATGTTATATTATTTATTTCTGTTATATATTCAATGAGCTTACCATAGACTTATACATGTGTATCAAATAATATGTCTATGTCTGTGATAACTCATCGATGAATATGAGTAAGTATGTGGAACTGTATTGGTATTAATAGACTTACGATTGCATGCATCTATATGTATCAATCCGAAGAGTTCATCAACTCTTATGACGCTCCCACTAAATAGACGCATATCCCTTAATTGTTTGAGATATAATTACCAACATCATATAACTCGTAATCATATAATAAAAATTATTTTTCAAAACAGGAAAATAGACACAGAGAAGAAGTTGTAAAAAAATTTAGTCTCAGGGACAACAAGTTTGTTTTTTAGTCTGAAGGACACTTTTTAGTGTAAATAGAAAATGATAGTTACAACTATCATTCTGTGATTTACACTAAAAAGTGTCCTTCAGCCTAAAAAGCAAACTTCTTGTCCCTAAAACTAAATTTTTCTTCAGTTTTTTCCTTGAGCCTAAAAGCCCCTTTTCAAAACTACAGCTTAGTCTATGATTCCAAAATAATTGTAAATAATTTTAGATACTTCAGTATTTTCAATGCATCACTTTTGTTGTGAAGACAAATACCACGCTATAGTTTTATTATTTCATAAATAATATGTAGTACGTTTTGCGAAAACAGTTTTTGTAATTTGATGCACTTAATAAGTGTTATATGGCATGCTCTTACTATTTTCGCCATTACTATAATAGCGTATCAAATGCCGAGGTCCATCATCCACTTAATATAGACTATTTATTTCATATCCTGCAACTAGTTTACAGTCGAGAGTTTCGATCAAATATCTTGAACTCAAAAAAATAAATCTCATAGAAAACAATTTTCTATACCAAATTTTTTTTAAAACAAAATAAAATAATATACAGGTGGGTTGTGAAATAGAATGTTTCCATTTAAACAAAGATTTAGTGCTAGACTGAATACAATTGTAAAACTATGAGTAAATCATTAATTTAATATTTCCCTTTTTATTTCAATTAGCAAAGTATGTTTTAGAATGATTTAAAACATAACATAATTAAGTCATCGTACTATGTTGACAACAAATATTAACTAATGCAATTTTTTCAAAGTATTATTCACGTAGCAATCTATGTGTAAACATTCAAGTCTAAATCTTCTAGTACGAAAACCGACTTATTAATAAGAGTATTAAATTTAGTTATTTTAATCAACAATGATAAAATCAGACGATAGGCATATACAAATTCATGATAAGAAGGTCTAAATCTAGGTTATATATGAATAAATCAACATACAGAACAGAGAAAATGAAATTAAAAGGATCTAAATTTAGGTTAAAAAAACAAAAAATATATACATATAGAATAGTGACAGGAAATTAAAATTATTGTTCAGAACAAAATAGCAACGAACATAGAAAGTTTTTTTTCATGATAAGAATATACAGTTGATGTGACGCCCCACTCCGAGACCCACATTAGCAAAGAGTATTACAAGGTAACACCGTCTGCTAATGCGGAGAATAGAGCTGGTTAGGAGCGACCATCTATAGCCTCGTCTTAATTATCTATTGAATACGCCGACGATGCCACTTCTTACTTAAATGGATCGACATATCCAATAAATACTTAATACAAAGCCATAGGTGGCTGAGGATCTATCAGAATAAAATATAACAGCTTAAATTTAATACACATCACAGAACAGTATATCATCACATACATTTACACATATATAGATACATTACAGAGTTTACAAAATGATACATGTCAAGTGGTATAGCAAACCACAATATACAGGCGAGTCAAAAGAATACATATCAAAGTTATAGACAAAAAGGACTACATAAAAAGCTATAACAAAAAGGAGCTAGCAGAGTAGTCCAAGCGGAAGCAAAATAGGCTAAGTCCAATGTACCTAACCTGAAACATCTCGGTCTGACCCGAGTATACGGGTCAGTCTAGCTAAACAAATCAATCAGATAAACTAAATGATAATGAACATACAAGATCATAAAGTACCACAAATTTCTCCAAAAGAGATAACCAAATCATCTAACCAAAGATGAATCAAAACAAGCCGCATATCATCGGCAATTCAAATAAACAAAGGATATCATATCCCAAAACAAGGAACAATATTACTCCCACTTAGGAGATATTCCAAAACCCGCCATATTGGCAATCATAAGCATTAGTGGAAACATATCCAAAAATCAATGCAACATAGCAAAGAACAGTGCCCACGTAGGCAATATAAATTTCCACGGGGTAGTCGCACTCATATCATGTGGTTCCATGTAACCATCGCCGAAAGGCGCTACTCAAGGGAAATATAATAATAAAACATCGGAAAGTCGCACGTGCTAAGACCAGAGTCTTTATGCCAAGTACTGTTAATTTAGTGGTATCATACACCCAGGGGCGATACACACGAAGGCTCTACTCCCACATAGGAGCAGTTGTCCACATAGACAAAGCCAATATAATACTCCCACATAGGAGTAATTGTCCACATAGACAATCAATGACCCACATAGGTCCAGTACTGACCGCCGAAGCTAATGTGTCATAAACTCTTGGAGAGGAACCCGAAAAATGTTAACGTGAGTCCCATACCCCACGTTCGCACTAAATGGTTTACTAACCGTTAGTCAATTTCACACTCAAAGTAGTACAAAGTTCACCTCATCTCATCGGTAAACCAGACCCAAAGGTCAAAACGGTCAAACGAATAGATTAGGAATTAACTAAAAAGATAAACGCACGTGTTCATTGCACGCGTTTTATTTAATCATTTAATTCTCCTCCCTCATCGCTCGAAGTGCAAAGTTGTGTGTATATTTTGAATAGAAATTATAAATTGGAGAAACGAGACAATTTGAAAAGATCATTTTATAAAACCCGTGTACGAAATCAAAAAGGAATCATTAAAGTCAAATTTGCAATAACAACTAATTGGATCAACACGAATCGATTAAACAATGGAAATTCAATCAAAAATAGGAAAATAGGCAAAAATAGGCAATTCCAGACGTCCGGGGGTCAATCCAGACGTCTGGATTTAGGTTCTGGAAACTCAGAAACCATCCAAATGTCTGGAGGGTTGCTTCAGACGTCTGACGGGGTGGTTCAGACGTCTGAAAGGGTGGTTCAAACGTCTGACAAGGTGGTTCAGACGTCTGACTCTGTTTTCTGCCATTTTTATAAATCTCTGCCGAATAAACTTTTGCTCCAGGTTTAAAACCAGACGTTTGAACTTGCATTTCAGACGTCTAAAGACCTGGTCTGGGCAACAATTTGCCTAGGCCATGATGGCCAAAACGATTCGGGAGCGATCGATCGAGCAATGACGATCAAGGATTTACGCCAAACGACAACCCGGCGTTATAGGCTCTTCGATACACCCTAAACATCAAAGTCCAAACATCCACAAGAGGATTTTCATAAAATTGGACCAACATACATAAATTGGAATATTCACCAATTCAATTCAAATCAAAAGCAAACGGACATAGATAAGTGTTAGGACTTCATACCTAACAACAATGATATCTATAGAAGTAGATGTGAGTTCAAAAACTCACCTTTTAACTCAAAAACAAAGATAAGAAGCTCAAACACAAGGAAAAGATCAATCACTCTTCACTTCAACTCTACAAGCTTCAATCTAAGATCAAAACAAGTATTTCCTAAATTAGGGTTTAGGAATTTTCTGAAATTGAAGAGGAAATGAGATGGAGAAGAAGAAAAGAAGGCTTACTAAAGCTTCACTTGGAATTTGGAGCTAAAACTTGGATTTGCAAATGAAAACTAGGGTTTGGAGTTTCTATTTCCCTTTCTCTTCCCCCATTTCAGTTGAGCTTGAGTGTTTGCAAAAAGAAATAAGTGAATGGATGAAGAGGGGGCTGAGTTAGGGTAATAGAATGAGTTGGGTGAAACCCAAACCCAAAAGCCCACTTAGAAAATAGAAAAATTCAACTCACTCCAAACATATCGAAGCTTATACTCAAAAAAGTCGCAAACGCCATTTTGGACTCAATGGAAGTGGTCTCGAGTCCTAATTCGACCGTTTGCAAAAAGTGACATTTCGGACTTAAATCCGACTAACGACGTTATATTTAAATAAAATATTTAAATATAAAATCGTAAAATATGCAGGTTGTTACAGTTGATTCAAGCAAGAGGTTTGAGATATTCAAATCAAAATCCAAATTTATATACATGAGTAGAAGGGAGAGATACATAATTAAGGGAATTTAGAAAAAATTAAAAGATGTGTAAATATATAGAATTATCTTAGGCTAAAGTCTAGAGAATACACCTTCAATGAAGAAGAATTCCTAGATTCTTCAAATCGATCTCCAGATCTACAATAATCCAGAGACAACCATCTTTTTCTCTTTTATTTTGTTTGAATTTTGTTTTAGAATTTTTGGAGACTTACCCCATGAATTTTTTTAATTTTTTTAGAAGATAACATGAGAATAAGAGAAGCAAATGGCAGAGATAAAATTTTATTAAAGAAGGAAATAAATGTAGCATTTAATATATGCTGATTCCTCTTCTTTTAATTATATTTTCTTCTCATTCAAAACAAAACACCCCTCTTATTCCTTAAAGTAAATCTAGCTATTACATGGTTTATATGGGCTCCAAAACATTCCAAAATCAATTAGCATTATTTCCATTTAAATCCAATTCAAATTTCCCATCGATATGGTATACCGTTACGCGTGTTTATAACTGTTATATACGCACTTTATTAAATACTAATGGAAATCAAACAAATAAAATAAGAAACTATAATATTTAACAAATATTAATTAATTTAATTTATTTAAAGCCCTTTTTGGTATTTGTTCTGTTTAACTCAAGTTTAAACTTTCTACCGACATTATATATCGATACGCACGTTTATAAATTTTATATACGCACTTTACTAAATACTAATGGTATTTAAATAAATTAAATAAAATTTAATAATTAATATTTCATAAATGCTAATTAATTTAATTAATTTTAAAATATTAAAAATTAATTAAATCATGTCGTTCCTTTGGAATCTTCATCATTTTGATTGTGTGACTCATATGTGTAAATTCAGTCAGCGATTAATATCAGACAATTCAAATTTTAACGTTCACATGTCACCTTAGCTAGTGGTGTGACATTTTGGTTGAATTTATTTCTTATACATCTTTTGTTAAAATCCAATTTTATTTATCAAAGCATTACCCATTGGTGACAATTATTTAAACCAATTCTCTTCGTCTAAACTACATCACTTTGGACCTATGGGATTGGTAATGATCAAAATTCCAATATCGTCCACATTCAACTTTATAGTCCAAACACAAAGTATTTGGTTTAATAATAACAATTATTATTAACCGAAATACTCTGGCCAAAGACTTTGACTTTGAGTTGACTTTAGTTGACCGTGATATTAACCTCATATAATTGAAGAGACGAATCCTCTCTTGATACTATTTCACTTCCAATGCTTCCACTCGACCCAACTAAGTCATTCGATGGAGGCAATGCCACAATTTAACTATAATCAAAACAGAGCTTCCATATTGAAGATCAACATTATTTTCAAGTCGAGAGAGCTGCGTAAATTAGTCACGTCAATATTTTTTGTTTGACCTTAGTTATATCAACCAACAGAAAACTATCAAGTGAGTCATTCCATAGTTATCCAAACCATCAGTATGTAACCCCTTGGTGCCCCTAGAAGCTATGAGTAATGCACTGCCCAACATTTGGAGAGCGTTATGTACTTTAGTCTCAATGGATATATCGATATCCAATCTCGATTCACCTTGACAAGGAATATTTAAAATGGTATATTTATTTTCATTGTGACAAATTACTCATGATCTAACTACTATCATAAAACATACCATTTATAGGTTTTTTTGTTAAATATACTTTTAATTAAATTAACCAATTAATATGACATATATTATCAAGTATATAATAGAAAGGAAACACCTTTTATTTCAAACAAGATTGGTTAACGAGTCATATATATGTAAAAAGTTACATAATTGCTCCTAGAACATACCCCTAACTTTATCACTATCAATACTAACCCAAGTATGGAAACAATAGTAAGATAGTCAATAAGTGGGTATGGATGATCATATCAAGTTAATTAAAATTGTTCTACCTGCCCATGAGAGACAACTTCCTTTCCAGTTACTTGACTTTTTACTAATCTTTTCAATAATAATGCACCAATCTTCTTTTTTTGGCTTAGTTGGTCTTAGAGGAATGTCTAAATATTAATTGGGAATTTAGTCATAATGCAATTCAAACTGTTTGTTACATCATTTGTGAGATTCATATCATCATTTAAAACTATGGCCGAATTTTTAAGGAAATTAATGCTAAGCGTCGATAAGAGTTCAAAATCATATAAAATTAATTTTAGTGAAGTGACGAGAATTTGTAAATGAGAACAGAATAATAGGGTGTTGTTGGCATACTTGAGGGAGGTAACACCCCCGAAAGTAATCCCCTTTCGAAGTCTAGTTGAAATATTGTTATCTACCACTACTTTTTTTTATTTTTCTAGAACATCCACCTTAATATTAAAGAGGTGGCGCAGAAGGGGATCACCATGTATAATACCATGTTTGGATTGTATTTTGTTGTCTTTAACTCCATTGACAAGAATAGAAGAGACACTAGTTTTAAGAACAATGTTGATCCATGAGATGCACCTATCACCGAAACCTCTAACTCTTGAAGTGTGTGACAAAATAATCTCTGTTTATAGAATCAAAAGCCTTTTCCATGTCCAATTTCAATAGAGCGCACGTGGTTTTATTGCTTATGCAATAATTGATGAATTCTTAAGTAGTGACCACTCCGTCTATAATGTTCCTACCTTGAATAAATGTCATTTGCGAGCTATCTATTAAATCATCCATTTTATTTTTCAATCTATTAGCTAATACGTTCATGATTATTGTGAACAACTAATGAGGGAAATAGGTCTAAAATCGATTAGTCTGAATATATTTATTTTCTTTGTATTAAAATTACATCTACAAAGTGCTAATAGGATTGGCTCAGTTGGTTGATAGTTTAGATAATGAGAATAATGTTCACAAGTTTAATCCCTAAGATTGACACTTGTTGGCATAAATGAATCATGTTCAAAGAAAAATACATCTGCAAAGTTAAATCTACCTAATTGAAGGTTGCAATCATAGAGTTTAGAGAATAAATTCATTATATCTTGTTTTATCATGCGACATAATTTTTGATAGAAGATAATAGTAAAACCATCCAATCCAAAGGATTTATTGGTAAACATTTCCTTAATAACTGCCAAAATATCCTCTTTCATGAATTGGGAATCCAATTCATGAAGGGAATGAGTACGTTTCGAGTACAATTTTCTCCAATCAGTAGAGATTCTTTGTTTACATTTGTTACCTTAAGTACTTTGCAATAGTTAGTAAAGAATATGTTGAGTTTGTGCTGTTCTTGAAATTCTATTCCACTAAAATTATTTAATTTAATCTTATTATGTCTGCGTCTATCATTCTTTTTAGTGTTCCTTCTTTAAGCCATTGTATTTTAGATTGCTGTTTCCACATACTTTCTTCTTGGTTCATAATTTTCTATAAGATTTTATGTAAATTGTTTGTGAGTAAATATATCTCTAAATATTATATTTAGTGATATATCTTCTATAAGATTTTTATAGATATATCTAGTGATAAATATATCTCTAAATATTATAAAGGTTGATATAGTAACATAGGAGCACCGTGTATGAGAAATCATACTTGACCTACCCCTGCATCCAATAAGTTAGCACATAACACTTTATATGCTACATTATCATCATATGAGTATACAACACTAAGTATAACATCGTGTGTTAGGGTACCTAGCCAATAGTACCTACATCACAAGATATCCATCCAATAAAAATCACACCAACCATATCAACATAACAAACACATAGTAAACATACAACAACCATCACTAAGGTTTCATGTCACTGCAACTAATACTAAGGTCTCACATCACCACAACCATCACTAAGGTAACACATCATCATGACCATAACTAAGATACGGTGCCATCATGACCTTTGCTAAGGTATAGCATCATCACGACTGTCACTATGATCTCACATCACCATAGCCATCACTAAGGCCTCGCATCACCACCAAGATGTTCTTGGACACATGATAACTTGTACGACCATCCCTAAGGTCAACGACACACTCTGCCGTAATTGGATTCGATGCTCGTTCACATACCATCACATAAGTACTGCCCTCACCAAGGTGGGTCGGACTATCACATAGGTCTAGGATACACATGTGAGCGTCTCTACATACCCTTGCCCCATAAAACACTAATCACATATAGAGTTATCAACGATCCATTTGACATACAGCTCGATAGTAGAACACACTAGATTCCACTCCATCGCTTTACATCATTGAATGTGCCTTATCCGACCATCATTAAGTCCCACGAACACTTCTCACTTGAAGTTCTCGAACAGCATAACTCATATCATCGATACGTTGAAGCTCCGAACTTCCTCCTGGTCGCTCCTCAAAAACCCCAAAGTTACCCCATAGATGTCTCAAAGTTATCATGTGACTAGCTTGGAGTAGTTCTTCCATCGGCCTTATGTCGTGCTTGAAGCTTCTGTCCTAAAAGCACGATTTCCTATTTTTGCCCAGTACTCGAGGCTCACCCTATCTAGTCCCAAAGTAACTTAACCCAGCCTGCACCATGCCTTGTCCACTCACATGCCACCGCATCTTCAACTAATCCGGTGGACAAGAAATATTATTTGATACTCCATATCGAAGTGACATTTTGGTCCAGTACTTTACTAACCCGGACCAAAGATTCCCTTGTCTTGCCCTGCGTTTTTATGCCCACGGACCAATGCTTCGGCCGCGTTCTTCCATCGTTATCCCAAAGACCCTCACTGAACCACCATACACTGAGCAACTCCACACCAGATCGAAGGCTTCACTGCGTTTTTCCACTCCAGCCCGCAGTTGTAGCTGAACCATCCATGTGCCAAACACACTACCACCGAACTAAATCCCTGTAGCATTCCATCACCTTAAAATTTCGCAAGATCACTGTACTTACTACTTTAACCCATGTGCAACACCAATGCAACGATGCGACCTCAAACACTGTAGAGTCGATCCGTCGAAGTTCAATTATACGTTTATGGATCTCCTATCCCTTGTCTATCGAATTAGAAAATAAATCCTACTCCTTATACACAAAGACCCTCACACATATAAATAATTACAACTTCCAACTCGCTCCGATGAGAGTCTTCAACCATTCAAGCATATAAACACAACATACAAACAAACAAACAATCATCATATCATAGCCAATCATATTAAAACACATTCATAGCCTAGTTTAATGTTCATATGAACAACCATACATCAAAACAAAATGTTTATGCAAATTTAAATCATTTTAAATTCGTTTTTATTTCAATTTCAAAACCAAAATATCAACAAATCATTTTTTACTTTAAAAATAGATTCAAAACATGTCAAAACCTATATAAACATACATACTAGGTCTAGAGATGATAAATCACTAACTAATCATCCAAAGATCAGTGAAAAGCATGCAAATCGAAGTAGATCAAAAATGGACAACAATTACCTAATTAAAAATTATATTTTTAAGTTTGAAAACAATTTTAATGTATTTTAAAAACATGTATCAACATTTTATAGTAAAATAAGAGAATAGAATCATTCATCAAGGGTGTAGAATCAACAAAAATCACGAGTAGATTCACCAAAACAAGAGTAGATCTGTATTTAGATAGTAGTTATATAAAATCCCTCATTTTGAGTTTCAAAAGTAGATAGCGGTGATGCTTCAGTCATCCTTAGCGTTATTTTCCAATGATAAAATGGGATCATTTATTATATTATTAACTTCAAGAGAACAAGAATTACAAATTTTAACAAAACATTTATTTTCTTCGATTTGCAAATTCATAATATTCCAACTACAACACACAACCCTACGATTACATCACTCAAATAAAATACAATAATTAGAAATATAGCTATAGTACCCATCATTACATACATTCAACAAAAACAAAAGTAGTTAAACCACACAACGGAAATACTTTAAATAGTTGCTTGTCCCATGCACGTCTCCAGAAGCATATTCATCAAAACATTAAATACCCTACTCTTAGCATACCAAATGTCAAGTGAGTATCTGAAAATTTAGAGGGAAATCAAAAACTTTAAATCAGACAAAACGTCTGGTGTGACAATGTTATACCATCTAAAACACAATTAGGGAATTAGTGAAACCTTGCTGCTGAAGCACGGAACGGGTTTCCCCTTACTAATACCTTTATAACCTATATGTCAATCATAACATATCTGCAACCAAAATAATTAGAACATAATCATGGTATCATCATGCATAAATGGGCAAAATGAATAGTCCATCATTCACTAAGGTCAAGAGTTACACATTCCCATTATTAACCCGTACTATAAAATAGTCCACTCAATGGCACAGTTCTCCCAGGATCACTATGAACCTTTATTAATTCTCATAGGCCAACTGTAAACCCATCGGTGACTCGGGTCAAAATATACCAGATTATCTAACAGTCTTCTAATCCATTCAGAATATAATAACAACGGCCTCCTAAAATCGGTAGAAGAAAATATCCAAAGTCTTCTAAAATCAATAGGAGGAAAACATAGGTGAGCAACTTGCTATGAGTTCCTTTAGATGCGTAACTGCTAATTTTAGCCTTAATGTTGGGAAATCCTTACGCTTTGGAATCACATACACGACCAACCAGGGGCTCAATGGATGGAGTGTAGGGTGTGATCCTACAACAGTCTCCACCTTTAAATCTGGCTTTAAAATGCCAATGAGTCATGTCTTTTGATCATTCTGTCATCCTAACACAATTTGTTCTTCAGGATCTTCGGATGCAATGCTACTCACTCAAGAGTTTAAGTCCGACCAGATCCACTGTTGGAACAAACCTAACTAGTCATCAGTTCCCAATCCTAAGGTCATAAATGTTGAGTGATAACATATAACAAGGCAAGCATGTCAAAAAATAACATATATAATAATAATTGATAATGATGCAAAATTGAACATATGATAACAATCATCCATTAAAAACATATGCTCATATGATAGCTATTTTATACATAAATTACACGTACTTAAGTAGCAATTTCATTCATAAAAACTCTTTCAAAAATAGGCAAATAAACTCTTCTTTCCTTTAAAAACTTTGTCAAAATACTTAATAAAAACCACATATTTGTTTAAGGATAACATTGCCCAACCTAGAGTCTAAAGTTATCGAGTGTCATAAAAATGAGCTATCTTCTTTCTTACATATTAGTGCTATCGTACTTTAAAAATCCATGCTAGTGCATGTTAAAACTAATACTATCAAGCTTAAAACCTTAAGCAATCGCACCTTATGAATTTCAAGCTATTGCATGTCATAATAGCTATTGAGCTTTAAAGACTTAGGCCGTCACATGCCAACACAACAAAGCTATTGAGTGTCACATAATGTATAACTATCGAGTGCCAACCAGTATTGAGCTATCGACTATCATAGCTATCGAGTACCATAACTATCGAGTTTCAAGCCAAATATATCTATCGAGTATTAAGCAAAATATAGCTATCGGTATCATAATACATGAAGTTGTCATACCTTACATCTTTAAAGAGCTATCAAGTTGTATAAAATATGATGCTTCACATGCTTGCACTTTCAAAAGCTATCGAGTGATATAATTTCAAAGCTATCAGGGGCTTAAAACAATATGCTATCGCATATTAGCAAAACTTCTGGTTATCGAGATTTATAATGGCACTTTTGTAAATATCTAGAAAATTGATTTATTTCCTTCAAAAGCAATAATTTTTTACCAAACCAATTTCTTTGTCAAATTTTCATTGGTTAATCAAATCTTTTCAAAAATCCTTAACATTAAAACAAAGAGAAAATTTCTCTTATCACCCAAATATTAATTTTCCAATAATCATGCCATTAATTACAATTTTGCAATTAAAACCTTTTTACATAAAATAATATACTTTAACTCGAAATCACTTGGGAAAAATCCATGAAAATTCCAAAACATTAGAATTTACTTCTTTAACATTATATAAATTTTTGGAGCAAAATAATTATTTTTTCATATTTTAGATAACTAAAACCAAAATTACCTATTTTCTTACTTAGAAATTCATAGTAAATTCATATTTCATTTAAAAGTTATGAAATTTAAAACGTACCTAAAAATAATATTTCCAACGTCATATAAAAAATTCAAAGCATTTGGAGATTAAACACATAGTTTTTACACCAGAATCCTTTAAGGAAATTACATAAAAATATTCAAAAATAGCCATAACACATACAAATGATTAGCTATGCCACATGCATGATAAACATCAAAAAATCAATTCAGGTTTCATCACAAATCCAAATTAAAATATCATATAATAGTGAGACGGAAATATTATTCACTTTAGATTAGATATAAGTGGAGATAATTGCTTTAGTTCCTTTCCTTAGCCTTGTTCTCTTCTCCCTCTTTCTTAAATTTACTTTAAAGTGCTCTTGATTTTGTGTTTAGTTTCCTTTTCATTTGTTAGGAATGAGGCTGAAAATATAAAGAGGGGGAGGTGGAGAGTTAAGGGAAATAAAATATATGTGTTACCTACATTTTCTTATTTCTCTCCTACATAATTAAGGCCCATTTTTATTTCTTTCCCTATAAACCAATTCTCCATTTAAAGTTTTAAAATCAAATTAAAATTATATGACAATTATCCACACTATCTATATACTTATATTCTCCCCCATTGTTTATTTAATAATCTATTAATTAAATATCTGGAATAACATGCTAAAAATTGGGGTATTACAGGCTCCCCTCCGTATAAAAATATTATCCTAGAAATTCCGATGTGGTACAAATAATCAAGCATATCAATCATGCCAACATGCGTCACAAGCACATAGATCAAACGTTATTGGCATAACAACTAGCTATAAGTCAATAAAAACATATATAAAACATACATCAAATTAACTCAGAATATGCCTCTCAAATCCTATCTTCGGGCTCCTAAGTACAGTCTCGTTCATCGTCACTCCATTGGACTTTTACTAACTTGACTACCATATTTTTTAGCTCCTTCATATCTTAATCAACTATACGAATAGGTCGCCTAACGATAGTCATATCAGGACCCACTACTAAATCTTCCAAAACCGCTGGCTAGAGTCTTTGGATCATGCATGCACTTCCTTAAATAAAATCCGTGAAAAACATTATGGACTCCTGCCAATGTCCCAGTAAATTGATATGATACACAAGCTTCCTGATCCTCCCTATAATAAGGAATGGACCATTATATCTTGGTGCCAACTTTCCCGACTTTCCAAATCGTATAACACCCTATATTGATGATATTGTCATGGAAACTAAATCTCCAACTGTGAATTCAAAGTCCTTATACCTTTGATTTGCATAAATTTTCTACATTGGTAGAGCTTCATTCATCCTTCCATGGATTAATTAAATCTTTTTCGCGACTTATTTTACCAAATCCGAACCTAGTAGTGGTTTATCATCAGTCTCTGACCAACATGCCGGTGATTTACAAGGCCTTCCGTAAAGTGCTTCGAAATGTGTCATTCCTATACTAGTCTGATAAAGGTTATTATTGGAAATCTCGACTAAGTACAAATGGACTTCCCATGATGCTCCAAAGTCTAATGCACAAGCTCTACAATTCTTTAAGTACCTTATTAACCCATTTCATTTTCCCATCAACTAGTGGATGGTAAGCGGTACTCATCTTTAGCTTGGTACCCAAGTCATTCTGTAAGCACTTTCAGGACTCATTAGTAAACAAAGGATCTCTATCACTTACAATGATACTCGATGTTCCATAATGTCTCACAACATTCTTCATTAATAATTTTGCTAAACTAGGTGCCTTCCTTATCGTCTTAACAGAGATAAAGTGTACACTCTTAGTCAGTCTATCTACCATGATCCAAATACTTCCATTTCCCCTATTCGACCTTGGAAACCCATCGATAATATACATAAATATGGAATCTCATTTCCACAGTGGCACTTCTAATGGTTGAAGTAATCCACTTGGCTTTTTGATATTCAACTTTTACTTGTTGGCATTTATATCTTCCTTCAGCCATAAGTCTACATCACTCTTCATATCTTCCTAAAAGAAACTCCTCTTCATATCGTGGTACATCATTGTACCTCCAAGATGAATAGTAGACTTCGATCGATGACATTCTCTAAGAACTTCCTTTCTTATATTATCCACATTTAAAACACACTACCATCCCTTCTTTCTCAACCATCTTCTTTAGCCAAGTGAAAAGTAATTCAAATCATCAATCTCATTTTCAACTTCTAGTATCTTATCCGATCGGCTATTACTGGATCATCTTTTTGCTTAGCAGTAATCCTTTCGATCAATAACAGTCGAACTTCTAGGCAAGAGATCATTGTAGTACTTTGACTGGAAATGGCCGTTGACCTCATTCTAACTCCATAAGAAGCCAATGCCTCTTAGTCATTCCATTCAAATAACATTGCCAACACAATATTCTGATGTTTTCTACTAAGTGCATCAATAAGTTTATTTCAGTTCCCTGGTGTACACTAAATCCCAAAATCATACGTTGCCAAAACTCTAGCCATCTTTGCTATCGCATATTCAACTCCTCCCAAGAGAGTAAATATCTTAAGGATTTGTGATCCGTAAACAATTCGAATCGTTCTCTCGAAAGACAGTGCCTCGGTACCTTCAGTGCGAAGATCACTACTGCCAACTCCAAATCATGGGTAGGATATCCAACTTCATGCGGTCGAAGCTGTCGAGAAGCAAAGGCAATGACTCCACATCTCTGCATCAATGCACCTCCTAACCCTGTTCCACATGCATTAATGTACACCAATAATTCTTGATTCCCATCTGGAACAGCTAACACGGGCAAATTGGTCAATAAATGCTTTAGCTTTTGAATTGTTTCTTCACACTTATCAATCCAAGCATACTTTAGTCTTTTCGTGTTAGCATTGGTGATGCTATATGAGAAAAATATTTAATAAATCTCCAATTGTAGCTAGGCAACCAAGAAATTTCTAAACTCAATCGTGGTCTCCGATCTCTTCCAACTATTAATATCTCGATCTTTTATGGACCACAAACAATCCATTCTCCAAAACTACATGTCCAAGAAACTTCACCTCTCTTTCCTAGAAATAACATTTGGAAAACTTCGCCTTTAACTAATGCCGCCTCGGTGTATCTAGCAATATTCTAAGATAAACCTTATGATCATGTTCATTCTTAGAATATATCAAAATGTCATCAATAAACACTAACATGAATCTATCCAAATGCTCTTGGAAGATTCAGTTCGTTAAGTCTACAAAGAAAACAGGCGCGTTAGTCAGTCCAAAGGGCATGACTAACCATTCATATGAACCATATCTTATTCAAAACGCCGTCAGTGGGACACTTTCCTCTGCCACTCTTAGATGTTGAAATCCATTGCTAAGTCCAACCATGAGAACACCTTGGCTCCACTCAGTTGGTCGAACAAATCATCTATTCTAAGCAAAGGAACCAATTCTTTATTGTCTTTTTATTCGACTTTCTATAATCAATGCCCAATCTCAACGTCCCATCCGATTTCTTCATGAACATTTCCATATCTCCCCAAGGCGGACTTCTTAGTCTAACAAAGTTCTTCCTTTCTAAATCTACCAACTACACCTTTAACTCCTTCATCTCGTAGGTGTCATTCTGCTAGGTGTTCTCCTTACGGGTTCCGCTCTAGGTACGAAATCTATTTAAAACTATATGGCACGGTTTGGTAGTTGTCATGTAACAGGCTTAAAAATATCTGTATACTCTCTTACTATAAAATCCTAATTCATTGCATCCTACAGGCCTTCCACTGCACCTATCATTGCATATACATTGAAACTCAATTCTTCTAATGAGTATATAATTCGATCTCGGCAATTAGGATGTCTTAAGGACATAACTCTATCTTGATCGAATATCCTAGCATCATACATACTTAGCCAATACATATCCATAATTATCCCAAAATGACAAAATCAAATACATGCAAATTGCAGGAAAACTTATGAACCAACAAATTAAACTCTATATAATCACATCTCATCCTAAGAGTTGCATAGCTACCTATCGAATTCACAACCCTCAGAGAAGTAATAAGGTATGTCGGTTCTAGATCTAATTTATCTACTAAACATCTAGAAATAAATAATTATGATGCTCCTGTATCAAACAACTCTTTAATGGGAATGCTATGTATAAGAAGAGTACCTCCTAGCAAAACCTTTCCCTTCTTCTATGTAGTTGGTCCAGAAGCTATATGTTCCAAAGTAGAAACCTTTTCTCTTTTAGCTTTGACTAGTTCAAGACACTCCCTATGAAATTCCCTAACCTGTTGCAATTATAGCACATCATGCCTTTCTTATCAACAGCCTTCTTGCCTTCACCAAAATGACACCTATCAACAAAGTGCCCCTTCTTATAACATTTATAGCAAGTCACTTTGGACTTTCTCTTCTTTGAAAGTCCGCTCTTCTAAGCTTCCTTCTTACAGAACTTCCTCTTCTTGCTTTGGAAACCAGTACTCTCCACAGACTTATTCTTGCCTAACAATGAAAGCAAATCTTTGTTCCTTAGATCCATGCCCACAACGATATTGAATGGATCTCCAAGGCATGGCATAGTGGCCATACCGTTATCTAGCTTAGGCTTGTCAATGAATGTTTTCGGATGTGGATAGTGCCATATCCGCATCCGCATCTATGGATACAGATGGATATCGGATAATTCTCCTATCCGCCAAAGATTGATAAATCAAGAATTATAAAAAGAAAATTTTAGTTTAACATAAATATTTTTCAATCCCGTTGATTGTAAAAGTACTAAAAATTAACAAATACGTTGATAATAAATAGTTTTAAGCAGTTAATAAGCATTAAGTGCATATAATATAAACTACTAACTTAATAAAATAATAAACGAATATCTTTCATTGCACTAAAATACACATAATTTGAACTATAATCTTGACAAAAACCGGACAGATAATTTTCGGATGCGGATGCCTTTGTATCCTCATCCGCATCAATTTTTTCGGATATCGGATATTTATCGGCTTTTCAAATGTGGATGCGGACGGATTTTGGATTTTTCGGGTATCCATCGACAACCCTAATCTAGCTTTAGTCCTTGAATGAACTTCTCGTTTTTTCTTAAGCAGGTTGTATATAATGGCATGTCCATGCCTTGACAGCTCATCAAATTTTGTAGTATACTCTAGAACTGACATCTCATTCTGTTCCAACTCCGAAAACCTACTAAACAAAGTTGACTTAGCCGCTTTAGATAGAAATTTCTTATTGAACCTTTCTCTGAAGTCAGCCTAAGTAAGTTTCTCCTCAAGTACTCTCATGGTAACACTGTTCCCCCAATACAAAGAATCTCCTTGCAACTGCCTTGATGTTAAAATCCTCCTCTGATCATTGTTCAACTCAGATCAGCAAAAATCCTTTCACACCGAAGAAGCCAATCCTCCACTTCGATGGCATTCTTCGTCCTCAATAATGGTTTACCTTCCAAGCTAATTTAATCTTAAATTAACGAGGAAAAGATATTACAGGTAACCATTTCTGGTGCAACAGGTCTTGCATTACCAACGTTACCTCTAGGTAATCCAACCGCTGCTCCGGCTTGTGTCATATTAACAAAGAACCGGTACGTTGTCCCCATGTTAACTGGTGAAGCTCTAGCACCCGCATTAGAATTTGCATTAGCACTGCTCATTCGATCAGCATTCCTAGCATTTTCTCCAAAGTTTCCATTGGTTGTGGTACTTCTGCCTTCTAAGTATTGTCTTCCACCTCTGCTATCCATTTCTTGTAATCTACATACGAGTCTCCATGAGATATAGAAGAATGTTCTGAGACAAAGGGGAGGGTATAGATAGATATACGTATTTATATATATATATAGAAAATTACAAGCACATTAATATAATGCTATCTCATTGCCTAATTTGTTATTTCTATTTCATTTGGGTTATGTTTTCCAAAATCTTATTAAGTTTTATGTAAACATTAGCTTTGGTATCAAGTTGTAACAACCCCTATTTTTATGCTAAAAAATAGATACTAGTGATGCTGCAGTCATCCTTAGAATTGCTTCCCCAATGACAAAATTAGATCAGTTACTATATCATTAACATAAAGAGCATAATAATTTATAAATTTTAACAAAACATTTCTTTTCTTTAGTTTTCAAATCATTACATTCCATTTGCAATGCATAACCCCACAGTTACATTATTCAAATCAAATATAATAATTACAAATATAGTTCCAATAACGATATATGAAGAAACCCTCTTAGATGATTAGAGTATTAACTACTTGACGGTTACGATACCCATCATTACATACATTCAACAAAAAGCAGTTAAACTGCACAATGGAAGTCCTCTAAATAGTAGCTTGCCTCCTGCACGTCGTCAGTTGCTTATTCATATAAACCTGAAATACCCTACTCCTAGCCTACCCAATTTCAATTTAGTACCCAAGAGTTTAGGAGGAAACCAAAAACTACGAACCCGACAAAAATTCTAGTGTGAATTATACTATGCCATCTCAAACCAAATTACGTAACCAGTGAGATACGCCGTTGAAGCACATAATGGGTTTCCCCTCACTATGACCTATATAATCTACTTATGAATCATAACATATATGCAACCAAAATGATTAGAACATAATCATAATATCATCATGCTGAAATGGGTAAAATGAATAGTCTGCCATTCACTAGGGTCAGTTTTACACACTCCCATCATTACCCAATCTTATAAAATAGTCCATTCAGCGGTATAGTTTTCCCAGGGTCACTATGAGCCTATATTAGTTTTCATAAGCTAAATAAAAACCTATCAGGCTGACTTGGGCCAAAATATACCAAATAATCGAACGATCTTATAGTCCACCCAGAAGAAAATAACAATGGTCTCCTAAAATCGATAGGGGAAAATATCCACGGTGTCCTAAGATTAGTAGGAGAAAAACAAAGGTGAGCAACTTGTTACGAGTTTCTTTAGATGCGTAAATCCTGATTTTAGCCTCTATATCAGCAAGGCCCTACTTTTTGGGATCATAGATCTAACCAACCAAGGGCTTAATGGTTGGAGTGTAGGGCACGACCCTACACTAGTATCCATCTTTAAATTATGCTTTAAAATGTCAACGAGTCATGTCTTTTGATTAATTCTGCCATCTTAACACAATTTGATCTTCACGATCTCCTGGATGTAATTCTACTTAATCGGGGATTTAAGTCTGGCCGTACCCACTATTGAAATAACCCTAACCGATCGTCCGTTCCTAATCCCCAAGGTCATAAATGTTGGGTGATTGAATATAACATAAGTGAGTATGTCAAAAATAGCATATACAACAATAACTGATTAAGATGCAAAAATGAACATATAATAACATCATCCATCACAAACATACGTTTATACAATAGCCATTTTATATACATAAATTAGTTGTACTTAAGTAATAATGTCCTTCATGAAAACTCATTTAAAATGGGCAAAAACATCTTTTCTTTCCTTTAAAAAATTTGTCAAAATACTTAACAGAAACCACATTTTTGTTTAAGGAAAACATTGCCCAACTTAGAGTTAAAAGCTATCAAGTGTCATAAAATGAGCAATCTTCTTTCTTAGACCTTGGTGCTATCACACCTTAAAATCAATGCTAGTATATGATAAACTGATACTATCGAACCTTAACAACTTAGGCTATCGCAACCCAAAAATTTGTGCGATAGCATGTTATAAATTTCATGCTATCGCATGTCATAATATAGCTATTGAGATTCTAAAACTCAGGCTATTGCATGCCAACATAACAAAGTTATCGAGTGTCACACAGTGTATAACTATCGAGTGCCAACTAACTAAAGCTATTGAGCATCATGGCTATCAAGTTTCAAACCAAATGTAGCTAGCAAGTTTCAATCCAAATGTTACTATCGAGCTATAGAGTTTCAAGCCAAATGTAGCTATCGAGTATTAAGCAAAATCTAGCTATCGAGTATCATAATCAATGATGCCATCACACCTTACATCTTTAAAGAGCTATCAGTTTTATAAAATGTGATACTATCACTTTGAAGTTTCAAAATCCATCGAGTGCTATGAATTTCAAAGCTATCAAGGGCTTAAAACATTGTGCTATCGCATGTTAGCAAAACTTTAGGCTATCGAGAGTTATAATAGCACCTTATAAATATCTAGAAAATAGATTTATTTCTTTGAAAAGAAATAACTTTTTACCAAACCATTTCCTTTGTCAAGTTGTCATTGGTTAAACAAATCTTTTCAAAAATCCCTTGTAGTAACATAAAGAGAAATTTTCTCTTATTTCCCAAAATATTAATTTCCATTAATGATGCCTTTAATTACTTTTTGCACTTAAGCCCTCTACTATAAAACAATTCAATTTAACTTAAAATCATTTGCAAAAAATCCTCAAAAATTGAAATTTACCCTTTAACATTATATAAAAAATTTAGAGCATAATAATTATTTTTCTTATTTTAATTACTTAAAATCCTAAACTACCCAATTTCTTAATTGGAAAATTCATAGTAAATTCATACCTTATGTAAAAGTAGTGAAATTTAAAACCCATCTCCAAAACAATATTCCAAACATCATATTAGAAATTCAAAGCATTTGGAGATCAAAACATAGTTTTTACACAAAAATCCCTTAAGGAATTACATAAAAATATTCAAAGATAACCATAACACATCCATATGATTATTCGAGCCATAAGCATGATAAACATTAACAAATCAATTGGGGATTCATCACAAATCCAAATTTAAACATCACATAATAGTGAGATGGATATATTATTCTCCTTAAATTAGATGTAGGTGGATATAATTGCCTTAATTCCTTTCCTTAGCCTTTTTCTATTCATCCTCTTTGTTAAATTTGCTTTAATGGAGTAGTCTAAGTTTTATGTTTAGTTTCCATTTCTTTTGTCTGGAATGAGACTGAGAATATAATGATGGGGATGGGAGAGTTAGGGAAAATAAAATATATGTGTTACCTTTGTTTCCTTGTTTCTCTCCTACATAATTATGGCCCTTTTATTTCTTTCTCAATAAGCCAATTCTCCATTTAATGTTCAAAATTCAAATTATAATTATATGGTAGTTATTTACACCATCTATATAATTATATTCTTCCACATTATTTATTTAATTATCTCTTAATTAAATATCTAGAATAATGTACTACAAGATTAGGGTTGTTACAAGTTACATGCTTCTAAAAGCATAAATTTTGAAATAAATGCTTCCATTTGCTAATCTCTATACTAGTCATCCCTTAATATTTAGGCTAGTTTAGTGAAGATAATGTCAGAGTTTTGGTAGATCTAGGTCTAATGGATGCTAAGAGATGTTTTGAGATGATTATGTTATAATTAGATATTGTATGGAAGTTGCTCTTAACCCTAATTTTTAAATCATTAGCGGACCTAATGACAGGCCTATATTAATTACCTACTAGTCTGCCCAAAGATTGTCCGAACTTAAAACAACCATATCTCATAAACCGTATGTCCGTAAATCTATTATGATCCTATACGAAAAGAGAAACCATCATATATTTTATTTGGAAGTGGTTTCAGAGTGTAATTTGGCTCATACCAAAAGTTAAAATCCTTACAAGATTTTAATTGTCAAAACTATCCAATAAAAATTCCAAGGGTGTAAATTGTCCATACTCTACATTACTCAAATTTACAGTCTCCTACGACCCGAGTTGGATTTTAAAGTAACATTTTACAATCCTCGATTAAAATACGGGTCATTACAATATTTGATAATTTTGCCATAGTATAAATGTATTGAATAAGCATATGACATGTGTAAAGAATTAGCCAAAAATTGTTGCTTTATTAGGGAAAGCATTCATTTTCTACTTAATCACTGTTTTGCCATCTTAAATCTATGATAGCTTACATGTGCGATAACCTCTGTTAAACCTTTGATAACCTCATATTTTATAGGTCGATAGCATAATTTAAAAGCTTGATAGCCTATTTACACCTTTAATGACCATAAAGTTAGACATTTGATAGCTTTAAAGTTAAACCTACCAATATCTATAAAGTTAGATATTCGATAGCTAAGTCATATATTTGGTAGCTATTGAGTTAGACTTGTGATAGCTAATCTTTTAAATCTTCAATTGATTTAAAGTTAATCTATGAATAACTATAAATTTAGAAAGTTATATATTCGATAGCCATTGAGTTAGATTATATATAGCTAAAATTCTAGACATTCGATAGCTTTAAAGTTAAACCGTCGATAACGTTGAAGTTAGATATTCGATAGCTATTGGGTTTGACTTTCGATAACTAAATTGTTAGACCTTTGATAGATATTCTGTTAGACCTTCGATAGCTAAAATGTTAGGCTTTCAATAACTATTAAGTTTGAATTTTGATAGCTATTATGTTAGACCTTCGATAACCATTATGTTCAACTTTCGATAGCCTGAACCTTCAATAGCTTATGGTAAACTTTTGATGGTTTAGATATATGATAGCTAACCATAGA
The DNA here is from genome assembly GCA_030737815.1 of Allium fistulosum. Classification (NCBI taxonomy): domain Eukaryota; kingdom Viridiplantae; phylum Streptophyta; class Magnoliopsida; order Asparagales; family Amaryllidaceae; genus Allium; species Allium fistulosum. The sequence goes on along the minus strand of CM060902.1, from coordinate 626,347,487 downwards.
GGCATGATAGCTTGGATATGTGTTTACTAACCTTAGAGGCCCGATAGTTTAGTTATGCGGCAACTAACCTTAGCACCCCAATGGTTTAGTTATGATAACTAACATTATAAGCTCGATAGTTATATATGCTATCGTAAATGGTAATACATCCATTGATTAAATTACATAATTAAGTAGAGCATTATGAAAGCCAGATTCCAAGATGTTTAATTTGAATTCATTGCACATGAAATTATAAAAGAAGAACGATAAGATAAATGCAATAACTTGTGAAGGTGGAAATGGATAAGCTTAAGGTAAGCCAAGAAAATGATAGGTTGTATTATTTAAAAAGAAAGGTAAAAATGTTTATATATAGAAATGAAAGATTTTCGATATAAACATGAAAATCTATAGAATGTGTAGAGTACACAGCTAATAGAGTAAGGAAATGCATTGAATCTATGGTCTTCAAACATACCCAATCATGGACATATTAAATGGCAGGGTGCTAAGGCTTAGTGAAGTTTAAATTCAATGAGTATATGTCAGGGTGCCAAGACTTAGGAAGTCTATTGGGTTCAATTTAGAAACCTTAATTCTATTGTAATGAGTAATAACATTAAAATGGATATAATTTAATGAATGAGCCAACAACATGAAATAAAAAGAGGGACTACTGACGCTTAGTATGTACGATTGCTAGAATGTACATTTAACCTCCTAGGTGAGTTATGGTGGCTCTAGTAAGGTTGGCTCCCAAGATGGATGAGTTGCCATTTCATTAGTGAAGTTGTTCAAGAAAGATGAATAATTGATAAATAGACCAGTGATGTTGACATTTCAACCAAGTAAGCGCTGCATAAGCAGCCTACCAATGTGAGGAAGAGAGGGAAGAAGTGACCAATCCTATCACCTTTTTAAAGACATGTTTTTATTCTCTCGTGCATTTGGTTCCTTTTTGCTTTCTTATATATAGGCCGTTGATGAGCAGTTACGACCCCCGCAATTTTATAGTTCGAAATAATTATCAAATAAAAGCTTTTTTTTATCCAGCTCTATCTCATTTACTTAATAACATCTTTTATTTCCATTCCTATGTACTTGCCTGCATGTGTAAAAATATAATTATCTATAATGAAATTACTTATATATCATACATGCTTGAGTCGTGATATGCTTTTACTTACTATAACTATGTACATACAAATACATTTCCATAATTACTTAGTTGTGTTCCATTGCTTACTTTTATTTATTATCTGTCAAACAATTCATGTTTAACAACAAATGAAACTGTATTCCATTATGGGGACTAAAATCATATGGCTTTCCTCTCATGTTATACGGGTATCAATATAGTAAAATATTATACATGCAAAAATTCAATTATACATTGACACTTATCTCTGGGTATCAGTGTTCGTGATGCCTATCCCCGGGCATCTATCCATGACCTTATCTATCTTTGGGCATTGGTCAAAGATAAGATGTGTAGTGGTGAATTATTTGATCGATGCCCAGTCCGTTTATACTTCAATGATCATATTATGGTTCAAAGGAGTCCTTAGGTATATTTCTATTGGTACATAAACATTCGGTTTACAAATTGTGGAATGGTTGATTGTACCATTGATCCTGTGGCACAAAATCATACTTAATGAACACGGTTCCATTGATTTAAAAAGCTAACTTTATTCCAATAAATCTATGAAAAAGTCGCCTTATTACATCCAATCTGAATGAACAGAAATGCCTATTTAGAAATGGAAAGAAAGAAAAATAGTGGCGTAGGTGCTCACTATTCCATGCCCGTGGAATTGGAATCCCATCAACTCTTTATAGCTTGAAAGTTTCATCTCCAAGCTTCTGTCCTATTACGCATAGTCCATCCCAATTCGGACCAAGCACCCCCATACTCTGAAAATCCCATTTCAAAATTAGGTCACTAATCTCGAAGGTACGATTTTAGGCATTGGTGTTGAACTGTCTTACTACTATTTGTTAGTGAGCATCTACCCTTAGATTGCCTCTTCTCGCTTCACTTCCACCAAGTCCAATAAGGAGAAACAACTCCTTGTTCACTTTAGGGTTAAAATGCATCCTTCAATGAGAAGGGAATTTTGCTTCAATTGGAATCATGCCCTCGGTTCCATAGGCTAACACAAATAGAGTCAGTCCAATGGCAGACTTCTTTGTTGTTGGATAAGCCCATATGCCTATAGTAACTCATCCACATGGTTTCTCTTAGCTTATTTCAGTCTCTTCTTTATGATGGATTTAACGATTTTGTTCACTGCCTCCACCTATCCATTTTCTTACGGAAGTGCTACATCTGAAAAGCTCTTCTCGATTTGATATTAAGCACCAAAATCATAGCAATATGCACATTTGAATTGAGTTCATTATCAATTATATTCTTCCATGACACACCGAACCTGCACAAAATGTTCTTCATGACAAGGAAGATCACTATTTTCGAAGTAATAGTAGCGAGGGGCTTCAATTTAGCCCTTTTTTGAAGTAGTCTACAACAATGATTGAATATTTTACTCCTCCACGAGACATCGATAACACTCCGATGATATTAATTCCCTAAATCGAAAATGGCCACAGGCTAACCATCAGCGTAAGCTCATTGGATAGGGCCGTAGGAATCTATGAAAATCCCAAGCACTCGTCATATTTCTTCGAATGTTTAGCCGGATCCCCGATTAATAGTTCATTATAAATATCCATAGCGAAGAATCTTCTTTGCTAGAATCTACCCCCAGTGTGATCGTCAGTGCTTCCATTATGCACATCCATTAGGATCTTCTTAGCTTCATCCTCGTGAACACATCTCAGCAAATTGGTAGATAATCCTCAGCTACATAGCACTCCTTCTTACATAACAAACCGAGGTAGCTTATGCAAGAGTTTCCTCTTTTCGTTCTAACTTTTCAATGGAGTTCTCTTTAGAAAATAGTCTTTGATTGGTGTTATCCACAACTTCTTTTCTCCAATATCCATAACATAATCGATATCCATCTCATTGATAATAGGAGATTTCAAAACTTCCACTAGCACGATTCCAAACAGCTGCAAATCTCCACAACTTGCGAACTTGGCCAATGGATCGACATTCATATTCTCCTCTCAAGCTATATGCATTATCATGTAGCACTCAACAACATCTATTATCTCTAACACCTTCGATGGGTAAGGAGTGGGGATCATGCTTCCTTAGCCTGAAACTCTATCTTCACTTAGCAAACATTATTTGAGAGTCATCGTAGATATGCATTGTCCGTACTCCCAACTCTTTCGCTATCATAACTTCCTCTATTAGTGATTCAAATTATGCCTCTTTATTCGTCACACTAAACTTATGTTTCATTGCATAACAGATCCACCGACCTTTTGCGGTTATCAGTACCACTCCGACCATGGAATTGTGGACGTTCGATGCTCCATCAAAATATAGTTTCCATTGAGAAAGCTAGAAGGTATTAGGACAATGCAATACTTGTCATAAAGGTTGATCTGTTAATGCTCTTATCGGATGAGTCCGGGAGTACGATCTCAACTTCCTTAACGCTATCAATAAGCAATACACCAATTTCTATAGCTTTGGATATTGTTTCTCTGCTCCATTGAATCACTTGCTGACATAAAAGACACACCTTTCAATCTTACCCTCCTCACATACCAATGTTGCACTCAATGCACGAGTCAATACCGCTAAGTAATATAGAGATCTTCTCCTTCCAAAGGCTTTGACAATATCCATGGTTTCCATATACGCTCCACTAGATTGTGGAAAGTAGCTTCTGTTTTCTCATCAATTAGAATTTCCTTTATCTTTATCGAGGGCATCAAGGAATGGTACGCATTTATCGATCGCCTTTGAGATGAACCGAGTCAAAGCGGCGACTTTACCATTCAAAATATGCATTTCCCTCCTTGTCCTTGGGGTTGTAACCTCTTTAAATTTTGATATGGTCTAGGTTCGCTTCAATTCCCCTTGCGTTCACAATGAAACCCCAATAAATTGCCTAATGCAACCCCAAAGCAGCACTTAAATTGATTCAATCTCATTCCAAACATCTAGAGCAAATCAAACATTCCAGAAAGATCGCTTATGTAGTCAGTAGTTTTCTACAAATTCACAAGCATATCATCCACATAAACATTTGTTCCATCCGATCTGTTCTTTAAACATCTTGTTGAGCAAATGCTGGTAAGTAGTTTCAGTTTTTTCAGACCGAATGCTCGGTAGCAATATAGTCCCAAGTATGTGATAAAGCTCATATTCTTTTGATCGAGGATACACATTCCTATCTTATTATAGCTAAAATACGCATCCATGAAGGATAGTAGCTCATGTCTGAAAGTCCCATCACTAGTTGTTCGATCCACGGTAAAAGGAAGCAGTCCTTCGGTCATGCTTTATTGAAGTCTGAGTCATAAATACATGTCTGCCATTTTCCATTTGCCTTTTTAACCAACACTAGATTTGATACCCATTTTGAGTGTAGTGTGTTCCAGGTAAAGTCATTCGTCTTCATCTTATCTACTTCTTCCTTCAATGCAGCGTATCACTTTGGTTTCATTATGTGCTATTTTTATTTTACTGGAGGGTAGCTTGGGTTCACATTCAGCGCGTGACACCCAAGTTCAAGCTAAATGTGACGACCCAAATTTTTGACCCCTAGTAACGACACCTAATACATCCATGATATTCATGTGTCGTTGCCCAAGCGTCCGAAAGGCAAGTTGTCTTGGATAAAATAAAGAACAGAAAAAGACAGAATAGATAAACCTCACATCGAAATGGTTATATATAATATAAAATGACATAGTACAAAAGGTTACTCCTTATATGGAGTTATCAGAGTTACACAAAAGTACTACATCTAACAGATTTGCAGTTATACATTCTGACTTGTCATTTTTAGATACAAAATACACCTACATAATCATACCGCGAAAATAAATAACTAGATAACTTAGGAGCCGCCTGCTCAATCATCATCTTCAAAGAGCTCTAAAGAGAAACCTGCTACTTTCGGACTACTCAAATATAATTGAGTACCCGAAGGGAAAATAAACAACTTGGGTTAGACAAAATGCCTGGTATGAGTAAAACTTTAACAAATTGAGGTGTATTTAATCAATAACCCGTGGGACCACGCTGCTAACGCGGAACGGGTTTTCTCCTACATAAACAACAACCAAACATAAAAAAATGGAAATGAACAATAGAGAACAAAACTAAAACATAGACGATGGGCATAATTAATAAACATCCAAACTTGAAAGAATGGAAGTGGTCTGAATAAAAATCCAAACGGGACAGAATGGATAAAACAAGATAACCGTCCAAACTCGATAGAATGGACTAAACCAGATAACAATACAAACTCGATTAAATGGACTAAATATGATAACAGTCCAAACTCGATAGAATGGACTAAATCAATAATTAACACCGTGAAGAGTAGTTGACTCTTCCCATTGCAATTAAAGGAAATAGATTTAAAGGTTCGAATCAAATAAGGAAAGGAAAATCTCCAACAATGACTAGGAGGGTGCACCCCCCTCACCGAAATTATACCTCTATAATATATACTTAAGAACTCCGATGGCTCTCGAAAACCTCCAAGCTAGACCCCGCCAACTTTTACCGAGTATCCGAGTATTTAACATCTCAATGTGCACAACCGAATCCAATCTTGAATGGATGTGAAAATACCCTAATGGAAGCAACCCCACATAGCTTGGCCCACACTCGCTCTTTGGGTTTAGTCATTTCCGACAAAGGATAACAAAGCTGAACAGAGCCACACATCGTCCTAGAATGATGATAACAAAAAACTGAAGTAATCGATAGCCGGGAAACAAACTATCGAGGATACAAAACGATCGTATATGGAAATTAAGTCTTGTATACTTACCACCACTCATCGAATTCAAACTTGTGCTATTTTTTGGATAACAATAATACCGGACAAGTCAAGGTAGCATTACCCCAAAGTCATGTCTCACGACTATTCTTATCTTTTGAAAAGGGACAAGTCTACTTCATCGACATTTATTGTTAAGTATACTAGTAAATCGTTTCCATATAAGTGATATCGCTTTATGGAATTTAATTCAGTTCCATAACTGAATCAAACGTTTACTTTTAAAATCGAATTCGTGCTTGGGCTTCACATTACAAGTATTTGCTTTAAAACACTTTGTTAAAAGAGTTCACTAATTTAAAACATCATTATAAAAAGGATTTAATGACTTCAAACATCCTTATTACATTGATTAATTAACTTTAAACTTCATCACACAATTTAATTATTGAACTTCAAATGACTTTGAATAAAAAAAAGTAAACTACTTTTAAACCTTATTAATTCAATTAATTAGTAATAATTAATTAAATTAGCAAATAATTTAAAATGAATAACAAATTCAAAACATCCTTGTTACTTTGATAAATCCACTTTGAAATTTCATAAAATAAGTTGGTTAATTAACTCCACTAACCTTTAATTAAAAAGGGTAAATCATCTTTATAACATCATTAATTCAATTAATTAATAATATTTAAATATAATTAATCAAATTAATTAATTAATTATTAAATATCATTATTTTAAAATGATTAATCAATTTAAACCATCATTAAGGAAACATTAATTAAAGTTAAAACAAGTTGATTTCCTTTTAAAAGTCATTAATTAAAAAGATTAATTAATTTTAAAAACATCATTAATTAATTGATTGATTAAGTTTAATCCATCATTTTCAAAAGATTAATTAGCATTAAGCATCATTAAATAAAATGATTAATTAAATTTAAATATCATTAACTAAGTAATTAGTTAAATTTAAAACACATCAATAATAAGTTAATTAGTTAACCTTAATCCTTATTAATTATATTAAATAATCATTATTAAAATAATTAATTATTTTTGGAAACATTATTAATCAAAATCTTGCTTAACTTGTAAAACAATTCCAAGCACGAAGTTGAAACCAAATGGTTTGATAAGAAGTGATTTTCCGAAAGTGCCGATATAGCGACTATCATTATACGGGCAGTTCGGCAAACAAGTTTATAATATTATCAACACAACCAAACATCACATAGCAATGGTTTAAGCATACATACAACAAGCATTCATAGGCAATAAATATGAACATGAATATAGTTTTAAAGCTTTGGTTTTTGAGGATAAAATTTTACTTACTAACTAGTTTGCTAACTAACATTACTTAACATGTTTGCATCCATCACACATATACATTTCCAAACCAAACATGAAAAAATTAACATCATATCCGAACCAAGCAAGCAATATATATCACCATATAACTAAAGAAAAAATATTTCCCAAAAAAAGTTAAGAGTTTTACTCACCGAAAAGCTATCCAAAACTCTTACTAAATTCGGGTATAACCTAACACTTCCATTCCTAAGCAAAAAGATGGAATTTTTTGACCCTTACTACACTAGGTAGGCTCGGCCTTAAAAGGAGAAGGAAGCAAAACTTGTTTTGGTAAGGTGGAGTGACTTTAGATAATCATCTAATTCTCAAACAGAACTCGAAAATAGGTCATTTTCCAATTGGTTTTTGGACTATTTACTCTCGGATTTTGAAACAGTGATAAACTCAAAGTGGATTATTTTTGAAGAAGACATGGTCATAAGAAGAAGGACCATTTTCGGACTTGAAATTCTGGGTCCGAAAACACTCTATGAAGAATTGATATTTTGACATAACTAAGCTCAAAATTTGAGGAAGTGGTACAAGTGAAAGTTGTAGCCATTGGAATTCTCTATAGTTTAAAAGAAATAATAACATGATTTGAAGTATTATGTAGGAGGTTATGGCCATGAGAAAATGAGGTAAAAATGGAGAAGATGGTGTGATTTTAAAACAAGCTTTTAAGGATTTGAAAGCCATGGATTTTTCTCAAAGCTAAAAGAAGAAGCCATTGGAGCTTCTTTGAGAAGCTTGAGAAAGTGAATTTTAAGAAGTGAGGAAAAATGAAAGGAATTAGGAAGGATTGTTTCTTTTATAAGAAGGCAAGCTTCCAAAAGAAGCCATTGAAAATAAGCTTCCAAAAGAAGCCAAAAGGAGTTTATTAAGATGAAGCTTTCATGAGAAGCTATTACTAAGGAACAAGGCTTCAAAGAGAAGCTATCATAAATAAGGTGAAGTGTATTAGTTGTATAAAAGGTATTATGATATTTCTGATAACTTTTAGCCAATGAGAAATCAAAAATTCGGAAAATTAATTCCGATCACATTTTCAATCTTATATTGAACTAAATATTTTTGTAAACTAAATTAGAAAACTCTTTCACCATCATTATTTATTTATTTAAAAGAGGTTTATTTAGTTATAAATCTATTATTTGAATATTTAAAATTAACTGAATATTCACAAATTCAAATAGTGAAATTCCCGGTCGTTACATTAAATCTGGCACATATTGGAACGTACTCAAGCTAACATGTCCTTATTTGCTTGGAGGAATCCAACTAGTTCTTTCCTCAACTTTAGGCTGAGTTGATACCCAACTTTGAGTACATTCGAAGGATTGTCATCGTCTGTCAGGACCTCAATCATCAGCTCCACCACTCCCATCCTTGCCTCTTCCAAATATTTCCATGGGGCCATAGCTTTATAGTACTTGCTAGTTGACCCAAACCGAGGCTTAGGAGGCAATTGCTATGCATCAACATATTTGATGCAGAGAGGTTTTGCTGCATCCTTTTCTTTGTCGTTGTGCCTCTTTGAGCTCGACAACATAGCACTCTCGACCTGTTCTTTGGTCTTTTTGGATTATCCCCACTTCATTTTCCATATGAAATTTCATCTTCAAGCATCTTAGAGCGAGTGCAACCCTAAAATCAATAAGGAAAGCTCATCCCAAATATATGTTGTAAGCCGATAATGCATCCACCATAACAAAGTTTAACAATCACACCACTTTAAGGTCACCGTTCCTCAACCGCACAAATAATTTGATGCAACCAGTCGAATCCTTAGCCTCTTTGGTAAATCCATAGATACATGATTTACAAGGTTACAAATCCTTTTCATAAAGTCACCACTTATTAAAAATCTAGTCGAATAAGTTATTCACTAAGCTCCTACTGTTAATGACTCGATGCATTGTCGTTGGCCAAATACGATCGTAATAACCATTGGCTTGAGTGTCGGTGCCTCGGCCCCATCAGCATCCCAATTGTAGAAGACAATATCATTATCTATGCTCCACTACTATTTTCCGGAGCTTCTTCTTCTATGGAGTAAAACATCTCTAATGGTAAATTCCTAAAAGAACTCCCATACCACTCTATTTCATTCCAACCCTTTTCACGGGATGTAGACCTCCAGATATAGTATTAATCACCATTCCCTTGCTTGGTGGCCTTGGTGCTACTCTACTAGGCTCAACTATGTTTCCTTAAGGCAGATACCTATGAGACTGGTTATTTCTTTGCCCTCCTTCATGGTGGTTCCTTACATACCATTGTAATATATTCTTTCTAATCAACCCTTCAATTACATTACAGGGATGCCTACACTCATTTGTATTATGCTCGTGGGTCTCATATAAGAGACAATACTTACTTGAGGCTTCTCCTCCTTAATTTCCACCCATGGGGTAGGTTTCTTGTACCTCTCCAGACCGTGCATAGCTAGGTAGATATTTTCAATGGAATCAGTCAATTATGTGTAGTTACCATCATAAATGAACCTCGAATACTTCTTGTTATCTTGTTTTTACCACCAGCGTTGTTGGGGTTCTTTTTCTTGTTACCATTTCTAGGGTTATTGTTTCCGACACTATCAACATCCTGCTTGACACCTACATTAGTTTTCATGATGCTACTTAGTCCAGCTTGACCACCAATGCCCATTCCTTCCTACGCTGCCTCTTCCAAGGGCGGAAATTGGTTTGTTTTTCTATAGAAGTCATTTAACGAAGAGGCTTTTTCATCTTAACACACTTCCTAAAGTAAGTTTATCTATGGAACCCTCATGCCAAAGCCATCAAAATGATCTCTTCTTTAGGGTTCATAGCCATAACCATTGTGGCATTGAACGTTTTCATAAAATTCTTTAGAGTCTCCCAAGACCTTTGATGTAGATTAGCCAAGGACATTGTATCCTTTAGCTATACATTATGAACTCGAAATTGTTTCATGAACTTCGTAGCTAACTCATCTAAAGAAGATATAGCTTTCGGCTCATACCAGTAGAACCACATTGTGGCATTTCCCTTTAGAAAGAGGGAAAAACATCTACATCTCACCGCACGTCCAAACGAGCACTATCCATATGTCGTACATACTTTATCAAATGTCGCATAAGATCCGTCAAACCATTACAACTTTGCATGGCATGCACAACAAAAAATTTCAGATATAAACAACCCTATACCTTGAGTAAATTGGCTCCGAATAGCCATGGACTCTCATCCATCATCCTGTTGTTGCTGGTTCTGCTGCAATAACCTCATTATAGTTTTAGTCAACAAATCGTCATTGCTTACATTTTTCCATAAGCAGCGATCGTTGGGTGCATCGCCTTATGTTTGCGTAGGCAAACATTCACTATTAGCACGGCAAAATCTAGGTTTCCTTGTCTCTGAGGAGTCCATTCGCTTAGTTGTTTAGCGATTTCGGCATGGCCTACATCCTCTTCTAGTATTCCTAGCAACATTTGCTTATTTAGCATGATCTTGAGGACCAGACCCCTATGCATCATCACCAACATCAACATCTTGTAGATTTCCTTCAATGTCGCTCAAATCCAATCTTTCATATCGATCGGTACCGGCCAATTTAGTCTATCGGTACTGACCGATGTTTGAGTTGGAGCTACTTTTCCAGCTCTTCCATCTTGCCTGTTGGTTGTTCCAATACCTCCTTAGCATCTATCTCTATGGCTTTGATCTGAAGAACTTTCTTCATCCGATTCAGAAGAAGAATCCCTTGTTTCCTTGCGATGCTTGTGAGATCCTTTTGCTATAGGGGTTGTTCCGACTTACCAAACTATTTTTCAACTCTTTCATAATGGACATTAACCTATCCATCATCTTCTTATTCATATCATCTATCATACAACCAAATTCGATCTTTGTGATGACTTCTTGCAGCTGAGATGAAGTTCCCTTCAGATATTGCAGATTCGTTTCTTTAGCTTCATGATCTAAACCATCACGCTCTTCATTAACTACTCCTGGTCTAGGAACTTTCTTATAAGCCATTTCCTTTAGATCTAATTGGAGATTTTCGTTAAATCTTAGTAGCTATCAGATTTAACCTTGAATTCTCTTTCTAAGTGAAAGCACCAAAATATCTTGCATGTTAAACGAGCAAACACTCCTAGTTGACAAAAAAGAATGAAAACAGTAATAATTAAAAAGAAACAGAGAGAACACACAATGATTTTAAGTGGTTCAACCTAAATCAAGTATCCATGTCCACAATATCTTTTGTTACTGATTGACTTAGAATTTAGTATGCGACTCCACGTAAAATTTAGTGAAGAGTCCCAAATGTCCTTTATATTTGTTGTAATATGCCTATTTATAAACAAATATCACTTTAGAATCGCTGAATCATCGGTTGAATTGCTCAAACATTAGATTCGAGTTTCCAGTACGAAGAATAAGTCAAAAAGCATCATTTTCCAAAAGTTAGATTGTTCGGTACCAACCCATACGGATCATTATTAACCGATGTTGTTTACTTTTGTTCTATCTTTCTTCAAGATGGTTTAAGTCTGTGAACGTTGGAACTTTAAGCCAAAATTGTCAAATATGATTGTTTGGTGTTAAATGATGTCACATCACATATACTTGTCTTTTTCTTCAAACTCACACGTAGTCATATAGAAGCAAAGTGGAGCCTACTACATTCATTCAATCATTTGGTACAAATCCATATAGGTCGATACCGAACGATAGACCTTGTTCCATTCTTAGCCAAAGTTCTTGAGTTCTACAATCTTGACATATTCCAAACTTACTAATCCATACCTTCATCATTTCCTAGTCCAAATCCATCAAAATGTCACTTGGTTCAAATATCGGATAACCCTTTTCTCCAAAGTAAGCTTTTATTAGAACAAAGCATATTTTGGATCGAGACAAACAACAGAACCCATATCAGCAAAGATACTTCTATTATCTAAACAGTTTCCATGAAATGGCGCATCTTCTTTGGGTATATTAGCATGTCATTTCAAATAACTGTTTGATCACATCCCTTCGATTGATATATGTGTTGAACTCTTCGACTACGACTGAGAATTTTTTTGAAGCCATCTCATTTTCAATGAAGTAGATATCCATTCCGCCTCTTCTAAAAAGCAAACATGAGTTCATAGTGATCGGCAACGATCAATATCGATCGGTACTGAACTATTTTTAGTATTTCATATATAAACACTTAGACCATCATCACTTTCGAGCCATTGTGATTTTCTTGCCCTTGCAACTTAAAATCTATTGTCGACACTTCAAGAAATCAACCATCGCTGCTATCACCAGATCTCAACGTACTTCCCGCGAGCCAGTTGAACACCAATAATAAAAAATTTGAATCACGAGCATCATAACTCGTCGTAACATCTTAACACTTCACCTTTATCCCAGCTCTAGACTTTGAAGGTGGGCACGCTGTCCACCTTGCCTCGAGCTTGACATTAACTTCAACATCAATCCATGTGCAACTCTCGACCATTGTTCCTTTACATTATCACCGCCACCTCCCATAACTTCAAGGATAATACTAGATTTGACATAACTCTCGACCAATATTCCTCCTCCTATATTCATAGCTCCCACCATTTTTTCTATTGTGCCTTATACAGTCCTTATTCCTACCTATAAATCCAAATCAACTTCAAAGGCTACATATTCTGCTACTTCCGAGCCCACTGTCTAAAGGTTTGGAAAAGAACATGTATCCAAGGCTCCTTTTGCTACTACTTATACTGCCACTACCTAATCAGTCCCACTCCTAGCATCCTATTAGAAATGCAATGCTTACACTCAGACCTTTGTTTGATAGGGGTGAAATTCAACTATGTGGTGGAGAAACTCCCTCAAGAAATGCTAACTCAAGGTTCCTTTATCTACAACAAAGTGGCTGAGTAGTACACTCTCTAGAGGAGGTTGGCTAAAGGACTTTCTAATATCAATAGAGAAAATTAACTTATCCTTCACTAGAACGAGTTTGAGAAGGACTCAAATAGAATATACCAATTATACGGCAAGGAAATCGATGAGACTAAATAAGAGATAGCTAAGAGAGACAAGACCATTGAAGATGTAGATAGAAAGCATTAGGAAGAGATTAAGGCCATGGAGGGCCAAAATCAAGATGATGGAAGAGCAAGTTCAAATCTCTTATGTTAAGAATGGTGAGATGGCAAAAGAAAAAGCTGAACTCCAAGCCACCATCGACACTCAAAAATTTTATACCACTAACCTCCAGATTGAAGTAAAAAATAGAAAGATAAGAAAGAAGAGGCACTCACATTAGTCGAGAAACATATATGGGAAGTCATCCACATCAAAGAGGCCTAGAAGACCCTTAAGAGGAAGGTCACAGAAGCTGAAACCCACGCCCTTAAGGTTGAAAAAGGTAAAGAAAAGTCGAAAGAGAAGATTGAAACCAACCTGGTATGATTCTACGCCAATGCCATTAATATTTGGAATATCATATGGTTGGAAGAAAGTTAACCTGAGATGCTACTCTTGCAAGTAATGAAATACTAAAATATAAGAGTGAAATTTGGCAAAGTCATCGAAAAAGAACTAAAAGTCGCTCTCTTTGAAAAATTTGATTTGAAGGCCTTAACCAAGGGCTAGACAGAATGGATAGTTAAAGCTTTCACATCTATCAAAGTTCTTGTTGATGTTCTTGTCGAGTCCAACTCTAAGGACATGGAAGAAAGCTCTGTTCCTCCTCAAAAGGAACCCTTAAACAGAGATTGTTATTCCAATGATGGCTAGCTCTAAGGTCGTCGTAACTCCTGCACTAGGGCTACTGCAAATGTGCCTGCCATTGTTGATAGCAAAATAACAACTTCAACTTTTGAGGGGTACAACCATGAAGATCCAAGTTTTGTTCCACCATAGGCTGCCCTTAATCTTCCTTTTCTTACACCTATATGAGAAGAGGGGGAGATTGTGGAACCTCCCAAATAGTCTACTCCTGCTTCAATAGGTATATCCTTAACTTCTCCGGTCTTTTAAAAGCTTCAAATGTCCTCTAAAGAAACTGCTAATATTTACTTTTCTCTTTTGCATCTCACGGTACAACTTGCAATAGTGGCTCTTCCAATAGTTACTTAATCTCATATTCCTTTGGTTACAGCCACCACAACTACCTCCTTCATCGTTTCAACTGCCTTTCTTATCTTAACCTCCTCTGTCGAGTCTGATCCTAGCTCCAATGCTAAAAAGATAGATGTCATAAGCAGTGGAAGCCTTGGATAAGCTTGATGCTTCCACTGATGACAACGATAATGATCTAATCATCATTCAGATTGTGGTCAATGGTGGCCAAGAAGGCTATTGATGTCAGTAAGTTGAAAAAATAAAGGTCAAGCTTGACTTGGCTGATCGTCCAAAATCGTTATCAATTGCTTTGTATGTTCTCCCATTTCCTATCAAGTTAACTTTCGCCCCTGCCAATGGTGTTTCTCGGCTGCCCCTGATGATCCCCTCTACTGGACCCTCGATGCTGAGGTTTTTCCTTTTGACAAAAGCACACTAGTGAAGGGAAAACCAATGAAGCGTCGTACCAAGAAGCCCACTAGAGGAGTGAAGAGGGGAACGAATATGTGATTGGTCCTCACCTTTCTGAAGACATGTTCTTTTTATCTTTTGTTTATTTTGTTCCTTTTGGATTTTTAGTATATAGGTCGTTGATGTGCAAATAAGGCCCCCACAACTTTGTATTTTAAAGACTTAGCAAATCCAAGTTGTTTTTGTCTAACTCTGTCTCATTTACTTTATCGCATCTTTTATTTCCATGCGTATATAATTACTTGCACGTATAAATATATAATTATCTATAATGAAATTATTTATACATCATACGCGCCTTTGTTTATGATCTGTACACTGCTTTTATTTACTGTAACATTGTATATATAATTTTTTTCCATTATTGCTCATGTTGTTCCATTGCCTAGTTTTATTTATCATTGGTCAAACAATTCCTATTTAACTATAAATAAAATTGTATTTCATTGTTATGACTGAAATTATATTGCTTTCCTCTCGTGTTTATATGATTACCCATATAATTCGGTATTGTACCTGCAAGATTCAATTATACACCGACGCCTATCATTAGGTATCTGTATCTATGGTGACTACCTTTGGATATCTATCCATAACCTTACCTATCTTTGGGCGTTGGTCTAAGGTAAGATGTGTAGGGAAGAATTATCTGATTGATGCCTAGACTGATTATGCCCCAATGACCCAATCATGGTTTAAACGAATCCGTCGGTACCTATCTCCAAGTGTTTGGACATCTAGTTTTCAAATCATATAATATCTGATCATACACTAATCCTGTAGCACAAAATAAAACTTAATGAATGCGATTCCTTTGATTAAAAAGCTAACTTTATTTTGATAAATCCATGGCAAATGTCGCCTAATTACATCCAATTTAAATGGAATGAAATGTCTATTTACAAAAGGAAATCATGTGAAATACCGACGTAGGTGCTTGTTATTTGATGCCTGCGGAATTGGGACCCAATCAACCATTGATAGCTTTAAAGTTCCATATCCAAGCTTTCGTCCTATAATCTAGGATCCTGTCCAATTTGGACCAAGCACCCTCGTACTCTAAAATACTAGTTTCAAAATGAGGTTATCTATCTTGAAGGTACGATTTCAAACCTTAGGGTTGAATTGCCTTGCTATTATTTACTGGTGAGAAGCTACCCTTAGATTACCCTCTTCTCGCTTCTCTTCCACGAATTCGAAGGAAGGCAGCAATATCTTATCATTCACTTAGGGTCAAAATGCATCCACTTGTGAGAAGGGACTTTCACTTCAATTGGAATCATAGCCTCAGTTATATAAACCGACTCAAATAGTGTATGTCTGATTGTGAACTTCTTGGTTATCCTATAAGCCTATAACGCCAATGGTTACTCATCCACCCAGTTTCCTAAGCACATTTCATTCAATTCTTTATGATGGATTTGATAATTTTGTTCATTGCCTCCACCCGTTCATTTACTTGTGGATGTGCTACCACTAAAAAGCTCTTCTTGATTCGATATCAAGCATAGAAATCACAAGATTTTGCACTTTGAATTGAGTACCGTTATCATTTATAATATTTTATGGCACTTTGAACTTGCACAAAATGTTCTTCTTAACAAAGTTGATCACTTTTGTAGAAGTAGTCATAGCGAGGGGCTCCGCCTTTACTGGTTTTATGAAGCAGTCTGCAGCAACGATTGGAAATTTTGCTCCTTCACGAGATATCGATAACACTTTGATGTTATCAGTTCCATAAATTGCAAATATCCATGGGTTATCCATATGCGTAAGCTCATATGTTGGGGGCTCTAGGAATCTTTGCAAATCTCTGGCGCTCGTCACATTTCCTCTAATCTTCAATCGAACCCCAATTAATAGTTAGCCAAAAAATATCCACAACGAAGAATCTTCTTTGCTAAAGTTTTCCCCTAATGTGATCACCATAACTTCATTAGCGAACATCTATTAAGATCTTCTTAGTTTCATCCTTGTTGACACACTATAACAATGAGGTAGATAATCTCTCCTATATAGCACTCCTTCTTACATAATGAACCAAGGTACCTTTCGTGAGAGCTTCCACTTTTCATTTTCGAATTTTCGGGAGAGTTCCTTTTAGCAAATAAATTTTGATTCGTGTAGCCATTACTCCTTTTTTAATCTTCATAACAAAATTAATATCCATCTCATCAGTACTCGGATATTTCAAAACTTCCACTACCACGGTTCCCAATAGCGATGCATTTCGAGAGCTTTCCAACTTGGCCAATGAATCAACATCGTGTTCTCCTTTCTAGAGAT
This sequence comes from Allium fistulosum, assembly GCA_030737815.1. NCBI lineage: Eukaryota > Viridiplantae > Streptophyta > Magnoliopsida > Asparagales > Amaryllidaceae > Allium > Allium fistulosum. The sequence goes on along the minus strand of CM060902.1, from coordinate 626,330,392 downwards.
ATACTTTATTGTGTAATGCTCGACATTGTCTAGTAGCTATAACACCTTCGATAGGTAAGGGACAAGTCCTACTCCCTTAGCTTGGAACTCTTTCTTCACTTGGTAAACCACTAGTTAAGAGTCATTGTAGATATGCAATGTCCACATTCTCAGCTCTTTTGATCTCTTGAGTCCCACTATTAGTGCTTTATAATCCACCATATTATTTATTGCATGAAACTCAAGTTTCAATGCATAACAGATCCTTCGACCTTCCATGGTTATCAGTACCACTTCATCCCTAGAATCATGGTCGTTGCATGCTCCATTAACATACATTTACCATTTAGAAATCTCAACCAACTCCTCTATAATTTCATCATCCCAGATTGTGAATTGGAAAACAAAATCAGCCAATGTTGTCCTCGAAGCACCTTCCTAGGATGATAACTTGTTTTGTATTGACTCATCTTGATGTCCACTTTAATAATCATCTCAAGGTCTCAGGGCAATGTAATACTTGTTTTAGAGGTTGATCTGTCAAGACTCTTATCGGATGAGCCTAAAAGTATGGTCTTAACTTTATTAATGTTATCAACAAGCAGTACTCGAACTTATCTAGCATCGGATATCATTTCTCTGCTCTTTTGATTTGCTTGCTGATATAATAGATTAGACTTTGGATCTTACCCCCCCTCCCACACACTTCAGTGTTGCATTAAATGCATAAGGCGATACTGCTAAGTAAATATAGAGATCTTCTCCTTCCAAAGAGTTTGACAATATTGGTGGTTTCATCATATGCTCCAATAGATTCTGGAAGCAGCTTCACATTTGTTCATCCTTTGGAACTTTCCTTCTTCTTTATTAAGGGCATTAAAAATGGTATGCATTTATCAGCCACCTTTGAGATGAACCGACTCAAAGCAACGACTTTACCATTCAAGTTTTTCATTTCATTCCTTATCCTCGAGGCTATAAATCCCTTCAAAGGTTCGATCTGGTCTGAGTTAGTTTTAGTGCCTCTTGAATTCACAATGAACCCAATTTTTTTTGCTTAATACAACTCCGAAGGAACACTTAAGTGAATTTACTATCATTCCAAATTTCCCAAGAACATTAAACATTTCACGAAGATTGACGATGTGGTCAGTAGTTTTCTATGACTTCATAAACATATCGTCCACATAGACTTCCATCGTCTATCCGATCTATTCTTTAAAAATCTAGTTAACCAACTACTGGTAATTAGCTCCAGCATTCTTCAGACCGAACAATATCACTTGGTAGAAATATAGTCCCAAGTTCATGATAAGGCTCATATCCTCTTGATCAAGGACGTATATTGCAATCTGATTACAGCTAGAATATGCATCCATGAAGGATAGTAGCTTATGTTTAATAGTCCCATCCACTAGTTGGTCGACCTACAAAAAGGGAGGCAGTCCTATGGGCATGCTTATTTTAAGTTTGAGTAGTCGAAATATGTCTACCTTTTTGACCAACACTATATACCATTCCGAGTAGAATGCATTGCAGATAAAGCCATTTGTCTTCAGCTTATCCATTTCTTCCTTCAAATTAGTGGATTGCTCTGGTTCTATGCTACGACAATTTTGTTTTACTAGAGGATAACTTCGGTTCAAATTTAGTGCATGACATGTGACTTTAAAAGAAATCCTACATATATCAGAATGTGTCCAAGCAAACACGTCCTTGTTTGCTCGATGAAACTATATCAGTTCTTTCCTCGTCTTCAAGTTGATTTGAGATTCAATTTTCAGAACCTTCAAAGATTTGTCATCGTTTTTTAGACCTCATTCTTCAGCTCCACCGGTTCCGTCCTTAACTTTTCCAACTCTTTTTGTAGGTCCCTAGCTTTGTATTACTCACTAATTGACTTGAGCTTAGGCTTATGCGTATTGCTATGCATTAACAGATTTGATGCAAGGAGACTTTGCTGCATCCTTCCCTTTACCCCTTTGTCATGCCTCTCTGAGCTTGGTAACTTAGCACTCTTAACCCATGCTTTGGTCTCCTTGGAGTTCCCCTACTCCATTTTCCATTGAAAATTACATCATCAAGCAACCCTAAATTCAGCAAGAGACGATCCACACAAGAATACATTGTAGGCGGAGAGTCCATCTACCACAGCAAAATTTTGCAACTGCACTACCTTAGGGTCCCATGTCCTAACCGCACAGACAATTTGGTGCAATCGATTGAATCCTTGGCCTATCTGGTAAATCCTTCGATATAGGATTTACAAGGCTATAGATACTTTTCATCAAGTCACATCTTATCGAACGTCTACTTGAACAAGATATTTACTAAGCTTCCAATATCATTAAGGAATTAGTGCACTATTGCCAGCTCTATCACGACCGCAATCATTATTGGGTTGAGTGTCGGTGCATGGCTCCATGAGCATCCCTATTACGGAAGACAATATCATATATCCTCTACTGGTGTTTACATGGAGCTCCTTCTTCAATGGCGTAACACATATGTTATGGAAAATGCCTCAATGAACTCCTATACCAGTCCACTTTATTCCCACTCATTCCCATAGGATGCAGACCACCCGTTCATCATCAGCAGCATCAACATCTTGCAGATTTCCTTTTGCATCGAAAAAATCCAATCTTTTAGATCGATCGATACCGACCGATATTTGAGTTAGATCTGTTACACCAGCTCTTCCACCTTGCCTTCTGGTCATTCCAGCACCACCTTTTATATCTTCTGCTTCCCGTCTCTGTAGCATTGATTTGACGAACTTCCTTCGTTCAATTTGAAAGAAGAAGAAGAAGAAGAATCTATTTTTTTTCTTTTGATGCTTTCAAGATCCTTTCTGCTGTGGGGATTGCGCCAACTAAGTAAACTGTTTCTTCATCTCTTCCATAATGGACATCTGACTATCCACCATGCTCTTATTCATATCAACCATCATACGATCTAGTTCACCCCTAGTGATGACTTCCTATAGTTGAAATGAATTTCCTTCTAGATTGAGCTACTTCGTTTCATTAGCTTCATGACCCGAACCATCATGATCTTCAATAACTACTCCAGGTCAAGTAGCCTTCTTAGGAGCCATTTACTTTAGATCTAAGTAGAGATTTTCTTCGAATCCTATTACCAACCAGATATGACTTGAATTCTCTTTCTCAGTAAGAGAACCCAAAAATGTTTGCACGTTTAATGGAAAAATACTCCCAATCAAACAAAAATGAATTAAAATTGTAAGATCTAAAAAGAGAAAGAGAGAATACACAAAGTTCTAAAGTGGTTTGGCCGAACTTAAGTGCCTATGTTTACTATATCTTTTATTACCGATTAGATTTACCACTGTAGCCGAATTACGACACAAATATAAGATTCAATTTGGTTGATTTCGAATTTGGTAGTAGCTCCATGTAAAAGTCAGTAAAGAGTCTAAAATTTTCATTTTTTTAGTTTTTGTGGGATGCCTATCTATAGTTAAATTTTGTGTTAGAACCATTGAATCATCAATTTAATTGCTTAAACATGTAGATCCAAGTTTCCAATACGAAGAACAATTCAAAAAGCATCGTTTCCCAAAAGTTAGATTATTCGGTATTGATCCATAAGGATTGGTATTAACTGCCGCTGTTGACTTTTCTTCTGTCTTTCTTCATAATGGTTTAACTCTTCAAACTTTGGAACTTCAAGTTAAAATGGTGAAACATGATCATTTGATGTTGAATGATGTCACGTCACATGTACTTGTCTTTCTTTATAACCTTACAAATAGTCATATAGAATCAAAGAGGATCCTACAACATTCATTGGATCATTTAGTACCGATCCATACGGGTTGGTACCAATTGATAGACTTTGTTCCACACTTCAATATCCTTGAATCCTCCAATCTTGACATCTTCCAAGCATCTCGATACATACTTCATCATTTAATAGTCCAGATCCATCGAAATACCACTTGGTTCAAACTTCTGGATACCAACTAGATCTTCAATAGCTATTGTGGTAGACCTTCGATGGCTAAAATGTTAGACTTTTGATAGCTGTTAAGTTAGACCTTCGATAGCTATTATGTTAGACCTTTGATATACATTGCGTTAAAGTTTCACTAACTTAAACCTTCAATAGCATATAGTAAACTTTCGATAGCTTAGATATGCGATAGCTAACACTAGAGGCTTGATAGCTAAGATACGCGATAACTAAACTGAGGGGCCCGATACTTAGTTATGTAGTAGCCAAACTTGACACCCTAATAGCTTAGTTATGCGATAACTAACATTATAAACTCGATAACCAAACAGTTAATCGCAAATGGTAATAAATCCGTTATCTAAAACATGTGTATTAGGGGAATCTTTTTGGAAGCCAAATTCCAAGATGTTTAATTTGATTTCATAGCATGTAAAATTATTAAAGAAGAATGATAAGTTAAAATGTAATAAATTATGTGAAGGTAGAAATGGATGAGCTCATGGTAAGCTAAGAAAATGATAGGTTGTATCAGTTAAAAAGAAAGGTAAAAATGTTTTATCTGCAGAAACGAAAGATTTTTGATATAAACATGAAAATCTAAGGAATGTGTAGGGTATGCAATTAAAAAATTACCTACTCATGGAGATATTGAATGGCAGAGTGCCAAGGCTTAGTAAAGTCTTAATTCAATTAGTTTATGGGAGGTTGCAAAGATTGAGATGTTAATTGGGTTCAATTAAGAAATTTTAACTTTAGTGTTAGTAATAACATTAAAATGGATGTAATTAATGAATGAGCTGACAACGTGAAATAAAAGAGTTTCTAGAATTAGGCAGAGCTATCGATGCTTAGTAAGGATGATTGCTAGAATGTGTTAAGGGTGTTTAAATTCAACCTCCTAGGAGGGTCATGGTGGCTCTAGATAGAGTGGCTCCTATGGTGTATGAGTTGCCATTTGCCAAGTGATGTTGTTTGAGAAACATGAATTAGTGATCGATAGGCCTAGGTAGGTAATCGTTAAAAAAAGTTAAAGAAAACTTATAAATGGACACCTAAATAAGAGTTTAGGTAGACTGCTAATGATAAATATATGACATGTTTCATAAAATGTTGATAAGTATAGGGTATACTTATGTTGAAATGGATGAATGTACGATCTGTTTATAACGGTATGTTAAGTATATGGTATACTTACGTAATAATCCACCCTAAAATGGGGCAAAATTCCGACCTAGAAAAGGCCCATCGAAACTTAGAACCATCTCAAAGCTGGCAGTTGGTTGGTAAAAAGAACAATACAGAGTTATTTATCAAATCATTCAGATTCTCATAGCAGAAAGATAAAATATAATAAGAACGACAATACCCATTTCATTTGAATTTCAAAATTTCATTCAAAATCATAATAAAATATCCATAATGTCAAAACCCAACAATAACCATATATATCCGCAATATTCCAAAATTACAACATTATTTTTATTTCATGGGTACATAAAAAACAACAGAAAATAACTAGTAAATAGATAGTCTACTGCCATAAGCCTCATCGATGTCTCTGCCTTCAACATCGTCGTTCCTAACCTTTGTTGTAATGAGGAGGGAGTCAGAACGACATATGTTTAGTGAATAAAAATCTCTAGCCTCACTACCTTAGTTCTTAGGCAGTAATTTACATAGGAACATGTCTTACATTTCTACCTAGAACATAAGTCTTTTCAAATGTAAGCCCAAAAGCTTTTCTCAAACTGAAATAAATGGCTTTCCAAATATAGGCCCATAGCTAACTTGCTATCAACCCAATAACCCATATCTGTCGTCCATAATGTCCTATTAATGTAATATATGGTACTCAAGTCACTTAATATATTTTAATGAGAATTAGGTAGACTCCGACCATATAATACCTTATTTAAGACAAGTCCACATCATTTACTATCTATAATCCCAAGGTGAACTCCTTACCAGTAACTATCTAGTTGACATTGCACAGAATCTCTTCAGCCACTTAATACTTCCTATTGACGTGGGCCCTTTCCCGAGATATCCTCTACTGTGCCTAACCCTATAACCCCGACCATTTACTCCTTCCTACATAGAGAAGAGGCGGGCCCTTACACAACCACTTAATACCCTCAATCTCTTAAGCAGGTACTTCGTACTATAACCCGTACTCCACGGTGAGTTCTCATATTAGCCCGACTATTTGTAGGTACTAGTAGCTAGATTAGCCGGGCAGATTTACCCTACATAATTTGAGACTAACCTCACATCATCGTAGTTACTTATTATAGGTGATGTCTCACATTGGCCCCCAAAGTCACACTGCTGGTAGCCAGATTACTGGGCAGACTTCCATGCACTTTGACTGACCACGCATCCCTATAACTTAGTCATAACCTTTATCACACTCTTCATATATCATCACACACCTCACCATTTCTATAATCAAGGCCTTAAAAGAAATCTTTCTTATTTCGCCTCTAACATTAATTACCTTTATAAGGGGGACTTAATAAATTAATAACATATTTAACTACGTAATTGTACGTTATAATTATATGTTAATTATGCTAATATATGTATATAAATACATGCCTAGTAATTTCTAAGCGTGTGGAATATACGCCCTAAACTAGCGTTTAAATGTCAACTCTTTAGACAATTATACAAGTCTCATTCCATATTATCAACAATATCAAAATTCCAACATTCATATCCAAAGATTCTGATCAATAGATTTGTATGTAGTAGAAATTTAAACTCAGCTTATTACATCAAAATAATGGAATGTATTGATAATAGAAACTTACAATTCTAGTTTTTACGCTCTATTCAACTCCATTTTTCACATAAAAATAAACGAAGGAATTTCTCTTTAATTCATGGGAATAAGCAGTGCAAACTACGAATAAATTCGTACCTTACACACTATTTCCTTACCAAATTCTTTAACCAAATTCAAACAAAAAGAATAACGTAATGATTTCGTCCCCTCTTACAAAGGATTTCGTCCTTGAAATCTTTTCCGAGGGGAGAATAGCATACCACGCACTAAGCTCCCATGTTATACAACCAAGTTATCTACACATCCATCTACTCATCTAAAAGTGCAATGTGATTATGATTGCAGACATACTATAAATGAGCTCAATCCTAGCGTGAGTGTGTAACCGTGACATATAAGTATGTAGGCAAAACATCCTAAATATGCATGAAAATTTCTATATTATTGCAAAGTGATTGTGAAAAGTGTAGCAACCATCTCCTAACATGTAATATAGAAACCATGATGCAACCAAAATCTAATTTTGGAGAGAAAAGTTTACCAGTGAAAGGCGCAGAATGAGATATCCTAATCTTTTCTTCGGTCTTCCATGTGTTTTCCTCTGGGTTATCTCTCCATTGTACACATACCAACCTAATTTCTTTATTGTGGAGCTTCCTAGTTCCATGGTCCACAATGCTTGCGGTGGCACGGGATGCCATTAGCTCCATCTCAATATATACCGATTAATCAGGCACTACCATGACAGTTGTGTCATGAAGGCATTTCCTCAAGTGCAAAACGTGAAAAAATTTGTGGACTCTAGCTAACCTATCGGGTAGGTCCATATGGTAATCTAGTCTTCCTATTATTTTCACAGCTCGAAAAGGCCCAACAAATCTTTGTGCTAATACCTTGATTTTTCGAATCTCATGACTTTTCTAATAGGGAAGTATTTGACAAACACCGTGTCTCCGACCTCGAACTCCAATTCTTTCCTTCTCTTATCCATGTAGGATTTCTGTTGATTTTGTGCTGCCTTCATTCGCTGCCTAATCAACTCTTCCTACATCGAAGTTTCGTGAATCAAATCTGGTCTGAGTAAAAAAATCTCGGTGGTTTCCTACCAGCAGTTAGGTAATTTGCATGGCCTTCCATAAAGTGCTTCAAAGGGTTCCATACCAGTCGTCGATTGATAACTATTCTTATAAGCGAACTCCACTAAAGGTAGGTGCTGCTCCCAATTTCCTCCGAGTCCATGCTACATGCTCTCAGCAAGTCCTTCAAGATCCTATTTACTCTTTTCGTTTGTCCATATGTCTGTGGGTGGTAATCAGTACTAAGATTCAATGATGTTCCTAAAGCTATTTGCAAACTCCTCCAAAACTCGCTAGTAAATAAGGGGTCCCTATCACTAACAATGCTGACTGGAATTCCATGAAGTTGAACCGCTTTCTTAATATAAATCTTGCTAAAGATGCTACTGTTCTATTGCTCCTAACGGGACTAAAATGGGAGCTCTTTGTGAGTCTATCAATTATGACCCAAATTGCTTCATTTCCTCTTTGACTCCTAGGCAACCCATCTACGAAGTCCATTGATTTGCGTTCTTATTTCCAAATCGGGATTTCTAATGGCAATAACAATCCTCTAGGCATCCCTTGCTCAGCTTTAGTCCTTTGACATGTCAAACACCTAGAAATAAATTCAGCAACTTTCTTCTTCATCCCTGACCAATAGAAAATCCGTTTCATATCCCTTTACATCTTATCTCCTCCGGGTTGAATAGTCATTTGTGAATGGTGACATTCAGTAAGCACTTCCTCTAATATACTATCAATATTTGTGATGCAGAGGCATCCATCTCTCCTCAAACATCCCATTTCATCAAATGCATATTTGCTAATGAGGGGAAATTGTTCTCCTCTCCTTGTCTTATCTAAGATATCGACTATTCCTTCATCTTTATTCTTCTCAAGTCCAATACAGTCCATCAACACTGGTCTAACCTCCATTGCTGCCAAATAATTTTGGATGGGTTCTATTGGCTGTTGGAAGTTGAAATTCGAGAGGAACTCCAACTACCTCCACTCATATATAACACCCAAGATAGCATGCCTCCGGCTAAGGGCGTCAGTGAAGACATTCCCTTTTTCGAAGGTATACTGTATCCCGGAGTCATAAGATGCTATAAACTCCATCCACCTCTGCTGCTTAAGATTTAACTGTTTTTGGGAAAATAGATATTTGAGTGATTTATGGTCAGTAAACAACTCAAACCTTTCCCCCAAAAGATAGTGCTTCCACATCTTCAAGGTGAAAACAATGGCTGCCAGCTCCAAATCATGCACTGGGTATCTCTTCTCATGGTCCTTTAGTTGCCTGCTAGCATAAGCTGTAACTCTTCCTTCCTGCAAAAGAACTGCTCCTAATCCTGTGCCACATGCGTTTGCACAAACCATAAAAGGCTTCGTTCCATCGAGGATGACGAGTACTGGTGCATTTGTCAATAGTTCCTTAAGCTTTCCAAATGCTTCCTTTCATTCCTCATCCTAAGCAAAGGCTAAGTTCTTTTTGGTCAAACGGGTTAGAGAAACTGCTATCTTCACCAAATCTTTTCTGAATTTCCTAAATAGCTTGCTAAACCTAGAAAGCTTCTAACCTCCGTGGCATTCTTTGGAGTCTTCCAATTTTGAATAGCTTTTACTTTTGCGAGGTCCACCACTAATCCATGTTCTGAAACAGTATGCCCAACAAATATCACTTTCTTCTTCCAAAAGTGGCATTTTGAGAATTTAGGTTTATGTTGGTGCCTTCTCAAGGTTCCTAGTATCTCCCTTAAGTGACTTTTTCATTTTTGGAAAATACCAAGATGCCATCTACAATAACTACTACAAATTTGTTTAATTGCCCCCCAAATACTCTACTCTTCAAATCTAGAAAAAATGAGGGGCATTTGTCAATCCAAAAGGCATCACTTCCCATTTATAGGGTCCATTTGGTGTGCGAAATGCGGTATTTGGTTTGCTATCCTCTGCGATCCTTAGTTCATGAAATCCAGTTGCCAAGTCCAATTGGGAGAAGACTTTGGCTCCTACAAGTTGATCAAACAAATCATCTATCCTAGTTAAGGGATACCTATTCAACTTGTTGAGTTCCTTATAATCAGCACAAAGCCATATTGATCTATCTTCCTTAGTGGCAAAGACAACAGAGGCTCCCCATTCCAAGGTACTTTGTCGAATGAATCGTTTATGCGGTAGCTCCGAGATAGGCTTATCCATTTCTTGCATTTCCTTAAGGGCCATGTGTCTTAATGGTAGAGCGACTGGGCTAACGTCGTTTTCTAGATCAATCCTAAACTCGATCATCTTCGGGATGGAAGCCCTAAAAATTCTTCAAAGACATCAGAGAATTCTTGAACTATGGGTACAGATGAAAGTTCATATTGCGATAGGTTTACCGAGTGTAGGTAATTTAACTCGACTGAATCCTGGGGTGTATAATGAACATCTAGGTCTCTCCATTTACAACTCTTTAACCATACCACTCTCTTATTGCATTCTAGGACTGCCCCATAGTGCAACAACCGATCCATACCCAAAATAAGTCCATACCCTTCGAAAGTTAGAACGTACGCATTGCATATGAAATCAACATCACATATGTCTAACACTAGGTCTTTGCAAATTGAGGAAAGATGTGTCGTCCCCTCAATAGGATTTGGAATTACTATTAGGTGGGTGACAACTCGGGTTTGGATTTAAGGAGTTAATCAAATTCCTAGCTATAAATGAATGCAATGCTCTGGATTAAATAGAGTACAAACTAAATTTCCTAAAATAAGAGTTATAGCTTCCATAGCTGTCTTTCCTTGGTCTTTAGGGGGTGGCTTACTCGAAATAAGGGTAGCATCAATGGTGTAAGCTTACCCACTCTGCCCTTTCTTTACCATCTTCGGACATTGATTTTTGAAATGCCCTTCCTCGTGGCAATGGTAACACTTCCCCTTAAAAGCTTCCTTTAACGGATTTACTCTATAATCCTTCACGATGTGTCCTTTCTTTTAGCATCTATTACACACTTTACCTTCTTTCTTAAATTTCCCTTTTGACTTCTTATTTTCCCACAAATTTCATTTCTTGACCCTTCCCTGATTCGTCCGGGTCCTTCCTTCTCCTTCACTATTTCTTTCTCCCCAGCATTCATTGTCTACAGTAAAGCCATCTCAAAACGCATCTTTTAGGTAGCTCTAGTGGGTATCTGAGTCAACAACCATTCCCTAAGTGAGGAGTTCGGGCCTTTGGAAAACTTCATGGCCTTTCTCATGGGTGTATCAATCAACTTCATTTTGAATTTAGCTAATTCTGTAAACTTAGTAATGTACTCCTTTAGAGTGGAGTCTCCCTGCCTAAGCTGTATAAATTTCTCTAAATTGCAGGCTCACTTCTGCTCTTGACATAAACCTTGTCTCAAATCGGTTCTTGAACCCATCCCAAGTGACAACCCTACCAACATCCTCCCCTGCCACCATATTCCACCAATCTAAGGCTTCTCCTTTACGGTGCTAAGCTGCCATTCTCTGCTTCACTTGATCCTCCCAACCAATCTCCCGAAATATCTTCTCCCAGTCATTTATTCATGCCATAGTCTCCATGAAGTTTCCTTTCTAGAATATATTCTTCCTCCCATATTTACAAAATCCTTACACATTTTTGGAAAATTGATAAGACGAGGTGCTGCCTTAGTGAGCGGGACATGGGGTGCCACTCGTGCAGTTTGCCGAGGAACAAGGACTTGTTCTACGTGCTTGAGGTATTGTTTAAACCATTTGGGCATCCCTTGAATGGTGGACATTCCTTTGGCAGGGTTTCCAGTCTCAGAAGAAGAATGATTTTCAACCATAGTCTACTATCTGTAGGTTAAAATTTTTGTCATAATTTCCTAAGATAGTATTATACGCTAAAATAAAGATTTGCCTAATGTATATGCGTATGTTCATAAAAAGCATCTATATATATAATAGGGGTTTTTGGAAAATCTTTTCAAAAATAACAAGTATGTCTCGCATACATATATTTTTCCTAGTTGATCGGGTAATCTAGGCTCTGATACCAAATGTATCAGCCCGCCCAGAAATGGGCCTAAATTCTGACCCAGAAAAGGCCCATTGAAACTTAGAACCTTCTCAAAGCTGACTATTAGTTGGTAAAAAGAATAGTATAGAGCTATTTATCTAATCATTCAGATTCTCACAACAGAAGGATAAAATATAATAATAACAATTATACCCATTTCATTCGAATTTCAAAATGTCATTCAAAACCATAATAAATATCCATAATGTCAACACCCAACAATAACCGTATATCCACAATATTCCAAAGTTACAACATTATTTTTATTTCATGGGTACATCAAAAACAACAAAAAATAATAAGTAAATAGATAGTCTACTACCACAAGCCACATCAACGTCCCTGCCTTTAGCATCGCCCTTCCTAACCTGAGTTGTAATGAGGAGGGAGTAAGAACAACATATGTTAGGTGAATAAAATTCTTGAGCCTTATTACATTAGTACTCAGATAGTATAATTTACATAAGAATATGTCTTACATTTCTACCTACAACATAAGTCTTTTCAAATATAAGCCTAAAGGCTTTTCTCAACCTTAAATAAAAGGCTTTCCAAATATAAGCCCATAGCTAACTTGCTATCAACACAATAGTCCATATCTATTATCTATGATGTCCTATCAATGTAAGAGATAGTACTCAAGTCACTTAATATCTTTTAATGAGATTAAGCAGACTTCGACCATTTAATACCTTATTAAAGACAGGTCCACGTCATTTACTACCTATAATCTCAAGGCAGTCTCCTCACTAGTAACTATCTAGTTGACATTGCACGGAATCTCTTCAGCCACTTAATACTTCCTTTTGAAGCAGGCCCTTTTCCAAGAAATCCTCTACTGTGCCTAACCCATAACCCCATCCATTTACTGCTTCCTACATAGAGAAGAGGCAGACCCCTACACAACTGATTAATACCTTCAATCTTTGAAGCAGGTCCTTCGTATTATGACCTGTACCTACGATGACATCTTACATTAGCCCGACTATTCGTAGGTACTGGTAGCCAGATTAGTTGGGAAGATTTTCCCTATAAAATTTGAGACTAACCTTGCATCATCATGGTCGCTTATTATAGATGGTGTCTCATTTCAGCCCCAAAGTCACACTGTTGGTAGCCAGATTAGCTGGGCAGACTTCCATATGCTTTTAACCAACCTCATATCCCTATAACTTAGTCATAATCTATATCACACTCTTCATATATTATCACACACTTCACCATTTTCATAATCAAGGCCTTAAAAGAAATCTTTCTTATTTTGCCTTGAATATTAATTACCTTCCTAAAGGGCATTTAATAGAATTAATAACCTATTTAACTATGTAATTATACGTTATAACTATATGTTAATTCTACTAATATACGTATACACGCCTAGTAATTTCTAAGCGTGTGGAATATACGCTCTAAACTAGTGTTTAAATGTCAACTCTTTAAACAATTATACAAGTCTCATTCAATATTATCAACAACACCAAAATTCCAACATTCATATCCAAAGATTCCGACCAATAGATTTGATACAATAAAAATTTAAACTCAGCTTTTTACATCAAACTAAATGGAATATATTGATAATAGAAACTTACAATTCCAGTTCTTACGCTCTATTCAAAATAATGGATAACAAATTCATAGAAAAAGAATAAGGAGTGGAATAGAAGGAAAAATTATCAAAACGCAAATCTATATAATTTTCATTATTTTAACATAAACAAATTTGAGAACTCAACCTAGAAATGATATTTCGTATTAAAGGAGTTATAGGGGTTTATAATATGATGTTTTCACTAAACAAAACTTACCAAGGCATATTCAAACCCAAATTACACTAATCAATTACTGAAATAGAAAAGCTACGATTTCCACTCATAGTATATCCTTAGCTTTGCCTCCTTGGATTTGACACGGCCTTGACAACCTTTATCTGATCTCTTCTATTTCATACATATATACAACAAGGGATTTGTATATATGTTTGATTTTTAAAATTAAAGGTTTGGAAGAGAAGAAGATGAGAGAATAAATAATAAACAAAGATAGATCTATATGATTTCCTACCTGAAACCATAATGGAGTTTTTCTGAACCTTGAAGAGACGAATTGACAAAGCTTCACTAACATTCTCAAAATATTACATAAATAAAAATGAGGGGTCTAGGGTCTTATTTATAATGGTTGAAATGCATCAGAACCGTCGGATTTAAGTTGGTTTAATAATATAAAAATCTAGACGTTTATTTTACACAATAAACCCTAGATGCCTCCATGACCGATCAACGTCGCTTCCCATCGGTCGACCAGCCTAAGGGGAGCGGTCGACCAGTTCATTTATTTTGGGAAGTTTTACCATGTCGTTGATTTTTAATTGTTTTATTCTTTAATTGATATTCAACGTTAACGTTGATTTTAACGTTTAGTTGATCCATGTCTATCTACTGTTAAATTTTGAATTTCAAATTTAAAAATTAGTTATTTATTTGAATTTGAATTTTTTTTTAAATTATTTTAAACTCGCAGAACTTCAAATGTCCATAACTTTTCAGTTTGAGCCCCGTTTTCAACATATTATATATGGAAACTGATCAAAATTTCACCATGAATGAAACGACATAACTTTCATGGCCAACTTCCAACCTTTGAAAAATTTCCATTTTTACCCCTACTTTGTCTAATTTAATTTATCTAATTTATTTATGGTTGATTGTACGGGGTGTTACAACTTATAATTGAAATTATGCTTATGTGTTTATACTTATGGTATGATGTTCTGATGTTACATGATAGAACTTTGTTGCTGCCAACGACCTAGTGAGGGGAAAACCAATTGTATGCAGTGACATCACACTTTATTTTATGTGTATGAAATTATTACTCATACCAGACTATATGTCTGACTCGTGTTATTATTATTATTTTCCCTATAAATTGACGAGTACTCATTTGATTAGTCTGAGTTTATGGGCTTAGCCGGATTTTCTTGAAGTTGAATAAAAGCTCCAAAGACAAAGCATAAGGTATAGCAGATAGTAAAGTTTTATTTTAAATTTCACTGTTGTAAACTAGATTATATAACTAGTTAAGTGTTTGTGTTGGTATCTTCATATGTTTACTTAATATTATTGAAAAAACTAATCCCATTTTGTAACTAGAAAATAATCCTGGTAAAGACTACAACATCATTAGCATTCATTTTTGGATCCGAACGTGGGGGATGTCACACCCAACTAGGTAGCTAATCTCATAATGCTTAGGTAGCTTATTCGTGCACCGATTATTCTATCTTGAATAATGCATGCTCGAAAGACTACTTTCCAAACTTCGGTTGTAACAATCCATATTTACCGTATCAAAGGATTGTAAAATATTTTTATTTTATTCATATGAGGTCGCACGACTTTAAAATTTTGAAAAAGGTCAAAATGACTCTTAGAGGCATTTTCCATACCTATGATTTTTTATCGAATTTCTATGTGACCATTTTAACCCTGAAAATCTTGTATAGACTATAACTTTGATATGAGCCTAGTTAGGGTTTGAAGCCAACTCCATTGCTTCAAGATGATGTATTTTGGTTTCGTAGAGTGGTCATAATTGTAAAATGGACTTACCGTTTGAAAGTTATGGCTATCAAAGTTTTGGCTGCTATTGGCCTATATTATCGGGTAATTAGATTAACCCGAACTTAGGCCCGTTAACCCATTTTGGGAATAGAGCCTAAGTGGGAGTGATGGGAGCATTTTAAGTAATTTTCGTCTTTTCCAAAACACTTCTAAACCTTCACCAATCCTAATTCCATCAAAAAGCCTACCCTTTTCTTACTAATCTTAGCCTAAATCACCATTATAGGGGTAATTAGCATAGAAGGATTGGAGATCACCATTTTTAGCTGATTTGAATTCGTTCTCCTTGCTATCCATTTCAGATCTGTGGAGAAAAGTGGTAATTTTGGATAATAAGAGAGTGGTTCTTGACCTCTCACTTAGGGCTGTCAATGGATATCCGAAAAATCCGAAATCCGTCCGCATCCATATCCGAAAAGCGGATAATATCCGATATCCGAAAAAACGAATGCGGATACGGATACGAATACATCCGCATCCGAAAATTATCCATCCGGTCTTTGTCAATATTATAGTATAAATTGTGTGTATTTTAGTATAATGAAAGATATTTATTTGTTGTTTTATCAAGTTAATAGTTTATATTATATACATTTAATGCTTATTAACTGCTCAAAACTATTTATTATCACCATATTTGTTTATATTTAATACTTTTACGATCAATTGGATTGAATTTTTTTATGTTAAACTTAAAATTTATATTTATATTTCCTGATTTATCGGTCGTTAGCGGATAGGATAATTATCTGATATCCGTCCATATCCGCGGATGCGGATATCCGATATCCGAAAATCATTTTGGATGCGGATGCGGATATGGCACTATCTGCATCCGAAAGTATCCGTTGACACGCCTACTCTCACTATCCCATGCATGTTTATATAGTTAAAATTGATGTTTTTAACATGATTTTGATCCTAAAACATTTTCTAACTTTAGTCACAGTTTTATAAATGTTTAAGGCCAAAATCAAAAGGATTTAAAATGGTTTTCAAATGGTTTTGCAATTCCTTTTGATTTATTGACATGCTAGTGTAAAAATCAGATCTAGGATATGATTGGTATGATAATCATATTTTGATGTGTTATATGTGTTTGATGCATGTTTTTTTTGATGAAATTGCTATTTGGATGTTTTTGCTTTGATATGGTCAACTAGCGCTATAAGGTAGTTAGGAATTGGTCGATGAAGCGGGCAAAATAAAGTCAAATTTTCTTGAAATTAGATGAAACTTGGAGGAGGGGATCTGGAGTATGGGAGGAGGTAACGGTCTAAGTCGCACTAGATTTGGCTAGTAGAAGCATTCGGAATGAGTGGTTTTTGGTCGGTAGAAATCAGTTCGGTAGGAGATGGTTTAGGTTGTGCTTCGGGTTAGAGGAACTGGAACTTCGAGGAATACTTCGAGCCAAGAAAGGTGGAAGATTCTAGGGGATAAGAGCAAAAAATTGGCTAAGTACAGGACCTGGTACCGAGCATTTCTACTTGGTACTGAGCTATTTTTCTTAGCAACAAGTTGATGTTTGGATTTGGGAGATCGGGGGAAATGGTGCTGGATAATTGCTTAGCCAAAATTGGCTAAGTATACCACTCGGTACCGAGTAGGTCGGGTCGGTATCGAGTTGTATCTTTTGGTTAGACCTGGGTGGAACTTAATAGAGGGGAAGTATAGCCTCAGCAGGTCGTGCTGGAGATGATTTTTTATTTGCTTGGGGTTTAATGGCGATGTAGTAGCACGATGTTGGCTTCAGGACTTCGGTGACAGTAACTCGATGGTGAATGGATTTCGGTTCTGATGATGGCGGCTCGACGTTGAAAAGAGTCGTAAGAATGATTGTCCACAAAAAGATGGATTCTAGGAAGGGTGACCTGTGGATAGAATGACGAATGGTTTTATTGTGGAAAGAAGAAATGTGGAATGGTTCCTTGAGGATAATGGAAACTAGATGAAGTAAAAGGGCTCTGATAAGGGTGTTATGGGATTGTTGATACCCGGAGTGTTTTTTGATATACTCGAAAGTAGGAGTATTGTGAGTGCACTCATGGATACTTTGTTTGGTTACCCCGCATTGGATCAGTTGATTGGATCCTATACCCCGGACCGGTGGATTGGGCCTAACATCGGCTTCAAGCTAAAGGGGATTACACTAAAAACTGGGATTTCCATTAATCCCTAGCAGGCAAAAGGTCATACGAGTTATTATACATCTAGAGCACATTGAGTGATAGAGAGGATTGTTTGATGGATGTTACATTGTTCTAATTGTTTTCTCTAGTAGTCTATCACTCTGGGGGTGTCGCTTAAGATAGGTATTATGGATAGAGATACCTAGACATCCGTCATTGTACTTAGTTTGCAGTACACCTTTATGATGTTGGTAGAGTAACATATTATGTTCGTTATGTGCTAACTTTTTGGATGCAGGGATATGTCAGGTATGACACTTATATCTTTTGTTCCATACTATGTGAACTTGTATAGTATTTTTAGAGTCATTTATCGCTCACACTAGATAGTTGTCTGACTAGAGGTTTTAGGCTTTGCTTCTTATTGTTACATTATAATTTCTACAAAGTACCAATTGCTAATATTCAAAGGGAAAGCTCCTTGGCTTGTAATTTCGAGACCTATCTTTTGGTTTCTAACAAAAATATGCAATCCGAGAGCATGAACCAATGTGTCAACCAAGGTCGAGATCATAATTTAGCTGAGGTAAGAAGCCTAACCGAGAGCATTAGTTGCCAAAGCTTAGAACAACTCAACAAACAACAATAATCAACGGCTTGGATAACCCAGGCCGAGACCAACGGTCAAGATGAATGAAAGATATCCAAATATATAAAAGCTTCACGCCAGCAATCCGCGTCAAGTCACACTCAACCAGATGATGACATGCGCTCGAATCAAGAGCTCTCATAGTCAGCCAGATCATCAATCCATACAGAAGGCACTTGACTAATGACATCATAACATGCTGGCTATAAATAGGCGACAATCTCAAGGCATAAAGAATCTTTTGGCACATAACGAACAAAAACTGAATAGTACTTTCCTATATTGGAGCTCTAACCAAAAACTCATTATTGGCCGAAACACTTAGATTCAATGTAATAAGCCTCTTGGCTATACAAAGAGTGACTAAATAAGGAAAGGACAGTGGATGTAGGGGCTTTCGGCCCGAACCACTATAAAAGTCTCGGTGTTATTTACTTTCCGCACTTTACTTCCTTCCCATTCCTCATCATAATTTAGTATCTCAATGTGTAGTAGTTCCAGCAATACAACATCTCGTCTCGATATTTTCATATCCGGACCTATAATCAAACCAACGTTCGAAGCTAGACCTTCGGACTTCTGGGTGATTTTGTAGACGACATTCTGCACTAACATTTTTGGCGCTAGAAGGAGGGCCTAACCTCCACATTTCTTTTCCTTTCGGAGATCTAACAGAGCCATTCAACTAGTTATGTCTAGTCCGAGAAATAAAAGTTCATCTCGGAACTACCCCTTAACCTTTGTATTCAGCTCATTGAAGAAGGCAACAATGAAAGATTGGTCTCCTTAATTTCAGAGAAGGAAAATGGTCAAGAATATGATCCTATCTATGAACTCCAAGCTTCTCAGATTAGACAACTTTCGGGATATCCATAGGAATCCCTCTCTAAATCTACCCAACTCTGGAAAATCGTTAAAGCCCTACATGATGAAGTTAAAGATCTTTCCACTGAGTTGCTAACATATGAAGTTTGGGACCCCTCTAATAAGAGGACCACCTCGAACACTCAAGGTGGTGAGTCTTGAAAGAAATTAAAATGTGATCAAGTTTTTACTCCTGTCAACCATAATCTATCTCGGATCTTTTTGAGGACCTGTGGAGAGATCCGTTATCCTAACTATCCCCCTTCCACCATAGATAATCCAAAAGGAAAGAACTAATGTATCTATCATTGAGTAAATGGACACGAAACAGATAAGTACTGAAAGCTCTCTTATGTAGTCGAGGAATTTATAAAGGAAGGGAAGTTGACTAAGTTTATTAAACATTAAGTTGAATATCTCATTTCAGAACTTTTTTTTACCTTGTTATGTTTTTGTGACTCCATGACAAGCTCATGTAACTCTTCCAAATGAATGCATATGGCACATTTCTACAAAAGATGGAAACGGATGAAGAATCCCTTTAAAAAAACTTCCCATGGTTATACGAAAGGTACTAGTCCAACTACCTTGATCCTCTCGATTATATCCTCTTCTGTAAAATGTTTAAACTCTAAGGAGCACTTTATGGTCTCGAAAGTCTTGTAGATTTGATTGATAGGTCTCAGCCATCCCCTTCCAGTGAAATTCTTCTTCAGTACAATCCAATTCACTAAGCCTTTCCCTGAGAAGCGCACCCATATCTCAACATCCATGGTATCTCTTTCGGTATGTTCTCTCTTCTTAAGAAGTTTTACATATCATATCTATGCCTAGAGTTTAGAAATTGAAACTCTATCATTTAGCTGACGAGGTCAATGTAGAGTTCCACTTTATGCGGTTTAAGTGAAGCCCTCCTGCTAATCTGACGATATTAATGGAAGGCTTTCGCTTTACTAAGTCTAGTCACTTTTCTCATGCTCAAATTGAAAAAACTTTCTACCAACTAGGTAATTATGTGAATTCAAAAAGATTTTTACAAAATGTTTTTGAAGCTACCCTTTTAAAAGTAACATAATTTATATCTCTCTTCATTAAGTTTAATCATTTCCTTCAAACTCTTTGGCAAATAAGGTAATTTATAAATTATGCGATTTTAAGGACCTTCTTAAAAATATATTCCAAAACCACTCCTTTTCAAAGAACACATGTTTCTCTTTACTAAGTAATAACCAACATCACTATCAACTCAAAAAATTATTTAGATGGTCGATACCAGCCCAAAGTGGTTGTAGATGGTCGATACCAGCCAAAAGTGGTTGTTGATGGTCGATACTAGCCAAAAGTGGTTGTAGATGGCCAATGCCAGCTAAAAGTGGCTAAAGATTTTGGACCCAACAAGAAGTTGGTAATCCTCGCCATAAGAGCTCCCTCGCAGTGATGCGCCAAAAAGACTAAAGCCATATTACCTAAGTTTAAAAAGATGTTGAAAAGTAAAATGCTTGCTAATATCGAGTCATGGTTAGTGACCATGTATCAGGTAGATTCCCGTATAGATTAGAGTTGGGTAGATTCCCAACTAGCATGCTAATATCGAGTCATGGTCAGTGACCATGTATCATGTAGATTCCCATATAGCTTAGAGTTGGGTAGATTCCCAACTAGAATAGACAAACGGGTAGATTCCCAACTAGAATAGACAAACTGGTAGATTCCCATATAGATTAGAGTTGGGTAGATTCCCAACTAAAATAGAGAAATGGGTATACTCTTGTATAAATTAGAAATGGGTAGACTTCCGTATTGAATAGAAACGTGTAGATTCCCGTATAGATTAGAAATGAGTAGATTCCCATATAGATTATAATTAGGTAGATTCCTAATTAGATTAGAATGTTCAGTTGATTCCCAATTGGACACAATTGGGTAGATTCCCAATTAGAGTATAATGTTGGGTAGATTTCAAATTATTTTTGAATGTTGGGTAGATTCCCAATTAGATTAGAATGTTTGGTAGATTCCCAATTAGATTTGAATGGTGGGTGGATTCCCAATTAGATTAAAATGTTGAGTAGATTCCTAGTTAGATTAGAATGTTGGGTAGATTCCTAATTATATTTGTTGGGTAGATTTCCAACTAGATGAGAATGGTGGGTAGATTCCTAATCAGATCAGAATGGTGGGTAGATTCCCAATTAGATTAAAACGACGAGTAGGTTCCCAATATGGATAGAATGTTGGGAGAAGTCCAAAGTCAAGACATCAAGTAGATTCTTGGTAGAATGAAAAGAAAGGTGAATATAGAATCAGAATAAGACGAAAATCTTGATTGTGTTACTAGGTTCGTTCCGGACAAGAACTTAAGCATAAAAGATGGTTGGGTCTGAAACCTTATCTTAACAGAAATATGCCTTGGGGAAAAAGATACCTCACATAAGGAAAGTTAAAAAAGAAAAGAAAAAGAAGCTCACTAAGGCAAAGCGATAGCATAAGAAATAAAGTCGAAGGGGATAAAGATTCTTCACGTGTGGTTTATTCAAGAAAATGTTACAAGGATGGGATGAAAGAAATGCCAAAAGAAATAATATTACAAAGACCGTGTTACAAAATAAAAAACATCAGTAGGTAAGGTATAAAGGCAAAAGGAGAGATCCTCCCCCAACTAGGCAAACCAAGATGTTAAATCTGGACCCTTTGAAACAATCTAGATATTCATAATCTCGGAAGGAACCTATTAACACCATCATCCTCAACCTCCTTTCCTCCCTTCATTTAAAAGGAATTGCCATGTCATCTCCCGAAACTAGATATTGGTCAAAGCTTACTCTTCTCCAAGATAATCTAGCTCTTAGTTTTTAGACCTAGCTTCGACTTAAGAAAACTGCTCTTAACCTCAAAAGTCGTAAGGGTTACTTTCAACTTTTGGAGCTCGGCTACCTTGATCTCATACGATTGGTAAAGAGAAGCATAGTCTTACTGGATCCTTGAATAGTTCAGGTAGGATACTCCCTAAGAAACGTCAGCTTAAGATCAGCAGAGATAAAAGATGGAAAGTAAGGAAGGATTCCATATCAGTTACCTTAGTTTGAGATAGCATATAATAATCACATCAAGATTGAATGAGAATTCAAATATACTCAATTAGTCGGAAGGGTTTCATTAAAAAAAGAAGAGAAATTATACAAGACGAGAGTTACAAAGGTCATTTCAAAGACAAGTTACAGCATGTCTCCTCTATTAAAAGTGTTTTTAGGGGTATCTTCTTGTACCTTCTCGTGTACAGTAGTTTCTTCTTCCTCCCTTACTGAGCTTTCGGCTTCCTCCTCCTCCCCTACTAGGATCTCAGCTTCAAAGGCCTCGGTATCCTTCTTTCTCTGGCGTTCTTCACATCTCCTAGCAAAATTGGCCTCAACTATGGTGGTATTATTTTTGAGATAAAAGGGGAGAAAGGAATGCCTTGATCTCGGTGGTGAGCATAGGCATCAAATAAAACTTGATAGGCTTGCCTACCCTCTCACGCTCTTCTCTAGCGATGTAACGTTCTATATCAATCACCCTAGCCTCGGCTTTCTTCGGCCTCTCGTCCTATTCCTTCAGGGCTTTCTCAAGGTTCTGGATCCTACGATCCTTCTCTCACACAGTCTTACTTGATTCCTCAACTTGGGTAGTCACCTTTTGAACCTTAGCCCCGAACTCTGTGAACTCCTTTTTTGTTGCTACAGCAGCAACCACTGTTTTCTCAATCTTCAGTCACCCATGTTGAAGGACAAATAATTCTGCTACCATCTAGAAAGAGGTAAACGGAGTTAGGAAAAATACTGAAATTATAAACCTTTACAAGAACTTTCCTTTTACCTTGATATTCTCCTGGAGGCCATAATCGATCGTCTTTCGAACGCCATGAACAGAGGTGGGAAGCCTAGCATTCGCTTCAATAATGGCAGAAGAAAGACCACCTTCAAAAGTGGCCTTTGTAATCTTTATGGCTTGCTTGTTCTTTTAGACCCAGAACTTTTTTAGAGATTTCGGTCTAGGAAGGTTTAGAGACCTTTTGTTTCTTCAAGTCGAGAGCCTCTTTATCGAAAGATAGCAACCTAGCTCTTTTCTTGATCGCTTTTCCCTTATCTTGGAAGTCAGCTTTCTTGGAAAGCCCTATAGCAAAAAAGAAGATAAGGTTAAAATCAAGATCGAGACTAACTGTTATGATAAAGAACATTAAGCAAGAAAATCTAATGATTAAATAGCAAACCCCTCAGCCTCACCTTCCCCAGGACAATATTCAGCTTAATCTCCATTGTTGATGATTATAATAGAAGCTTCAACATACTTCCCAAAAGGCTTGAATCCAGAAAAATTAGCGGAAGGGGTAATAGACCCATGACTTTCAACTTGCTCTCGATAAGAACTAAGTACCGATATCGCCATAGGAATGGAATCTTCCTAACTTCTTTATACTTATCTTTAAACTGACTAATAAGTGATGGATCACTACTCTTTCCCGGTCTCGCTAACTAAATTATAACAAAATAAATGGACACAGTTCAAAATACAAATAAGACAAAGAAAAGAGACGAGTATCCAATGAAATACTAGCATTATTGAAAGAAGTGATGATTCGATTAGAGGAAGCTTTTACCAGAAACCATTGGCGTGGTATTATTTTGCTAATGGTATCCTCTAAGGGAGACTTCCTTAAGAACTCGAGGAAATATGCAGGAAATTCTCCAAAAGTCTTAAACTCCAACAGATTGAACATACAATTGATCTTGACAGCAGATATGTTTCGACAACCCTTTTTAGAATATAAGATCGCCATAGCAGATAGAGTTGAGTAAGTGGTAGCTAGAAGTTGGAAAGGGTTAAGGTTATAAAACTCAAAGACATCAATAAACAAAGAAGCAAAGGGAAAAAAGATCCCGTGTTCCAAATGCTCTATGGACCACACAAAATACCCTTTGGGAGGATCACTAAAATGCAACCCGGCTTAAGGAGCAAGCATCTCGGCTCCAATAATTCCATAGAAAGACAAAATTTCACCAAGAACTTGCTAGTCTGCAACATGGGCGTCCATTTCCAGCTTAAGAAAAAGGAACAAAAATGTTCAATTGCAAAATGAAGAATCAACATTATTTCCAGGATAAAGATTAAGCGAATTGAACTCAATTTATGTTCTTGGATAAGCAATGAAAGGAAAAATATCAATAGCTATATCAGTAATCATAGTAAGAAAAATAAAGTTGAAAAGGAATTACTTGCTTGTGAACAGGTATCAAAAGAAGAATCAAAGAAAGCTTGAGAATGTTAATGACAGTTTTGCAATTTGAACAAGTGAAAAGAGAAAAGAAATGGGGGAGGAGTGTTTATATTAAAAGGAACGGCATAGGTCAAAGAAAGGGAAGTTTTTCACCTTGGATTTAGTTTGACAAAGAAAATCAAAAGGCCGCCCCATCAGATGCCAAGTCACCTTTGCACAGGAAAAGCGAAACACTATTTGAAGATAACCAATCAACTGCCAACATCTGGGCCGACATTAACACAAAACCAGAATCCATCCCTTCAAAGGTTTGGTCCTGAATGATCACTTACGAGTTCTTACTACAAACAAAGTTTTGACCTCATGGTCCTAAATTAGATTTTGCCTTTTGGCACTGTAACAGATTTGCTTACCACTTAGCCTAGATGGCTTCAAATGACAAGCATCATTTTTGAAAAAGTTTTGACCTCATGGTCCCAAATTAGATTTTACCTTTCGACACCTTAACTGTTTTGCTTTCCACTTAGCCTAGATGGCTTCAAATGACAAGCATCATTTTCAAAAAAGTTTTGACCTCACGGTCCCAAATTAGATTTTGGCTTTTGGCACCGTAATAGTTTCACTTACCACTTAGCCTAGATGGCTTTAAGTGACAAGCATCATTTTCAAAAGAACTGACCTTGTGGTCTTAAGTTATATTTTGCCTCTCGGCACCGAAATAGTTTCACTTGTCACTTATTCTAGATAGCGACCAATAAAGTTTTCAAAATTTTGACCTCTCAGTCTTAAGTTAGCTTTTGCCTTTTGGTACCAAAATAAAGGAATTTTGGTATCACTTAGCCAAAACGACATGAAATAGTAAGCACAATTTCAAGCATTTTAGCCTCATGGCGCCAAATTACATTTTGCTTCCGACACAAAAACAGTTTCGCCTACCATTTAGTCCGAGAAACTTCAAATAGGAAGTGCAAATTTTCAAAAGTTTTGACCTTATGGTCTCTATTTTGATTTCACCTTTCAACATCCAAGTAATTTCACTTATCATCTAGTCTGGATAGCTTCATGTGGCAAATATGATTT
Organism: Allium fistulosum; assembly: GCA_030737815.1. Taxonomy (NCBI): domain Eukaryota; kingdom Viridiplantae; phylum Streptophyta; class Magnoliopsida; order Asparagales; family Amaryllidaceae; genus Allium; species Allium fistulosum. Next base: position 626,304,928 of record CM060902.1, on the reverse strand, counting down.
CAAAACTTTTTGACCTCATGGTCTAAGTTAAGATTTGACCCCTTCAGTTTTCGAAAACCTTTAACCAGCCAAGCCTTCGCCTCTGGACACTGATTTTAAATTGTTTTCAAAATCCACTCGATAAGTTTAGATCTTTACAAGCTTCATAAATGGGGTAATGTTCCCGAAAGCTCAGAATCAACTTCGTTACGGGAACAGAATTAACAAGCCAAGAATTAAACCTGATACGACACTACTCTTTCCAAAGTCCACTCCATATCGATCTTATGGGGTGAACTTTGGAGGGCATGTGTTACACTATAATTTCTGCAAAGTACCAATTGGTAATATTCGAAGGGAAAGCTCCATGGCTTGTAATTCCAAAACCTATCTTTCAGTTTCTAATGAAAATATGCAATCTGAGAGCATGAACCAATGTGTCAACCAAGGCCGAGATCATAATTCAGCTGAGGTAAGAAGCCCGACCGAGAGCATTAGTTGCCAAAGCCTTAAACAACTCAACGAACAACAACAATCAACGGCTTAGGTAACCCAGGCCAAGATCAACGGTCAAGATGAATGAATGATATGCAAAAGCAATATATAAAAGCGTCATGTCAGCAATCCACGTCAAGTAACACTCAACCAGATGATGACAAATGTTTGAATCGGGACCACTCATAGTCAGCCTTATCTTTAATCCAAAGAGAAGGTGCTCTACTAATGGCATCACGACATGCTGGCTATAAATAGGCGGCAATCCCAAGGCACAAAGGATCTTCTAACACATAATAAACAAAAACTACATAGTACTTTCCTATATTAGAGCTCTAACCAAAAATTCTTTAATGGTGGAAATGCTTAGATTCAATGTAATAAGCTTCTTGGCTATACGAAGAGTGACTAAATAAGGAAAGGACGATGGACGTAGGGATTGCTGGCCTGAACCACTATAAAAGTCTCAATGTTATTTACTTTCATCACTTTACTTCCTTTGCATTCCCCGTCCTAATTCGATAGTTCAACGTGTAGTAGTTCCAATAACACATCTCGTCGTACTATTCTTATATCCAGGACCTATAATCAAACCAACGTCCGAAGCTAGACCTTTAGACCTTGGGTGTTAGTGTAGATGAAATTCTATACTAACACTTATTATGTTGGGTACTCTTAAATGAGTAGACTAGAAGTAGGTCTAGGTGTGCATAGTGTAGTGTAGAGGACGAGCAAGATGGAGCTTCTTATATTATATCTAGAAATTTTGCTTATTTCACTATGCAACACTTAGAGCCTTGATAGTGCTTGCTATTATTATAAGACACTTAGTTGAGTTATTTCTACTTTGTATAAACTCTATTATATTATTGTATAACTCTATAGATCTATACTCTAATATTTGGATCACTTAGTTATTACTGTCTCTTTTGTTCTATATCTGTGATGTATATTATATTTTATTCCATGCGCTGTGTGATATATGACAAGTTCTATGATGTTTTTATTTCTTTTCGACACTTGGCAATCGTCCTACATCGACTGAGCAGTGCAGCGAAGCACTTTCTAATTATATTGAGTGCCAATGGTGCAAGATGGTCGTCACATTTGGTATCAGAGCTCTCGGCTACACGATTAACCTGAGTTGATACCGCGGTCCAATAGAGATAGGAAATGAGTTATCATCCTGGACTGGATCGTGAGAGTGTGTGTGTGAGAGAGAGAATGTGTGTTTATAAACATGAGAGAGCGTGTACTTGTTATATATTTTGGTTTAAAAAACTATATAGTAGTATCTATAGTATATAACCCATATGCACACACGAGTACCATAGATGCAGTTTTCTTTTTGAGAGACTGATCATTCTTGTTATAAATCAAGAATTAGCCAGCATACAAGTAATACTGTGAGGAACTCCATCTTTGGAGTTGAAGAAGGGACGGGTTGAGGGCTGCTAACTCTCACTTACAACGATGTTCAACGCGATGCTAGCGAACATGCTGCAACATGCCTAAGTGGCTGCTCCGAATGTTGTTGTTGGTGGTGATGCTCAAGTGCAGGCGGCTAGAGTTTATTTCACTAATATGAATAAGGATTTTACAAGTCTTAGTGGAAAGCCATTCCAAAGAACAAAATCAGCTAGGGAAGTGTAGGATTGGTTGGACACATACGAAAGGATTTTTGATGACCTAAAATTGGATGATGCTATGAAGAGGAGTTTGGCTTCCCGACAGCCTTAAGGGAGAGCCATGAACTGGTGGAACGTCATTAGAATTGCTACACCTAAGTATCAATTTTACTTAGGACCAGTTCATGGCCTGATTCGAGGAAAAGTTAATTTCGACCGCTCAAAGTCGTTGTTGTCCAGAAAGTTTGCCGATTTGAAGCAAGGAGACATATCTATCACTAAGTATGTTGCTGAGTTCGACGCTTTATCTAAGTATAAGATGTCCTTCATCGACACTCTGTTAAGGAAAAATGAGAAATTTCTTATGGGTTTGGACGACTATCTAGAAGAGAAATTAGCGAGTTATATCGATGAGTCATTTGAGAGACTTGTTGAGAAAGCTCTCCGCCACGAGAGTCCATGTCCTAAGTCCAAATCAGCTGTTGTAGTTAACGAAGAGCCAGTAGGAAGAAATGGAATGGCAAGAGAAAGCAGTTTCAGGGAAAGATACTTAGTACAAGGCTAAGTGGGATCCTGTTTGTTATGGTTATGAAGATAAGGGTCACTTAATCAGAGATTGTAAAGCTAATGGAAAGAAGAAGTGCTACAACTGTGGCTAGTTCGGACATATGCAGAAGAGCTACCCAGAACTAGCACAACAGAAGCATGTTGTGAGGGCATATGCCTTGGATGTTGTCCTGACTTTGTCGAGTACTCCATCGACGAAGGAGAAAGGGAAAAACATCGTTATTTAAGGTATACTTTCTGTTTATGGTATTTCTGCTAGTGTTTTTTTTCGGTACCAGGACTTCACATTCCTTTATATCTAGTGACCTAGTAGATTGATTATGATTGAAACCCAAAATATTTGACCGACCTTTGATTGTGACAAACCCCGTTGGAGGCTCAATTAGCATGTGTATGGTTTTTCGTGGTTTGGTCTTATCGAGTCATGGATGTTTTTTAATTTGTGATTGCTTTGTTTTGAATTTCATTAGGTTCAGGTTATCTTAGGGATATAATGCCTGAGGAAGTATGTGGTAGTGGTGGATTGCGAGAAGCTATTGGTGACGATTGGGGCTATGGAGGGGCAGATGGTAGTGATTGGTTGCCTGCTAGAGGATGGGGTAATGGTAGTTTTCTGTATTCTCTCGAGGTTCCATTGGATGAGTTGTCATCTGTGCCTATCGTGAGAGTAAGCGAATGTATTTGAGGAGGTGACCGGATTACCGCCACATCAAGAGATTGTTCCACATAGACTTATTGAAAGATGCCAGACTGATAGTTATGCCTTTAAGGTGTATGGCACCCAGAGAGCAAAAGAAGTTGGATGTGCAAGTGAATGATCTATTGAAGCGAGGGTTCATTCGTAGGAGCATATCCGAGTGGGGTGCAACTGTAGTGTTCCCTACTAAGGAAGATGGTTCATTGAGGTTGTATGTGGATTACCGTGAGGTTAATAAAGTAACATGGAAGAACAACTATTCGCTCTTGCATATGGATGACTTGTTCGATCAACTCTATGATGCGAATGTGTTTTCTCAGTTAGATCTTGCGACATGCTTTCACCCCCAGAGAATAGTAAATAAGAGTGTGCCAATCATCACATTTCGTAAGCCATATGGTTTGTATGAGTGGTTGCTTATGCCGTTCGGGCTAACCAATGCTCCAACATACTTTGTTGATCTCATGAATTGTATCTTCAAGGATCAGCTAAACAAGCTCATGCTTATGTTCGTGGATGATGTTTTGGTCTTTTCTAGGATAGAGGACGAACATAAGATGCACTTAAGGATTGTGCTTGAAGTGTTGAGAAAGCATAAGTTGAAAGCGAAGTTTTCGAAGTGTCACTTCTGGAGGAGGAAAGTGAGATTCTTGGGTCATGTCTTCTATGAGTAGAGCATCACTGTAGATCTTGCTAAGATGGTAGCGGTTCAAGATTGGAACCAACCTAAGGATGCTACTGATGTGAGGAGATTCCTCAAATTGGCAGGATATTATAGACATTTTATCAAGGACTTCTTGAAGGTAGCAGCACCGCTGACCAAATTGACGACGAAGAATGAGACCTTTGTTTGGCACACAAAGTGCGAGCATGCATTTAAAGTATGAAGAAGAGGTTGATGAGCACACCAGTATTGACTCTTCTGAGTGGGAATGAGGAGATGATAGTATATACAGATGGCTGTGGTACTGGACTTCATATGGTATAGATGCAAAGGGAAAGGTTGTCGCTTACGCTAGTTAATAGTTGAAACCGCACGGGAAAAAGTATCCAACTCATGATTTGGAGTTGGTGGCGATAGTGTTTGCTTTGAAAATTTGGAGGCATTATCTATTAAGAGAAAGGTTCAAGCTGTTCGCAAACCATAAATCCTTGAAGTACCTTTTTTCCAGAAGGATCTCAACCTTCGTCAGTAGCGATGGTTGGAATTCTTAGCCTCCTATGACTTTGACATTTTCTATACGCCCAATAAGGGAAATGCGACCATCGATGCATTGAGTAGAAGGCATTCCAGTTTGGGAGCGATATTTTTTGAGTGGAAGTAGTTGTAGTATATTACTGCCTATGAATTTAGACCTCATTGCGAGATAGTGCCAGAGATGTTGGCAAGCTTGACGATTAGACTTGCTTTGATTAAGCAGATTGGTACTAATCAGAAGCGAGATGCTAGACTAGTGGAGATCATGGCAAAGATAGAAGGAGGAGTAGAGTCTGAAGATACAAAGTTGTCTGGGATCGACTGAGATGGTTTGCTCTGTAAGGATATGAGATTATTTGTTCCCAACGTTGATAGCTTATGAGATGAGGTGCTATGAGAGTTCCACCATTCTAGGTTGACTATACATCCCGGTGGTAATAAGATGTACCGTGATATGAAGCAGACCTATTATTGGGAAGGGATGAAGAAGGATGTCGGAACATTCATCTTGAAGTGTATGAACTGCTAGTTGGTGAAGGCAGAGCAGAAGAAGCCAAGTGGATTTCTACAACTACTTGAAGTTCCCAATTGGAAATGGGAGCAGATATCGATGGATTTCATTGATAGATAGCCGAGGACCAAAGGACGGTACGATAGTATTTGGGCCATAGTTGATAGATTGTCGAAGAGTGACAGATTCATTCCCATTAAGTCTTGTAAAACGACATCCAAACTGGTCAAGTTATATGGGAAATAGGTTGTATGATTCCATGGTGTACCAAAGAGCATTGTAAGCAACTGATACCCTTTATTCATTAGTGGGTTTTGGAAGAGCTTACAAGAGGTGGTAGGACCGAGCTGCATCTTAAGTACAGCTTACCACCCACAAATTGATGGTCAAACCAAGAGAGTGAATCTTATTTTAGAGGATTTCTTGCGAGTTGCATTATTGATTTCGAAGGCTCGAGGGACGATCATCTGCATTTGGTAGAATTCGCATACAATAATAGCCATCGGTCTGGTATTGGTATAATGTCGTATGAAGCACTGTATGGCCGACCGTGTAATGCTCCTTCATGTTGGTGGAAAGTGAATGAGAAACTAATACTTGGGCTAGACATGATTAGAGAAACCTCGAAGAAGATTGAGATCATTCAGCAATGAATGAAAGCTGCTCAGGATAGGTAGAAAAGTTACGCTGATAAGAGACGTAAAGATTTAGAGTTCATTATTGGTGATATGGTGTTTGTGAAGATTTCTCTGTTGAATAATTTTATTAGATTCAGTAGTAAGAGGAAGTTGGCACCGAGATTCGTAGGTCCTTTTCTGATAGTATAGAAGATTAGGAACCTAGCATATACCTCACAAGATGGCAGACATGCATAACGTCTTCCATGTCTCTCATCTACGGAAGTTTGTGCATGACTCAGGCATGATGTATCAACTTGATTATATTGAGATTGAACTAGAAGCTTCAAGACCTCGTAGGCCGATTCGTATTGTCAGACGCGATACGAAACAGCTTAGGAGGAAGATGGTGGGTTAGTGAAGGTTCGATGGGGGCAAAAGTGAAGGCGATTGCATGTGGAAACTGAGTAGAGCATGAGGGCCACATATCCTAAGATCTTTGCATTATAAGGCCTACTATTTATCGTATTTACTTTCACCTTTGGTATCATATATGGTAGTTTAGTATCTCGCATGCTAGGATATGTTTATCAATATTATTGATTGCAGGTTGCTTATTTGGTGTGTTTAATGGTTGCATATTATTGTTAGGCTTGCGGGGTAATAATTATTGACTATTCTTTGATTTGTTTGGGGATTTTGGGGCGAAATACCTAAAGGGGGAGAGTATAATGACTCATATTTTATGTATTGGGGGATCGTAGAATTTTTTTATTTCATTCATATGAGGTCGTATGGCCTTAAAATTTTGAAAAATGACTCTTAAGGACATTATCCATACCTATGATTTTTGTCGAATTCCTATGTGACCATTTTGAACCTGAAAATCTATTATGAACTATAAATTTTGATATGAGCCGAGTTAAGGTCTAAAATCACTTTCATCGTTGCTGGATGATGGTTTCTCATTCCGTAGAGCGGTCATAATAGTAAAACGGACTTACCATTTGAATGTTATGGCTGTTTTAAATTTGGTTGCTGGCCTGTATTATTGGGTAATTAGACTAGCCCAAATATAGGCCCATAAACTCATTTCGGAAATAGAGCCTAAGGGGGACCGATGGGATCATTTTAAGTCATTTCCATCTTCCCCAAAATAGTTCTAAATCTCCATTAATCCTAGTTCCATCAAAAAGCCTACCTTTTTTACTGATCTTAGCCTAAATCATCATTAAAGGGGTAATTAGCATAGACAGATTGAAGATTATCATTTCTGGTTGATTTGGATTCATTTTCCTTGCTTTCCATTTCAAATCTAAGGAAAAAATGGTAATTTTGGGTATTAGGTGAGTGGTTCTTGACCCCTCACTATCCTATGCATGTTTATATAGTTAAATTGATGTTTTTAATATGATTTTGTTCCTAAAACATTTTCTAACTTCAGTCACATTTTATATATGTTTACGGCTGAAATCTAAAAGATTTAAAATTGCAACTCCATTTGATCATATTGACATGCTAGTGTGAAAATTAGATCTAGGAGAGGATTGGTATGATAATCATATTTGGGTGTGTTATATGCGTTTGATGCATGGTTTTGGATGATATTGCTATTTGGATGTGTTTGCTTTGATATGCTTTGCTAGTGCTTTTAGGTAGTTAGGAATTGGTGGATGAAGCGGGCAAAACGAAGTCTAATTTGCTCGAAATTGGATGAAACTTGGAGGAGAGGCTCCGGAGCATGAATGGAGCCCACGGTTCAAGCCACGTCGAATTTTGATCGATCGAAAGTGTTCATGACGTGTGGTTTTTGGTCGGCATAAATCAGGTTAGCAGGAGATAATTTGGGTTGTGCTTTGGTTTAAAGGAGCTGGAACTTCGAAAATTGCTTCGGGGCAAGAAAGGAGGAAGATTATAGGGGATAAGAGACAAAAATTGGATAAGTACAGTATCCGATACCGAGCACTTCTACTCGGTACAGACCTATTTTCCTTGGCAACAGGTCGATATTTGGAACTGGGAGCTCGAGGGAAATGGTGCTGGAGAATTACTTAGCCAAAATTGGCTATGTATACCACTCGGTATCGAGTAGATCGTGTCGGTACCGAGTTGTATCTTGTAGTTAGATCGGGGTGGAACTTCCAAGAGGGGAAGTATAGGCTCTACAGATCGTGCTAGAGATGTTTGTTTGTTCACTTGGGCTTTGATTATGATGTAGTAGCACGATGATAGCTTCGGGAGTTTGGTGATGGTAACTCGATAATGAATGGAGTTCGGTTCTAATGATGGCGGCTTGATGTTGAGAGGAGTCATGAGAATGATTGTCCACAAGAAGGTGGGTTCCAGGAAGGGTGACCCATGGATAGAATGGTGAATGGATCCATCATGGAAAGAAAGAACATGGAATCATTTCTTGAGGATAATGGAAACTAGATGGAGCAAGGAAAGGGCCCTGATACGCATGCTAAGGGATCTTTGATACTCAGAGTGTTTTCTGATGTACTCGAAAGTAGGATTATTGTGAGTGCACTCATGTGTACTTTGTTTGGTTATCTCGGATCGGTTGAATGGATTCGTGTTCCCTAGACCGATGGAATAGGTCTAGCATCAGCTTTGAGCTAAAGGCAAGTACGCTAATAACTGAGATTTCCATTAATCCCTGGTAGGCGGCCGGAAGGTCATACGAGTTATCATCTATCTAGAGCACACTAAGTGATAATGATGATTGTTTGATGGATATACCTACACATGAGTTGAACATCGATACATGAACCATTATCATTTAGAGATGTGTATTGTTTCTTTTATCAAATCATGTTGCCATTCCAAATCAAAAGCGTACAAGTTTTATTATAGATTTGGGATTAGATTACTATAAAGTCATATCATTTGCTTTAAAGAATGCTAGAGCTATATGCTAGTGTTTAGTTGATAAGTTGTTTTCGGAACAGATCAGATGAACAATGTTGGTGTAGATTGATGATATGCTAGTAAAGCCAAGAAGATCAATAGACACCTATCAAAGATGTTTGATACTTTAAAAGCATATAATGAAGTTGACCCCTCAAATGTTCTTTATAGCGCCATCAAGAAAGGGTTAGGGTTCACTGTGAACTTAGGGGGCATAGAAGCCAACTTGTAGCAGCTTGACTTTAAAACAAGTAATAACCTAATAAACTAGGAAGGAAATGTAGAGCTTGAATAACAAGGCATCCTCTTTGTGTAGGTTCATATCAAAAGCAATGGACAAGTGTATGCCGTATTTTGATGTCATCGCGAAGGAAAAGGGGAAGAACTAATAGACAGACAAATGTGAAGTTGCTTTTCATTAATTGTCGGAACATTTCGAGAAGGCCCCTATTTTATCGAAGTCTTTGGAAGGTGAAGACATTTACATATATTTGCAGGTATCAACTCAAGCATTAATTGAAGCATTATTACATTATGAGGCAAAGAGCTAAAGTTGGTATACTACGTTGGTAAGTGCTTCACAAGCATGAAAAAGTGTTATCCAGTATTAGAGAAGCTACCCTCCTGCTTATTGATAACATCGAGAAGTTGAGGTGATCTTTCCAAGCTCATCTAATAAGGTGTTGACCGATCAATCTCTCAGACAGGTATTGCATTGCCTGTGATATCGATAAGACTATTGACGCGGAATACTGAGAGGAGTCGATATGAAATTACTGATTATCATAGAAAGACTATTCGTGGATGAGCTTTGGTGGATTTCATTACTGAATTCACTATCTGGAATGATGAAATGGATTAAGAGACGATTGAATGTCTCGGTGGAACTTATATGTAGATGTTGCATCTAATAACATGATTCCTATGCCGGGATAGTCTTGGTAACTCTAGAAAGGCCGGCAGGTGTGTTCTGCGTGAAGCTTGAGTTTTGTGGGATGAATAATGAAGTGGTGTATGAAACATTGATAGTTGAATCAAGATAGCGGAAGAATTGGGAGTAAAATCACTATAAATATTTAATGACTCCCAATTGGTGGTATATTAGGTTAAGAAAGAATTTAGAGCTAAGGGTGTGCAAGTCTCCCCATACTTGTCATAGGTGTTGGAAATACTGGACATGCTTGAACATTATATGATTATGCAGAGCCCTACAGAGGGAAAATAAGAATGAAAATTCTTGGCTAAGCTAGCTTGCTTTGGAGATGCATAGTTATTAAGAATTGTACCAGTAGAGGTGTTCAAGGCTATAAGTATTCAATATGGGGATTTCATCATGGAGGTAGAAAAAAATGAGTCATGGATAACATCATTTAAGGAATATGTACTAAAGGGAAAGAGTAGGCATGTAGAATCTATTGCTAAAAGCCCTGTGTTATATTATGTAGGATGACATATTATTTTGGAAAGGATTCTCAGCCTCATCGTTACTATGTGTTAATAAAGACAAAGCGAAGAAGATTCTTGAAATTGCTTATCACATAAGCTGCAAAGATCATATTATTGGGAAAAATCTGGTGAATAAGTTACTACATTATGGATACTTTTGGTCCACTGTCAACTGAGACATAATGGAATTCACCAAAATATGTGATTGGTGTTAAGGATTTGCCAAGATACGAAGAGCCCTATCCAACAAGCATACACTAATGGTTAGCCCTTGGCCATATGCGGTTTCGGGAATTGATATTGTTGGCTTCTACCATTAGCACGGGGAAGAGTGAAATATGCAATTGTTGCAGTGGACTATTTCACTAAATGGGTTGGGGCACACTATCAATTTAGTGAAAGTGATTTAATTTTTAGTAAAATTATTTTATGCAGGTTTGACATACCACAAAGAGTTATTATTGACAACGAAATTCAATTCAATAGAGCAGAGTTCTACAAATTCCATGTGCAATATCAAATTCAAAAGTGTTCCTTGATTGTAGCACATCCACTTGCGAATGGACAAGTGGAGGCGGTGAGCAAGATCATATAGTCCATTATCAAAAAGCAATTGAAATGAGTAAAAGGAAATTGGGTTGATGAGTTATGACTAGCATTGTGGGCTAATCAAATGACCCAAAAATACGACTTATGTCCTTTGCACTAGCATATGGAACCGAGGAATTGATTTTGGTTGAAGCCAAAGTCCGTTCTCATTGATGCATGCATTATGACCCCAAGATGAATGGGGATTTAATGCTAGCATCCCTTGACTTGGTGGACAAAAAGTGAGAAGTGGCAGATTTGAGAGCAACCGCTAACTATCAAAGAGTGGCACAATAGTTCAATACCAAGTTTTGGAACCGAAAGTTCGAGATATGTAATCTTGTTTGAAATAACTCTTTCTGACATAGGGGAATTTGGATCGAATTAGGAAACACCCTATGTGATAAGTAAAAGCTTTGAGACGGAACTTTCAGGAAATCAACTATGAATTGGGACCCAGTTCCGTAGGCAAGAAATAACAAGCATTTGCATCGCTATTTCACTTAATTTACCTTTATAGGCATTTTGTTTGGACATTTCTTAGAATTGAATTCTGTATAATAAGGCGACATATATTTTTATAAAGTTTCCTTTTGAATCAAAGGTACCATATTTATTAAGTTAAACTTTGCACTGTGGGATTAGCAAAGGAAACAAAATGTGTCTCAAAGTTGACTGTATGTCACGTGGTATCATAAGATAGGTGCCGACAGAATCCTTCGAATCAGGACAAGCCGAGTTAATCCAATTATCGGTAGATTGAAAAACTTCCCTGCATAAATTCAACCATTAAACAACGTCTGGAGATAGGCGCCCTCAAGGATGGATGCTTATAAATAGTTTTCAATAAACATAGACGCATAAAGTATGCGTTAATGCATATAAATGCTCGAAAGTAAACATCATTGTATAAACGAAATTTGAATTGAAATATACTTAGCATGACTTACAAGGGTGCTCCAAACATGAAAGGAAACCCATTAAAAATAAAGTAAATGACAAAATATGGTTTTACTTATGGTATAACAAAATAAGTTTAACTAGTAGTAAGTAAAGCTAAGCAAAATAGACTGGGTAACTGCGATAATCTATTTATTTGTGTAGAATCACGGCCAATAATGCATCACACAGAATTACATATATTATCTGGTTATAACACAACATAAAATATTAGAAACACCATTAACATATATTTGGATATTTGCAAGTATAGTAAAGAAAAATATATAAAAGTTAATGTGTAATAGAAAGATTACTATTGCTCAAATTTCTCCCAAGTATGATTAGCCGGCCAACACATCAAGGCCCAGCCAATTCCAGATTAATTTGCACAACAAGATTCAAGTAATAAAGACAAGTCGGCCAATAATTCTGAGCCCGGTCTAAATCCAAGTCAGCTAACACTTCCTAGCCTGGCCCAGTTTAAGCCAGCCCACATCCGATCTAGCTCCATCCCAGCAGATCCAAAAAGACAATTCACAGATAGGCCAACCTGAACTCCTAAACCTAGTCGACACAACATTTGTCAACACTGCCCTCTCATATTACTTGACCTAGCTCAAAAGCGACTAGCCAATGGCCCAACTCTCTAAGCTCCCCTACAACCGGTCCCAAGCAACTCGTCTCATCACTATGTCTAAAGCTGGTCTTACATGCTCCAACCTTAGCATTTTCAGCTTTATTCTCAACAAGATTCGACAATAACCAACTGACTTTCACTGTGCAAGAACCATCTCTCCAGCCTTACTACCTAGAAAAGTGTGCTAGACGTCAAAAAGCACAACCTAGTACGACTTAGTACACCTACTACTACGACATGTCTGCCAAAAGCATACTAACTCCTGTAGCATATCGCCTCTCTTAGCACAAAATGCATACCCCATATGATATCACAACTGGTGTGCAGATAGGCCACATATTCCCACCACTTTTCTAGCTTTCTTCCATCAACACAGGTGACCAGATCAATGATCGGGAATGATTCTCGCCAATTTGCATCACAATCTCAGCAATCCAATGATCTACTTCAGTTGCTATAATTACTCTATGCCATACAACATCTAAGGGGTTGGTTTTATTTTCATAATTCTCATTCATAGCAAACTAAATGCCCTAAGATCTTGAGATTAGTAACTTTGTAGTCTTAAGTGCTTTATTTCATATTATTCATTGCGATTCCTTGTAATTATAAAAGATAAGAGATTTTATAGTGGACGTAGGCAAGCTTCTATCAAACCATTCTACATCTTGTGTCATTTACATCATTTGCCCATTTATTCTTCATTTTCAATTTATGCCCGGTGTTAGTAGGGGACCTTTGCTAATACAAATGCATTAGTCTAATTCTAAGGTTGGCTAACTTTTTAGTCAATAATACCTAATTGGAAAAAATTGTCTTTATTATTCCTTTCTTTTTTCGATTACAAAAACGAGAGCTATGCTCGTACATAGTGTAAACAAAAATAAATACAGAAAGATAACAAAGCCTATGTCCTAGGATGTCTTGATGTGAGCTTCTCCTTCTTCCCTAGTGAGGCCCCTTCTGGCTGGGAAGTCTAGGAAGAGTATAGTTGGTGCCTACATTTTTCTTCTTCTTCCCTTTATCCCCGAACACTATAAGATCTTTGGCTAAAGAAAGTGAAGTTTATTTCTAAGTAAGGATTTACACCACTTGATCCTTTTTAACTTCAAGTAAAGCCAGGTCCGAAGGGGCAAAGGGTATCAAGACATATGACACTTTTCCAGGAGCGTATGTATGGTCAACCTTGCCTTCCTTTTCAAAATTGACAATAAGGATGTTTCCCTCGAGAAGTGCTACTATCTTTTCTTTATCCAGTTCAGGTTCGAACTATATTGTCTTGGTGGTTAGTGTGGTTAGAAGGATGATTACTGGTAGACCATCGTTTAGACTTGAAGCATAGAAAAAAGGATAGTAATAATTGTAAGATTCATATGAACATAAGTTTAACTTATGAAGTTAGGGAGAGTAAACGGAAATACCTTGCAGGAAGGTGGGTTGGCATCCACGAGGACTTCTGGCAGTGGAGTAGTAATTTTTTGATTTAGAACATGTTCCATTTAGCGATTAGCGATAGTCGGGCTCTAAGTGGAGGAACAAGAAAAAAAATGGAACGTATGGTTCATGGACTTCGGTCAGGTTCTCGAAAGATTTAATGAGCTAACATGGGTATATTAGTAACCTCAAATCCGATTATTGAGGTTCGTTAATGACATTGGAGTAGCATCTACATATATATCAATAATAAGAGTGTCCACTGACTCTTGGACTAGAGTTTAGACGTGATCCTTTTCAAAAAGTTCTTAACCTCCTACTTAGCATGTGCATAAGGGCCCCACTCCAGGGCCACCAAAATTTCAAAGCTAAAGAATTAGTCAATCACTTTAGACTCAACAAAGGGTAACCCTTCCTTTTAGCTTAGTTGCAATCGTCTTTCATAATTATAGCATAAAGGTCTAAAATGATATGATCATAGTCCTCGATTCAATGGGCATCCTTAGCGTAGAACGAGTAGAAGGGCATGTCATCAAAATTTGAAACTGTACGATCTTTATCTTTAAAGTCCATATAGGCTTGTGCAAGCTCAGCTTGGGAAATAGTAAGTAAAGACCTAAGCTTGGCATTCTTAGTTTTTGAGTTCCGAAACTTGACTAGATTTCTTTCATAAAGACTCAAGTTCTTAGATGGTGTTTTAGTCCTTAGCCAGCTCCGCTAATGCATTATTCACTCAATGGAAGGTTTTTTTAGTAGTGATTCATGCTGTGTCAATTTCTTTGGTAAGAGTCTTGTTACCAATATATCCTCTCGGAGTTATCACTTAGTAACTTCAAGCTTGTGCTCGATTTCCTCATAGGCATTATGGGTGACTTTGTGTTGTTCGGCCAAAGAATTTTTGGCATCATCATTTTTTTCTTAAGAAATCCAATCTCAACATCAAGAGTAGCTATCTATTTTTCTTTTTCCTTTATTTTTCCACTCCTTGTTAAGGAGGGTCTGGTTAATCGTGTTGATGTTTCTGAGATGCTTGGCCACTCTATGTAGTGGTTGTATTAATCTTCCTACATCTTTATAGGTCCTATGAATTTGGCCATGGCTCCTTCGAGATCCACTTAAAATTATCCTTGAAAGGGACTCCAGTATCTTAATTTGGGAATACATGTTGCTCGAAGAAAGTGGTCCATATAGAAGGAGTGGAAGCCACAACAACAAAAAAAGTTATAGCTTTATAAGCCGAGGACTATGGTTGTCCAATAGGAGTTGCAACTAAAAGGCCATGGAAGTAGATATCTACTATAGAGGAGAAGGAGGAGCGAAAAGGCCCTTTCCTTGGGGGAGGTAGCCATAACAAAAGTATGTGCACCGATAGAACCCATAAAAGGGTGTAAGTAGGAGGATCAGGGTTCGAAGGGGAGCACCTATATGGAGAGCGTCTCCAATGATCTTCATTGTGACGACAAAGAACACCTTATGGTGGGGACATAGACTCTCGATGCATTAGGCATTGAAAGAGAGCGCCATTATAGATGTATCTCCCAATATTACTTGCAAATGCAAGAAAAATGGAATTTGAATAGAAGTTAAGGATTACGTGAAGATGCAACATATGTGAATGTAAGTACATGAGCTTAAGCTTAAGTGACGTGTATGCTGCAATTCTACTTATACTATGGACTAAGAGAAATAGTTTGTGTTGGTAGGATAATTTCACTCCATGTTAGTGTGTGTTCAACCGGATATGTTCCATCCAAATTTCGTCGCACCCGATAACTTCGTCAAAATCAAAATTCATATTGATAAAGTCATCGAGCATTGGGTGGTCAAAAGGATCGACAACATTGTCAATATCATGAGTGATAAGTGTTTTGCTTTCAGTTTGGCTTGACATAGGGCATGGCACAACCTCGGTGACATCTCTATGAATGCATGATCCAGTAGACAAAAATCTGAAATTCTAGGTCTTCTGCCTTTACCCAAGTCGAATCTTCTTCTGAGCCATCTTCCTTATTTCCCCTTCTTCTTATTTGGTTTCTTATACTTCTTCCTCTTCCTCTTTTTACTCTTCATTCCCTATCACTCTTCTTCTTTCTAGAGCCTGCCCTTATGAGGCAGCCGATGCTAGTCCATGTTGAAACGGTAGGGCTCCATCTCTTCTATTCTCAGGTGCAGGATGCTCGTAGAAGGTAGAGTGATCATTGTGAACTAAGTTATAAGCACACGGCTTAAGGTCAGTCAGAAGGAAAGAAGTGCAACATTTAGGTTTTGAGATCGCTTTAACATTAGCGTACATGCATCACAAAGCATCATTTTCGACTCTCAATGGAACATCTGTAAATATTGAAGATGAGTTAGAAATTTAGATGGAGAAGGTTAATGGGTGGATACTCAATGTATAAAGTGAGAAACTTATATCCAAATATCCATCAATGAGAAGAACCTTTAGGGAACATGATGAGGAAATAATCATCCTTGAAATTATTGTTACTATATGGGCCGACCAGGACCTTATTGAAGTGGTGTGCTTCGAAGAAGATGTTAAAAGTATTAAGCGACCTTTGTTTCTAGCAATATAAAAATCGAATCTTAACTAATAGTTCTTACCTCTTACATCTTACTACGAAGAGGAGCAGCGATCACAGTTGCATTAGGAGCAGCGGATGGCCTGATAGTTGCTATGGAGGAGGAAGTAGGCATAGGGCTAGATGCGCAGCTACAAGTGATGTAGATACAGAAGCAGCTTCCATGGTACCGGATCTAAGTTAAACGTAAAACTCAAAGGATGCATGCCATATAAGATACAATTTACTTTATTGTGATTCCTATACAGGATGAAATAAACTGTGTAGCTCCATCAGATCTCCATCACCATTCCCTTAACTTAAGCACCCTCTAAGCTCCTTTCAACCTATCATAGATGTATACAAAAGAGAAATATTAAGGGGGTCATACATAAGCCTAGTGAGTAGAACATATCTCAATGCATACAATACCAACATGCTTATAAAATTTTTTATAGAGTAACATCACACGTGTCAATTTTTACAGTCACTGGTCTTTACCAACTTAGCCTATCGTTCATAGCATTTAAACGACACCATTCCCATGACCATATCATGTAACTAAAACCATTGTATAATATTAGGATGATGATAAAGATCGACAACAACTCACTACCGGTCGTTGAGGTAATGAAAAAGGCCGAAAACACCTCTAGACTACTTTACAACATTTAACATATCCTAGTATATTTAATTTTTGTTTACCATGTGCTTTGTAAGAAGGACTGGCCGTATGTCATACCTTGACCCTAGTATAGTCGACCTTTAGAAATTTATATTCTAATATAGTCACCACAGTGAATTGGATAGACATCTCTATCTCCCCTCGAACTACACTTTAAGTGGGATATATCGACTTAGCCATATATAGTTACCAACTTGACTTACATCCACCATGTTGAATATTTTCTCATGTTAATGTACTTGTATGTATAAACGTTTACAACAATCATCAATTCGAGTATTACGCTATACATATTCGTATACATCACTCAATGTCTTAATGTTTTTACTCTACCTAGATAAAAACCCCTTAACCTTTTGCATTGGCCCTTATAGGTCTAGGTTTAATATATAGAAACTACATACATTCAAACCTCTGTTTACATTATTCAGACATCACAATGCTTTTTCAGACGCCTAGTTATACCATTCAAACGTTTGATTTACTATTAGAAAGTTCAATCTGCTTTTTAGACAACCAACTAATTGATTCAAACATCTAAACCAATATCTCGGACATCTGAACCATATTTTAGAAGATTGAAATAGATAAAATTGTATGTGTTTCATGCATATTTTTATTGTAAATTTTCAGACGTTTGGTTTGTTTATTTCAGACGTTTGAACTACTGTTAAACTTGAGTTTTTACTGTTTTCCTAAGTCTTTTTCTTTGCAACATTTTGAATTTCATATAAATAATATTTATACTTTTAAATAAATTATAGGAAGGTAATATGGCATTTTTATAGTCATTTTGGCCTATTATTTGTCAACGCACTCCAATTACTTCTTTATTTCCATTTTCCATAACTTTATTATCGACGTGATTCGTTTTTTGCCACATCATTCTCTCTACTCATTATGGCATTTACTCATGTTAAAAATATACTTTTATCAATCTATTAACTGAGTTATACCATTAAAACAATATGCTATATGTCATCAGTATATTAAAAAATGCTTATGGTTTCAATATATGTATATATTTCTCTAGTTATCTTCTTTCCCATTCATAACCCATGGTTATATTCAACTTTAATGGCCAATTATCATCTCTAATCCTAAAAGCTCAATTTCATCATCATAATTTAACATATTTCTAAGATTAACCCAGAACAGTTATGATCAATAACCGAATATAGGATATAAAGATGAAACAAAAGCATATGTGAAACTATATAACAAATTAAATAGGTTCCCGTTCATAATTAACTCAATTGTCTCGTTTTGATTCTTTTAGTATCAAATTTTGTTAAAATAAACGGATAATTGGCTTTGGATTTGTAGATCTATATTTTTGTTCTAGGATTACTTTGTTTAGGGTGAAAATGGAAATGAAGAAAGTAATTGTACATACTTTCTTTATGAACTGAAATATAATTATTAGTACCCGTTGGGTACTAGCGGGCCTTAGGGCCTAACCAACCCAATTCGTTCTTGGGCTTTTATTTAACTATAATTTTTGCTTACATTATTCTATTCTTACATTTTTATAGTGAAACCTGGCTAGAGAAAATATGATTTTTGCAATGGTACATATTTCGTTGCTTAATTCATATACTGTGAAAATTCCAATTTTACGTTTTTCCAAAAATTTACCATTTTAATATTCATTGAATACTTATTTTATTATCCAAATTTATAGGGTGTTATAGGCATAGGTTTAGAACATGATTCACAATTTCTTTCATCCCTAGATTCCCAATAGTACTCATCTTGAGTGTCTCTCCTGCATTCTTTGTTGCCATGGTGAGGAGGACCTTAAGGTGGGGTAGACCCTTGATGCTTTAGGTGTTGAAAGAGAGCGCTGGATAGTTGTATCTTCCTATGTCACTAACAAATGTAAGGAAAAAAAATTAAGACATAAGCTAAGGATTATGTGAAGATGCATCGCGTGTGAATGCAAGTACGTGATTGCATGCCTAAATGATGTGTATGTAGTGTAATTCTACTTATACTACATATCAAGAGGAGAGATTTGTGCTAAAGAGATAGTTTCACCTAAGTGGGTGTGTGTTCGATTGGTTATGTTCCCACTAGGAGTTCACCACACCCGGTGACCTCATTGGAATAAAAATTCGTACTTGTAAGGTCATCGAGCATTGGGTGGTCAAAAGGACTAACAATATTGTCAACTTCATGAGATATAGTTACGTTGCTTTTAGTACGAGTCGACATGGGCCTGGCACGGCCTCGGCGACATCTCTACATAAAATATTAAACTTGAGGACCGTAGTTTGAAATTCTAGGTCATCTACGTTTTCCCTAGTTGACTCTTATTCAGAGTCATCATCCTCATTTTCTTCTTCTTCTTCTTCTTCGATTTCTTTTACTTTCCCCCCTTCATGTTCTTCCTCCACCTTCTCTACTACTCTTCTTCTTGTTGGAGCCTATCCTCGTTGAGCGGTCGGTGCTAGTCCATCTTGAATTGGTAAGGTTCCAGCCATTCTATTCTCAATTGTAGGACATTTGTAGAATATAAAGTGACCATTGTTAAGTAACTAATATGCACGAAGCTTAAAGTTGGTCGGAAGGAAAGAAGTATGATATCTGGGTTTTGGGATTTCTCGAAGCTCATCATACGTGCATCACAATGCATTATTTTGACTTTTGGAGAAGCATCTATAAAGCTTGAAGATGAGTTGGGAAGTTAACGAAAGAAAGTTAATGGTTAGATAATCAATGTATAAACCGAGGAATTTACATCCAGAGAGCCATCAATGAGCGAAAACTTCAAGGCATGTGATGAGGAAATAATTGTCTATGAAATTACTCCTCTTATTGTGGAGTTCGACCATGACCCTATAAGAGTGGTGTGCTTGAAGATTTAAGAAGTATTTGGTGACCTTTGCTTTAGGGTATATAAAAATCAGATCTTAACCAATACTTCTTACATCACACATCTTACTTCGAAGAGGAGTAACGGTTTTGGGTGCATTAGGAGTAGTGGATGTCATGGCAGTTGCTATAGAAGAGGAAGCTAGCATGGGCTAGATGCAACTACATGAGATGTAGATGTAGCAACAAATGCCATGGTTGCGGATTTAGTAGAATGAAGGAAATCTATAGATGATATTTAAGATGAACACAAAACTCAAAGGACGGACATCATATAAGGTTACAACTTACTTTACTATATATATGTATGCACCTAGTTGTTGTCTGTTACACTCTGGTGCGATTATCATACAATACCTAATGAATATTTACATGCGTTAACTCACCGAAATTCTGTACATTAGCAGAGGGAAAGTAGTGTCCTAAATGTGCATGCATGACATAATTTATATGTGGTGTCGGTGATGCGCTATATGTTATGTATATTCGCTCGTGCTTGCAAACGAGTTCCCATCACACGACAAAACTATGCGTTGGATGGAAAATATTAACATAGAGAATACACCAGTAGTCCTGGACTAATCCATGTAAGTAGGTACTCTTGTTTTTAACTGGTCTTGACCCGAAGTGGTAGAATATTTTTTCAGGCAATCGAAGATTTTTCTAATCGCTAGAGGCTAATAGTGATGGCATGTGTATTCCTAAACACTCTAGTGATCAAACCAAAAAAGTCTCAAAATCAATATGTTTGACTTACATTGATCAACATTGATTTTGTGTAGGGTTTAGGCAATCAATCCATAATATTGAAATTTTTATGAAATTGATGCAATGCATTAGAGAGTAGTTATATATGTTCAAGCCAGTGCAAATCGAGTTCAACTTCCTCGAAGAATGGGATTTGTAGTCGATTGGCTCTATGTTGGCAATCGATGAAGACTAGTGTGGGTCGACAAGACATGGGCATGGATGGATGTGGAATCTAGTAGGGAATCACTTACCAAGTTGATTGGAGATAATTTGAGCATCTTAGAGGTGAATTCGATCGAGTTTGGAGAACAATAAAAGCCCTATCGAATTTAAAATGATAAAAGCTATGGTATAAATGAAAACGATGTGAAAAAATGGCTAATTGTTGGAAATGTTTATATTAGGATCGATCAGTACTGATCGACTCAATGGATCGGTACCGATCCATTCAATTAATGATTTTGTCAAGCAATCTGGATTTTGGTGATTGCTAATATAATCTGGAAATGTATGGACACCAAATCACTATGGATTGATGAGATTCCTGCTTGAAAAGACAAGTTTTTTGCACCGTAAAACTACGAATTTTATAACAATTGGAAGGACGTGACTCAACAACTGCGTGAGAAAGAATGGTGCTTTGAAAGACACAACCCTCCACAAAGAAGGTTTGAGTAACTGAATTGTCCGTTCAATTAAGAATTCTCTCTTATCTTTGAACAAAGCACATTTTGAATCTACAAAAGCATGAAGGATAAGTGTTATATTTGATTTTTCACATGTGACAGTTCGATGGTGTTGGACTTCAAACCGATGAAGGAATAAATTCTACGCTCTTAGAAGATCAAGTACGTGATAATACAAAAGGAAAAAAGATAAAAAATCAGCTAAGTACATCGATTGATATCAATCCACACATAAAAACTTTCATTCCTTGTAAATCCAAGTTGTAATCTGGTTTTGGAGCATGGAACAAGGTTGAAGCATGAAATAGCAGTGGATTGATGGGTGACGCAGAGCAAGAATGAGAAGATTTTCACAATCTATCGACCGGTACCGACCCATTAACTTATTCATATATCCCACTAATATTTCTCTCACCAATTTGGATCTGGATTGGAGATATTTTGAACCATTTTTCAAAGAGAAGATATCGACCTCAAGCCCTGATTTACCCCTCTACCCCTACAAATATAGAGGTGCATGCACTTTGCAAGGATTGAACTATTTTTTACCAAGGGGATGTGCATTTTTAATCTCAAAGCTTGCTATGATTTTGAGATTATCGTTATATTTACCTCTAGGTCTTGTGAAAAACAGTAATAAAATCGATTTGGATTGATGTAGGCATAGCCGAACGACTATAAAATTTGTTGTAATGCTTTTCTTCCTATTTTTGTATATAATCACAGTTTTCTTCAGATCTAAACATGAGATTCAATATTTGGACTCACTAACTACATAGACCTGAGGATAAATAATATAATCAAGGGGATAAATAATATAATCAAGGAGTGCACACCGAGCCGTTGATTCTACACAGCCGTTGG
The DNA here is from genome assembly GCA_030737815.1 of Allium fistulosum. Lineage (NCBI taxonomy): Eukaryota > Viridiplantae > Streptophyta > Magnoliopsida > Asparagales > Amaryllidaceae > Allium > Allium fistulosum. Next base: position 626,282,856 of record CM060902.1, on the reverse strand, counting down.
TTCTACACAGCCACAATGGGGATGTTAAACCCATTTTTTGGCTAACAGCTAACATCATTCAAATGTAAAAATAAGTCAGAACCATCCTACCACACTTAGCAGATAGCAAAGTGGGTGAACACCCGTTGGTTCTACACAGCCTCAATGGGGATGTTAAACCAAATTTTTGGCTAACAACCAATATCAAAATGTTAAAATAACCTCAGAACTTATTCATCAAATTGTAAACTGATTGACCTATTAAAAGTACTTTTGCAAACAATATTCCAGTCATCAACTACATTAAAAATTTAAAACACAAGTACCACGGCAACCTACATCATATGATGAAATGTCTGCATTGAAAAATAAACACTACCATTAATTGTCAGGTATTCATCCCTTCATGCTCTGCATTGCCATCGAGATTAAGCAAATGTGAAACATAATCATCCACATTAACACGTCTCTCAGACGATCCAGCTCCATCATTGAACCCTTGAACCATAGAGTTATTTTCCAAACTAACCAGATTCCCATTTACAAAATTTCCAATCCCAGCACCAAGACTGCTTTCACTTGGATATGCCAGCCCCATACCTTCATTTATGCCAACTTGAAGGTTCTGCATATAATTATTTCCCATAGCATTATGGTTTTGGTCAATGATATTTCCATTAAGAGCATTAAAAATGTGACTTTGGTAGGGTGCTCCATTGTATTCATCCTGACCGAGCCTTTCACTTTGCATCATTCCAAAACCACCAATAACTTGAGTACCATAATCTCCAGTAAAATTGTTAAGGCAGTTCAGACCTTGGTTTGCATCATTAGAGTTAAGCATCATTCCAACGTTGTTGATCCCTTGAATTGTATTATTTCCTAGCCAATTACTCATGGGAGTAGTATTTGGGTTGATATAACTGTAGTTTTGCCCTACCCATGCAGCATTGTTTGGCCATTGATTCAACGATGAATAAGCGTTTCTCACTGGCATAAAATTATCAGTTCCTGCTACTGGTGCAGAACTCTCATTTTCCCATCCCATGTTTAACTGGCTTCTTCCCATTTGACTAAAACTGCTATCAGTATGATTCAGGACTGAAGAATAATTTTGTTGCATCAGTGGAGAAACATTTTGAGCATGATTAACCATACCAAAGTAATTAAGGTTTTGTCCCATAGAAAAGTTATTAACTCCATTCGCTCTAAAAGCGGTATCCTGATGCATGTAACTAGGGTTTTCTGCCATAAAATTAGAGTTTTCTGCCAATTGTGGAGAAGGAGATATAAGAACATTACTTTGTCCAACAAGATTGGGGTTGCATGGTACATGAACATAGTTGTTCCCATTAGGCACTATAGGTGCGTAGTTCTGCAATCTGAATATAGGAACCGACTGTTCTGGCACAATAGGTGTACCTGGTGATTGAGAGTTCAGCATATTTTCAATTTGTCCTTGAGATTCAGATTCTGGAATTTGATTTGTGCTTAAGATAGGTTGAGAAGATGATGATGATTGCATAGCTGAAAATTTCTTGTTTTGCACATGTTTGCTTGCCGTTTTCGGAGTGATTTTTGTCCAATCTACAATGCCCTTTTCCTTGACAGTTTCTCTGAATTTCTGTACAAGTTTCATGACATCTTAATGTATATAAACTAATGTTTCTGAAATATAGATACGTATGTCATGATATAATACAAAGAGAGACATGCTTATATATGTTTATTTCTGTAAGTGTAAAAACTATCAAAATGTACAGAATAAAATAAAAAGGTTTGTAGTGTATGAATGCATCCAAGTTCATGTGCTTATATTATTATGCTTTTATTTTGATAGAAAAGCTATCTGGAAAATTTATTATTCATTTTAATCATGAATTTATGTACATTTACTTATAGATGTTTACAAAATTGGAAAATATAATTTATTAGAATATTTGTAGTCTAGCTGTTAACACATTTAAGCAATCACATAACACTTGGGGTGTCTTACAAAATTATATTAAAAGCAAGTTGTTCTACTATTCAACTCTAAAAATATGCAAACAAATTTTATTTCTGTAATCTATAAAATGCAAAAATGTCTATAGTGTTAATGCACTACTTATAAATAAGCTCAAGATATTGTGTATGCATCTAAGTACATGTAGGGCTAGAAGAATTGTGACATTAGTATTTTACAGGGAAAACTTAGCTTAATTTGTGTATTCTACTTTTCCTCAAATACTTAAAAGTGGAAGCCTTTTTCATGACATGTTTAATTAAGAACTTTTATTTCACCTAATACCATAAGGCTATAGAAGACAAGATTTTCAGAATTTTACAGAGAATGAAGAAGCTAAAAGAATATATGACGAGTTTCAACTATAATGCCAAAGAAGTTTCAAAATAAAACCTGCAAGTAACTACTAACACTTTTCGTAGACAAGTTCGGTACACCCATCAATTCTGATATTTTCTTGGGGCAGGCCTCTGCAAAAATGAAGAACATTGATAATAAGCTTAGACACAGATCTAAAAAATAATTATAAGATGCTAATAGCAAAAATATACGAAATAGCATACTGTCTAAGCCAAGTTCATTAACAGCGCAGACAAATTTTTCATGCATTTCATCAGTCCACCGCCATCTTTTATTTTTTGAAGTATTTTCACTACCATCCTTTTTTGAAGAAGTAGTTTTTTCATCCAGATTTTCATCTCCTTTCCTTTTGTTTTTGTCGCTCAGTGATGTTTGCCGATATTTAACATACTTCCATATAAGTTTTAGCTCTTGAATTGTTGGCATGCAAATAAGATCACTAGCCCCATGGTCTAAAGCTTTACGTGCATGCTCGGGTTTATCCACTTCAGAAACCACTGCATACACAACAAATTGATTCAGCCAAATAATAGATTGCTGCCAAATGAGGATTTGTTCAGATGATAACTTACAAATAATAGGCATGTCTTGTATAGTTTGAGCAATCTTTATAAAATCGAAAGCAGTGTCATCCATCATCTCTACGTCGGCTACAATCAGGTCAAATCTTTGTTTTTTCGCCTTAAGAAGGTTCAATGCCTTTTCCCCACTTGCGCAAGCGGCGACTGAAAGAAAAATTTCATATATTAGTAAACTTAGTAATAAACCTCATTCTGATGATAATATCGCAACTCATTTCGATTTGGAACGTAAATAATAATGAATTTTTACAGTGATCTCAATGTCTACACACACAAGGAAAAAAAAAAAAAAGATGAAGAAGATTATCAACTATTTTGTTTTTTCTTCTCTACAAACTTAATGTTGGAATTCTCATTGCATATCACATGTTTAAGTCGATGTTACAAACAAATTTTTGACAATAATTTCTTTTGTCGTTGCTAATGATTTTTTGCCAGAGAACACAAAAGGAACAAGAAACAGCGTTGGTAATGCTTAATCTGTAAGTACCTTTGATTCTTTGATTTAACTGTAGCAATGGAATTAGCTCGTTATTGCATATATGTTTTTGCAGCAATTATTGTCACAGAATGTTAGAAAAATATCTAAAAAGAGATTAAGCATCAATACAATTGTTGCTATATATTCATCTACATTTTGAAGGTTGATCTTCATAATTTGACATTGCATTTTACAACAAATAAACTCGATATTATATTAAAATAGCATAGAGGGCAATTGATCTGCCTGTGTGCGACGGTTGTTGAGGAAAGAAATAAAGGGGAGTTCATAATCATAAGAAGTCATATTATATAAAAGTAAGTCTTCATACTCTCTAAATTAAACAACTTATGGTCATTTGGTGGACGAAAAAGAGAAGAAAATGTGTGGGTGAAATTGGGATGACGTTTGACATAATTAGGATTAACACTTAAAACCACGCGTAATGTTGAACGAACCATTAAAAACATGTTATGATAATGTATTGTAATCATTTATAACTATTAAGCATTAAATTCTTTTTTATGCTTGCAAGGTTCTTAATGGCTATTAGATTATTAGGGTTACGGCACGTGCTTCGTACATGATAATGACACGTGCTTCATACATGAATTTTTTTCATATAAATTAAATGTGTTTAATACATTCAAAAGAAAATGATTTGTGTAAATATGTAGCCATATTTTCGTGTTGAAAACATGTGTGATTAGTTTGAATTTTTATTTTTAAGTTGCAATACCTAATTTTTTGTTGGTTTGAATTTCTACTTCTATTGTTGATTAATAAAAACGAATTTTGTAAAGGAAGTTTATTTGTTTGGTCCGTTTTTAAGTGTTATTGAGATTTGATAATATTTGTAAATGGACGTTTTGCAAAGAAAGCTTATTTGTTAAAACTATTTTTAAGCGATATTCAGATTTCATAATATTTGTGAAGGTGCTTTTGAATTTGTAAAGGAATTTTAATTGTTAGATCTATTGTTAAGTGATATTAAGATTTGATAATATCGGTAGAGGATCGTTTTTTATAGTTCACGCTAAAACCAAAAAAGTGTTACATTAAATATATTACAACTATTAAAAGAAAGAGATTTTATGGCATGTGGAATGCACTTGCATATAAGAACTCTTATAACTATAAAATATAGAATTTCTACGCAGTTTTGATAAAAAAAAAATTGAAAAATGTAAAAAGAAATTGTAATTTTTTTGTGGTAACATGGTTTCGAACTTGTAACCTTTACTTTTCAAAAATTCCATCTGATATTAATTTTTGTTATTTGTGGGATCCGAAATTTTAACCTTTTGTTTGCATATAACGGTACTTTTGGAATTTAACGGTCGAACCAAAAGATTTCGTTTCTATTCCAACCATTAATAAAGATAAATTCAGCTTTGTAAATTTTAAAATCCAATTTTCCAAATTATATGAATTCAGTTTTCAAATTTCAACATTATCTCAAAATCTATCATTTGAAGCTACACAATTAGCCAGTAATACAAATACACATACATATGTGTATATACATACATACATATATATGTGCATACACGTGTATAACACACACACACACGTGTGTGTGTATACACACGTAGATATATACATATACGTATGTATGTGTATGAGTTAGGAACAATAGCCTCCTTTATTTAGCATTATTTCTAGCCTCTTGATATCAGCCACATGTTTCTATTTAAATATTTGTTCAAATATTTAGATAGAAACTTGTGACCGATATCAAGGGGCTAGAAATAATGCTAAATAAAAAGGGCTATTGATCCTATCGTGCTTTCTCTTTCTTTCTCTCTAATACACGTACACATTTACCAATTGAACACACATACATATTTGCTAATTGAAGTTCCCGAGTTTGGAAATTAATATGATTTGAAGAGATTTCATGTATTAATTTTAATTTTACCAAGTGATGAATTTTATTATGAAGTTAAAACTACATGTTTAAGTTTCACATTTAAGCATTAAAACCTTGATTTTAAACTTTGAACTTAAGTTTTAAGGTTAAGTAGAGATAAATCCTAATGTCAAATTTTAGATATTGAATCAAAATCTAATTTGTAGTTAAGACAGTTTTAACATTGAATTTAAATTGTAATAATTCTAAACTATTAAAGCTTTATATTTGAATTAGTTTAAGTGGACTTCGGATTTTAAATTCAAAAGTGTTAAACTATAAACTTTGAATTTAAGATTGTTAAAATATAAAGAAGTTTTTGTTCTAAGTTTTATTAATAATTTAATAGTGTAGCTAAAATAAATCATGGTGTGCAAATAGAAATGCGTAGAAAAGAACTTCTACTCACAAAGTTATTTGAAAAAGCCGACCATAATAAAAATGAGTATTGCTTAATGAACCCTTTTTTTATAGCAAAGCTAGCCGCTTTAAAGTGGGTTGTTCACTTTTACAAATGAATAAAGGAACATGTGTTCGGCACATGCGCTAAAACAACTTAACAAATACAAGCCTAGGAACATGTGTTCATCATATCCTTGCTTGTATCCAATTTGTGGATTTAGGATAGTTTGATTATTTAGAAAAGGTATATGAATAAATTCCTATTTTTTTAAATATACATTGAAAAACCTATATTAGCGTTAAACCAACCTTATTAGACTCAATAATTAATATACTTAGTTTCATAGTTGCGTTCTTTTCTAGTTGATAAGATTTACTACCAAATCCTTATTAGAAAGCCATACACAGTAATTGCTTCCTTTTGTTACTCCGATTTTATAGATTTAAAGGCAACTCATTTTTTTATGAATTTGTGTAATAATCTAAATAATATAAAATTTCTACTAATTGCTTCCTTTTGTTACGCAATAGTATTACTAATACGATACATTATTTTTTTGTAAAGGTAAGATATAATTTTATTTTACATGTATATAAACACATAAAAATAAGCAAAATAATATTTTATTCATTTCATTTCTTTTTGGCTCTTTCAATCTTCTTCACAACAAGATCTAAAAACCTTTGAGAAATTAATAAAGAGATTATCTCTCAAATGTTTTTTTCTTTTCTATTTGACTTCTGATTACTTTTTTAATTTTTTCGTTTTGCCTATTTTCACTGATTGCAACATATAAATCAGCCATTGCAAATAATAATTCAACAAGAGTTTAGTGAGTTTTTATTCAATTTTTAATATAAGTACATATGAAGAAGAATTAAAGACGTTAGTTTAGAGTACTATGCACACTCATTCTCTATCTTAATAAACCAACGATCTAGTCACCCACTCATGGTAATAATACCCCTTCCTAACATACACATACATTTTTTTGTTTGAAGAAATGTGGCTCCCTCCTTTCTATTTAAATCAAATTTCACGTCTTTTAAACTTACGTCATAATACAAATCAAATTCCACCTCTTTAAACTCTAAATAAAAATGCAGATTAAATTCTACATTACTTTTAGTCCATAACAGTGGTTGAATTATGCTCACATTGATTTTTTTTCAGTCCCTTCGAGTAGGGTCAATTCCTTGTGGTTATCTGACTTTTACATATATGTTACTCATACCCTATCCATAACTATGGCCATTTTTAAATTATGTTGGTTTAGTTTGGGTTTATGAGTTTTAGTGAAGGTTTTTAGTTCTAATTCAAAGTGTGTAATAGTTACAGAAGTGTTTAAACATAAAGAAACAAAAAATTATTTTAGAAGTTTCTACAAAAACAATTTTAGCTCTTAATTTAGAACGATCAAAAATATTTTTCTAAAGAATCTTAAAAACTTCAGTTTAACAACTTTTTCGTTAATATAATTGTTATAAAACATCTAAAACTTGATTTTAAAACTCAAAAATAAACCTTATACATTGTCATTCATTTCAAAGTACTAACTATAATGATTATCGTTCAAATTGCTGACAAGTAGGGATGATCATTTACTGGTTCAAACTAAATAAGCTGACTAGAGCGGATAAGTTTAGCTAGTTTGATTTGGTTTAGTTAGTTGATTGATTGATTTCAATTTTCATATTTGTATTTATTTTTGTTTTTTTATCGATTTCAATTTCCAATTTCTTCAAACTTAAAGAACAACTAAAAAAATGAATATTCATTCAGTTGTATATGTTCATACTATTATTTATATTTAAAAGATAACATTTTGTTTATCTTTTAGTTCATGATAATGTTTAATTAGAAAAAGAGATTCTAGAAAGTAGAGTTTTATAACATCTCTACACAAATATGAACTCAATCATTCATTTTAACTAAATATTACATTGGTAAAAGATAGTTTAACTCATTTAGAAATCAACCAATCAAACCATTGAATTAGACCAAGTACTTCTGGTTTAGTTTGAAAAAATAGGCTCAATTTTGTTTTATTTTTGTTTACCGAACGGTTCTCTAGAATTGATATTTATTGATGGCTACAAATTGAACTGACCATTTTCCCCCCATAGTAACAAGAGGCAATGTGTTCGAGTCTCGATAACTACAATATTATATCCTATGAATTACATGGAGTAAGGGTTGTGGGTTCGGTGATCACTTCTTCATAGTTTACAAGTAAAATTTGATCCTCTTGGTCTTAAAAAATGATTACGTCTAAATTTCATATTCAGTTTCATACACTTTATCCTATAATCAAGTTTAAATAATTAATTTTGAAAAAATAATTTAATTATGTAGCAATATGATTAAGTTAAGATAATTAAACATATATGAATATCACTAGATCTTAAAAACAAAGACAAAGGTTCTTTAGAAAAACAAACATATCTCATACTAAGTTTGAAAAACAATCATTTCTCATACTCCAACTTGCATATACGGAATAGTCAAATCGATGAAGTAAATATGATTAATAGAAGATAAGGAAGTGTACCATCATAGTCTAACGACTCAAGCATGGTTTGTAATTTCTTCATGAATCCAAATTGCTTGATAACCAAAATTATTTTTATTTCTGATAAGAGCTTTGCTTGATCATTATCCTCACTAGCTCTCTTTGATGAATTCCTACCTTTTCCTGAAACCATTCTTCAAATTCTTAGAGATCCGACTCGGAGATAATATTAGGATTAAAGTTCAAGATGAAATGATTTTTTAATACTTCAGTTTACTATTTATTTTTTAGACAAGAATAAATAACATGTGCACTGCGTATGGCTTTCTAATAAGGATTTGGTAGTAAATCTTATCAACTAGAAAAGAACGCAACTATAAAACTAAGTATATTAATTATTGAGTCTAATAAGGTTGGTTTAACGCTAATATAGGTTTTTCAATGTATATTTAAAAAAATAGGAATTTATTCATATACCTTTTCTAAATAATCAAACTATCCTAAATCCACAAATTGGATACAAGCAAGGATATGATGATATCCACGCTTAAATATTATACAAAAATTTGTATCAATGTAATACTCATGTCATATATTTTCTATAACAAATTATTAAGATGTATAATTTAATTGTATTTGAATATAAGTCTTTTACTAAGCATGCACTAGTTTAATTATCACACTTATTCACATAAATGTTAATTATTAACAATATAACAAGTTCAATGTATATCAATTTTAATTAACAAAAGTTACAAAATTCATCTTATTTTCACATTAAAATGTATAATTCACGTTATCATGATGCAAAGAAATTTTTAATTAATACTACCGTATCTTATGCAAGATTTACACATTAATGATGTATTTTAGACTAACATTATGATACTGTTTTTCTTAATGCCCAATTCATTAGTAAAGGGATTTGTTTCTATCACTGGGTATCAATATATGGAACTCCTCGTGGCATCACGTCATTTTAACCAATTTTGCCATCCTTTAGGTGTACTGTAGATGTCTTACTAGATTCAATATTTTTTGTGCAAACCCGCTCTTGATAAAATGATGAATCATTTAAGTATTTTATGTTATTTGATTGTGATTTATCCCTTAATATCTAACTAATGTAGAAAAAATCAAGATATAATTTTAAATTTTCACAATTACATGTAATTCCACTTATTAATTAAGTAGAAATTCATAACGGAAAGTGAATTTGGGAAACCTTTGCATATACATTTCTCATTTTCATGAACTGTCATTGAAAGTATCCTTAGTACCAAATTAATTGGGATATTTTAGTTTATCTACGAATATAATCCCGATATATCTAAAATTTAGATAAATAAAATGTATATATTAAACTGCATTTGGTTGATAATTGAGGCTTATTATTACATAAAAAAACTACAGGTCCTATTTTTATATTTTTATTAGAAAATTACATTTAGTAATAAATCTGTAAATTAGGTCCCTATTTTTGAAAAATAAAAAAAAGCAAAGTAACTCGTAGTTTTCTTACAGCAATTGCAAATTGACTTGCAGTTTTTGGGAAAAAATTAAAATTCTATGATGGTGAAAAACTGTAGTTATTTACTAAAATTATAAGTATATAATAATTAATACAATCTATGATTAAAAAATTTTAATTTTAATTTTTTTTGAAAAGTGTAAGTTAACATGCATTTTTTATCAAAAAGTGAAAAACTGTAGTTTGTGCATTTTGAATAGAAAAATATGGATCTAGTTTACATATTCATTATCATAGGCACTTTTCTTATAACAAAATAAGAAATAAGGACCCAATGTCAAAAACCATATTATAGATCATAGTAGAATATTATATATTCCCTTAATGATCATATACAAGTCTAGTCCATCCTTATTGAAATTCTTCATATAAAGTGCTAATAAGAAAATTAGTCTAACACCTCCAAAAGTGTGCTAGAGCCAAAACCTTAGATGTAGTTTTTGGTTAAGATTTTATGAACATTAATGTCTTTAATTCATGGATTAAGATTACTTTAATTCAGTGATTCATATTAAATTAACAGAAACCAAAAGAAATATGAAAAACATAGAAGAATGGGAAAGAAAAAGCACACATAGTTTATATTGGTTTGTTATTCCCACATCCAATTTGAACATGCTTTATTGTTATCGTACAAGATTCGAGAAGTGATTACAACTATAATATTGAAATTCAGTAAAAAAATTATAATGGTAGCACCACCCCTTAAATATAAAGTAGTAAAATGCTAGGATCTCTCTTTTGTTGCTTGTAGACCGATATTTATAGTTGTAATAGGATACTATTATTGGAGAAAGATTTCCTGGAATTTTGATGATGACAGCTTCATACATTAGCCATTACAAGGAAAAATGAGGCAATAACAACAAAGCTTAGATTTAAGTAGACATTCTTGCTATCCTTATGGAGTATCAATGAAGGAAAATTCTATGAAGACTTTAATAATGTGAGTTCTTTGTCTTAGATATATCTTGTCAAACTCACAAGAATCTAATCATTGTATCCTAAAGCTTTAAAATTTCTGAATAAAATTTTTAATAACTTTTTCAAATTTAGTTACTATTTTTAAAAGCCTTTTTATGTAGCTTTAGAAAATTTCAAAAACCATTTACAATGGTGGACGAGTGGGGCCAACTGGTGTACTAGTGCACATGGGTTTTGCAAATTTTTGAATGCCGTGAAAAATTATTTCAAACGTCGCTTCTCTTTCACTTCAATCGTCACGACTCTCTCCACTATTTATCATGGTGACATATATCTCTCTTTATCAAAACCCATCAACATCTATAAATAAGTATTGATTTCAAAAGGAATAGAATACCTTGCTCTTCTGATTATATTCTCTAATTTCTAAAGCCCTTGATTTCTGAAAGATTTCAATAATCAACGATCATTCAACTAAAAACTTAGTATTCTGATTTCTGTCTTTCGTAAAACTGCTGCTTTTTTCAACTCAATAAAAGATTCTTGTCAGCTATAAGATTCTTATGCTTAAATCGGCAATTAAGTGTACTCAGACACAACTATTGTCTAAGATACATTTTGTTATCCCACCTTTTGGTCAAGGTTGGAATATCAACAAATTGGCTAGAAAGGATGGCTGTCAGGATTGGAAATCGATTGGAAACAAGGCTTCGATCGATGTCGTCAAAATTTGGCCGAGCTCCGATCAAGGCGGGATCGATTGGGAATGATGATCAAAGTTAGGAGAGACTATGTTTCAAATTCCAGGTCAAAAGGAGTTCATTTGCTCAAGATAATTGATCGATTCGAACAAGGCCTTCGTATCGATCGGCATGGATACGAACAACGCCTTCGTATCGATCAGTAGGAAGGCCAGATGAGTTTCGACTCGATGACAGTGGACCCGGATTGGATAGATAAGCACGGCATGGTTTGTTCGACTCGATGCAGTTCGAATCGATCAGGATGGAACACAGCAGCATATCTCGAATCGATACTATTCGTATCGATCAACACTGGACACTTCGTATCGATACTGTTCATATCGATCAGCATGAACGCTTCAAGTCGATACGAACAAAGGCATAGTCGATGGATACGAATAGAAGAACAGCCGAAGGATACGAGGAAGACTGGGAACGTTAACTAATGGATGTGAGATTATGGATTCAAAGCCGGAAAGCCCGAAGCTTGGATTCGAACTGGAAATGTACGTACTAAGGAGTCATGTTCATATTGATCACATTCGTATCGATCGATACGAAGGAAGCAATCAACTCAGCGTAAAAGGTGGATCGACCCGAAGAGTGTGCACCACGTCATCACCTAGGCACACGCATTGATCGAGTCGAATGGATCGATTCGAAGCAAACAAACTGCAGAAAGTCTCTATTTCGTATCGATCATAACTCGAGATCCACAAGTCCAAATGCTATGAAATTTTCACAGGAGCCTACATGCATGCTGAAGAATGTCCACGCCAAATTTCGACTCCATCAGACGCAATCTTGATCGATACGAAATCCATTCGTATCGATCACGGATCGGACCGAAACTTCGTGGGCTTGGGCGCGCAGGCTTAGTCACATGCCAGAGGGAGTCTCCCGAGATCTGAGCGAAATATCAGCCTCCTACACCTATAAATAGAGCCCCAGGGCATACAGAAAAGGGATCTTCTTCTTCTTTGAATTCTCCAATGCCCAGACTCTGCCGGATCCAGTTCTAAACTCGATAACTGATGCTACTAACGAAAATTACTGCTGTAATCCACTATAATCAACAAAGAATATCAATAAAAGATTAACTTTTGGAGTGGACGTAGGCCGGAGATAGCCGAACCACTATAAATCTTGTGTCTCTGTCTATTTCTTTCCATTTTAAGTTTATTATTCTTCACTTTTTATCCTCTACATTACTTAGATCTTTGATCTGTGATTATAATCTACTGATTTGTGTTCATACACTGGTGCTTTCACGACACTTGGGGGTTTGTGACTAATTTTGGCGCAAACACTTTGGTGCTTTCACTGAGAAGGACTAGTACCCGCTACACCAGATCTGAAGTTCAGATTTGAAGGCTTAAGGATTCATATTAAGAGCTATGACAAGGCAATCAACAAGGAGACGGAGAGGAGAAAGAAGCCAGCAAGAAGGAAGCCAAGAGGCCGCTTCTGGAGCTGGAGCAGGTCAAGCTCTAATCTACATCACCAGGGATGAGATGGAGGCTATGCCAGATTCAATTCATGAAATATTATTAAAGAGTGAACAAGAAATGATGCAGAACCTCCTCAGACAGTTTAAGCAAACTGGAACAGCTTGAACTTCAGGAGTTCAGTTCCGTGGAGCTGGAGCGGAAGGGCAAAACAGGCAATCTACTGGAGCAGCTCAACAAGGCACAACCCCTAATCAACATACAACTGCTAACCTAGACGGATCCAGACATGGGGGCACACCACCCGGCAACAATGGACCAATCCATGGAGGAATTCCAGGTGGCACCACACAACAAGATCCTGGAAGGAATGTAAGAGCGCGGGATGAAGAGTATGTACCAGAATTCCCTAGAAGACTCGGGGGGCAACCCTTGACGGACGACACTGGACTAGCCGAGATTATCAGACGAACTATGCGCGGAGGTTTGACAAACAGAGATCTAGAAGGAGTAAATAGGAATCCGTTTAGTCGAGACATCAGAATTGCTCGGAATCCACCAGAGTTCAAGTTACCTACTCTGGACATGTACAATGGAAAGGCTGATCCGACTGACCACTTGATGAGATACACAAGACATATGGAAGTGCTGGGGGCATCGGAGGAAGTAATGGCCCGATGTTTCCCTCTGTACTTGACGGATATAGCTGCTATGTGGTTTAGACAACTGGAAGAAGGATCTATTGGGACATGGATAGAATTGGTGGATAGGTTTCTGAAGCAGTTTCGGGTTCATATTAAAAGACCAAAGAATGTGATGACGCTAACATCAGTGAAGCAAAGGACAGATGAATCCCTCATAGTTTTCCTAACTCGGTTCAATGCAGCAGTTGCTTCGGTGGATCGGCCGGATCCATCGATGGTTTTAATGGCGGCAGTATCAGGAGTCAGAGAGGATTCAGATTTCAAAGTATCTCTAATACGGGACCCACCAATGGATCTTGGGGAATTCTTTCACGAAGCTGAGAGATTCCTTCGGTAGGAAGATGCATGTTCGGATATGAAATTAAAGGAGGTGAACGCAGCTGAGGATGGTGGGCCATCCAGCGGAAGCTCGGATAAAGATAAAGTAAAAAGGAAGCTGGATGACGAATCAGGAAAAGCTAGGAAGCGGTGGAGAGAGCCAAAATTTTCCACTTACACAGGACTGAATGAGACATTGGAACAGATATTCATGGAGACTCGGAATCGCCTTCCTTATCGAAGGCCGGCTAGGAGAGAACCCTCGGAACGTGAAAGGGCATCAGGGAGGCACTGTCTTTTTCACGATTTAGATGGATATGATACCAACAGCTGCAGGCACCTAAAGGACATTATTGAGGAGCATGTAAGGAATGGGCAGTTACGATAATATGTCGGGGCTCGGAACGCGGCGGTGGAACAGGGGCAACCACCGTCTACTTCAAACAACGATGGCACGAGACCCAGGAATGATGGTCGATTGGTTATCAATTGACATGGATGATATGAAATAAGTAATAAACTACTGGCAAACGGCCAAGTCATCTACTCATGTACGGGGATGGAGATGGCCCCTAGGCATGCTCTGAATGATGATAAACCGCGACGCTATGGTTTGTGAAATCTGCTTTCTCTTTTGGTTTGGACATTTTCTTTTTCTGGTTCGGTTTTGGAGTTTGGTTTGAACTTCTGGTTTTGTTTGTTTTCTGGTTTGGACTTTCGTTTGGATGATTACTTTCTGTTTTGGATATTGATTTGGATTTCTGATATGGATTTTTGGTTTTCCGATTTGATTTGGATTTTGGATTGGATTTTGATTGGGTTTTCGTCTGGTTTTTGGAAAATGGTCGTCGGGTATGGATTATGCCTGGCAAGGGGTAAGTCTCTTCGTCCGAACGTGGCGAATTGGCTTATTCAGGTCGTTGAGTATGGACTATGCTCGGCAAGGGTCCGGAGCGACCAGGATTCGACTTAGGACTTAAGCCATGGCAATTATTTAACTTCCAGGGACACTGGGCCATGGTCTTCAAGTGTGGATTGCGCTTGGCAAGAACTCGGAGAGGTTACGGATTTGGATATCGACCCAAAGAGGTCCTGGATTCGGTTATTGGTTATTGGATGAGGATGGATTAGGACTCGAATATCGAGTATGGTTGGATATGGAACTGGCTAAGGCTTTGGTTACTGGATATGGGATCAAACGTCGACTCGGAGTAGTCAAGAACGATGCACTTGGATGATATGGCTATGGATTTTGGATATCGGATTCTGAACTATTCAAAACACACCTTCTTATCACAAGGCATGTTTTGGAGGGCAAATGTTATCCCACCTTTTGGTCAAGGTTGGAATATTAACAAATTGGCTAGAAAGGATGGCTGTCAGGATTGGAAATCGGTTGGAAACAAGGCTTCGATCGATGTCGTTAAAATTTGGCCGAGCTCCGATCAAGGCGGGATCGATTGGGAATGATGATCAAGGCTAGGAGAGACTATGTTTCAAATTCCAGGTCAAAAGGAGTTCATTTGCTCAAGATAATTGATCGATTCGAATAAGGCGTTCGTATCGATCGGCATGGATATGAACAACGCCTTCGTATCGATTAGTAGGAAGGCCAGATGAGTTTTGACTCGATGATAGTGGACCCGGATTGGACAGATAAGCGTGGCATGGTTTGTTCGACTCGATGCAGTTCGAATCGATCAGGATGGAACACAGCAGCATATCTCGAATCGATACTATTCGTATCGATCAACACTGAACACTTCGAATCGATACTGTTCGTATCGATCAGCATGAACGCTTCAAGTTGATATAAACAAAGGCATAGTCGATGGATACGAATAGAAGAGCGGCCGAAGGATATGAGGAAGACTGGGAACGTTAACTAATGGATGTGAGATTATGGATTCAAAGCCGGAAAGCACGAAGCTTGGATTCGAACTAGAAATGTACGTACGAAGGAGTCATGTTCGTATCGATCGCATTCGTATCGATCGATACGAAGGAAGCAATCAACTCGGCGTAAAAGGTGGATCGACCCGAAGAGTGGGCACCACGTCATCACCTAGGCACACGCATTGATCGAATCGAATGGATCGATTCAAAGCAAACAAACTGCAGAAAGTATCCATTTCGTATCGATCATAACTCGAGATCCACAAGTCAAAATGCTATGAAATTTTCACAGGAGCCTACATGCATGCTGAAGAATGACCATGCCAAATTTCGACTCCATTGGACGCAATCTTGATCGATACGAAATCCGTTCATATCGATCACGGATCGGACCGAAACTTCGTGGGCTTGGGCGCGCGGGCCTAGTCACGTGCCAGAGGGAGTCTCCCAAGATCTGAGCGAAATATCAGCCTCCTACACCTATAAACAGATCCCCAGGGCATACAGAAAAGGGATCTTCTTCTTCTTTGAATTCTCCAACGCCCAGACTCTGCCAGATCCATTTCTAAACTCCATAGCTGCTGCTACTAACGAAAATTACTGCTATAATCCACTGTAATCAACAAAGAATATCAATAAAAGATTAACTTTTGGAGTGGACGTAGGCCGGAGATAGCCAACCACTATAAATCTTATGTCTCCGTCTATTTCTTTCCGTTTTAAGTTTATTATTCTTCACTTTTTATCCTCTACATTACTTAGATCTTTGAACTTTGATTATAATCTGCTGATTTGTGTTCATACACTGGTGCTTTCATGACACTTAGGGGTTTGTGACCAATTTTGGCGCAAACACATTTTCTTTTGAGTTAGTGAAAAGACCCGTTCAGCAGCTCAGACAGTGTGTAAACTTATCCTCTGGGTGAAGAGAGGGTGTTAGCTAGCGAAAAGCCAAAATAGAAATTTTAGGACTAGATGTAGGACGGTACTCCAAACCAGTATAAAAATCCCGATGTGCTAGTTTTTATTTACTTTATTACTACTAGTTAGATTATTTATATACATATACGTATACTCTGTTAGTTTAGCCATATATGTAAGATTCACTCAAATTTTATTTGGTATCAGAGTGAGGCTCATTCAAAAGCCGTAACATAGTTTAGTGAATAATATTTAATATGGCATATATAAAGACTTTTGTTGAACATCAGTCCACAACACAACCCCAACCATTCACTTAAAATGATTATAATTTTGGGTTAAGTAGAATGAAAATTCATATGGAAGCAAATGGTCTTGAAATTTGGGATGCCACCCAAAATCAATATGATGCTCCAATTACACAATGAAGCAAGTGGATTTTTGAACAAATGACCATTGCTACGAATGATTCAAAAACTATGAATATATTATTTTATACTTTAGATAAAAAATGAATTTACTATAGTATTGATTTGTAACGACCTGGAATTTCGAACACTTCGTATTTAAATATCTAAATTATTTAAATATTAGTGTTTAGGATTTAATGTGAATAAATATGATTTTATAACCTTATTAAACCCTCTATAATTAATAACTATTGAAAAGAAAATCATTTTTGACAAATGTTTACAAAAATAACAGTTCGCGAAAATATCGATAATTTGACCGAAAATCGTTTTATCATTAAACAATTTTTTGCTAAACAAAAGCTGTTCGAACTTCTTTTACATGCTTTAGAAACAAATGAGCACATAAATAACAAGTTGAAACACTTAAGTTAGTAGAAAAATTAATTAATCTAAGCAAGCTTCTAGAAGGGAACAAAGGACCCCTAAATCAAGGGAAGACTTCTACAAAGTATAGTTTGTGTAAGTGGAAGCATGGTTTGCATGTACACGAAGAGAAGGTGGAGGGGTTTAAGGGTCATTTGCCACTTCTTTTTTCTAGTCTATAAATACATCCCATTGCTCTCTTTTTTATTCATTCATTGATTTGGAAAGAAACTATACTCTTTTTCATGTCTTCATCCTCTTTTTCTCCTCTTTGACTTTCTCAAATCTTATTCAAATCAACCCCATTCTCCTCTAAACTTTCACAAAGTTCTTATATCACTTAGAGAACATGATTTAGCATCAAAGAAGTGAAGAAAAGGAGTTATGGTGACTTTTATTCTAGACCATGAGCTATTGGGTGGTGGAGGAGATTTGTGCTTTTGATTTTCAAAGTAAAGGAGGTGGCTTTCAATTTTGGGTGATGGTAGGAAGTGTTGCTTTGATTCTAGTGGCTCGTGATGTTTGTTAACTTGGTTTTAAGGCGATTTATCCCATCATCAAATGAGAATATGCTATGTTAGCTATTGATTGTTAATAGTCGATAATAATGTACTTGTTATTATTGTTGTTTGGTTATTTGAATTGTGCTCGGCTAGTTTATGAGCAATTAATTTCCATATGCATGAGTTGGGTAGATACGTACACTTTGTGATTAGAATTTCATAGTTTGACTATAAGGTGTTCAGTAATAATATTCGTAGAGGAATAGTTATAACAAAAGATGTTTATTACAATTTTAAAAGAAAAGGACACTTGTCTTTTAAAGTGAAATGTTTTCCTTAAAGAAATAGAAATATTTGAAAATAAATATTTTTGAAGTGATTTTATATAAAAGTGACTTATATAAAGATATTTATAAAATTGTGTTTTGTAAATGAAAATAGAATTTTGAGGACTAAAACCACTAAGGTTTTAATATGGCTTTCCAAAGATTTTGAGGAAATAAACAATACCATGTTTTGAAAGTATTCGTGCATATTAGTGCAAAATGATTTGGCACTTTGGGAAACAAGATGATTTGTTATGTTACTGAAGTTCAGGAAATCCATAACTAAAATGTGGGTGAAGGGTTGTGTAACCCTCGGTATAGTCCATTCTTGGTATAGAGGGATATACTTATTGATTTTGGAAAGGTTGTGACCCAACTGCCTTGTTATGAGAGAGAACCTCTCAATTTGGTTGCATATATTTTGATACACTTATATAGTAGAGTATTTTGGATTTCTTAGTAATTATATCAAATATGACACTGTATTATTATATAGAGTATTGATACAGTTTACAAAAATGATTTCTTTTAAATTCCGATGAAAAGTATGATTTGATACAAAAGATATATATTATTATTTCAAAATGATTTGCAATGAAACCGAAATTTTGTTCAAAGAGATTATTTTCGAAAAGGATTATATTTTGAAAATAATAAATAATTAGATTACAGAAATATGAATGAAAAGATATAAGCCTAAGTGGGTAGATTTGGAAGCTAAATTTGCATGTTATATGTTATGTAGTTTGGGAATTACATATATGTTTCTACATCATAGGCTCCTTGAGTCCTATTTGTGGTAGAAGAACTACGTTGGTTTGATCCTGTATCTAATTGGGTAACTAATCAGATAAGAATATGTAGGCAGTCACAAGTGGTAGTGATGCATCCCCAATAATTAGAAAATAATTTAAGATTCAGTATTTTCTATTTATCATGTGTTGATGTATCTTTCATGCTTACCATTTTATTCTACATTGACGTATTTATTGAGTTTGTAGGATCGTGTAACGACCCAGGGTTTGGTCGCATTAACCAGGAAAATTTATATATAATTATATAGTCAATAAAAGGATTTTTGTTAATAAATGAACTCATTTTAATTAAATAATAATGATGGAAAAATCATTTTCAAAATTTGTTTACCAAATTAAATAGTTCGTAGAAAAATGGAAAATGTGACCGAAGAACGTTTTTCGAAATTTCAACCTTTCGATACCAGAAAGTTACCGGGAACGTTGTTCGTCTTTGTGCACTATATATACATATATATAAGAGTTAATTAACTAATTAATAATAATACACTAACAGTATATTATCCTATGTTAATTATGTTTAGCAAGTAATGTGATAAGTTGTGGTTTCAAAAATAATAACTTATACATATATATAAGTATATATCATTATCTCTTGCCATATCTTAGCATTATCATCATTATCCATCATGACCTAGAGGATATGACTAGAGAGGGGGGATGTGACATGTAAGGGGAAGGAAGGTGGTGATGTGACTTGTCAAAATAATGACATGTTAGGATATTTTAAAACTAAGGTTAAAATGGTAATTTTTCCATTTTCTTTCATCTATAAATACACGTTCTCACACACACATTTTCATTTACATTCCAACTTCATTTTTTTCTAAACCTTCATCTTTAAAAATTCCATGGCTTCCATAGTTCAAAAAAGTTAAAAAAAGTTATCCTTTTGGGTTGTAACTTGCTTCCATACCTTCTATACTTCTTATACTTTAATTTCAACATTCTCTCTTCCAAAAACCAAGGTATTCACTACCCCACAAAGCTCTAGCCAAGCCAAAAAACCTCTGGACGAACCCATTCTAAGGCCTTGACCCCTTAAAAGTTTTAAAATTTTAAGCTAGAGTCGAGCGTAGAGGCGTTGTCGAGTTATAGTCGAAGTTCGGGCGAAGTTAGTTAGCATAAAGGTGAGTAAATTTTCTTATTTTGGGAAAAATATTAGCTTGTTCATGTTGCTAATATATGATGATGATATGGTGTATTAATTGGATGATTATCATGTTGGTCGTAAATGTTTGGTTGAGCATGTGTAGTTTGATTTGATTATGTGGTTTGACGCGATAAATGTGAAGTTAGTAGGTATATGTATATATATGGATATGTGACTGATTTACAGAGGTATTATGTGATATTGTATTTGCATGATTGTAAACATGAACCAAAGTCATGATGTTTAGAAAACAAAGCTAGTAACTTTATGTATTTGCGACGGACGTGAGATCCGGTTGAAATCAATCTTTGTTTTCAAAGTTTAAAGTTTGAAATGAATTAAAAGTTTGTAAATTTGGTTTAAAGTTTTCAAAAAAATTCCAAAGTATGTTTTAAAATCATGAATAGTAAGAGATAGTGAAGTAGTTCATGTTGAAATATGTTAGAGCGAACTGCGTTTATAGCTATGGATGTAGTTCGACAAAATTTCTGATTTTCGTTGTAAAACGTTTTCTTTTGAAATGGTTTTACAAAAGTTTTTCAACCTAATTAATACTATAAAACGAGATTAAGTTTAGTTGAATTAATATTTTGTTATTTAATAAATTAGTTAAAAGTAATTAGTACTTAATTAATAATTAAGTAAGTGATTAGGGGTTAAGTAACACCTAAAGAAGGTTAATGACTAATTAGTGATTAATAAAGTTTTAATTAGTGATTAATGAAGTTAAGAAGTAATTTAATGATTAATTATTATTTAATAAAGTTAATTTGTTACTTAATTATTATTTATTAAATGATTATTTAATTGTCTTTTAATTAATTAGGGTTTACCTAATAATGAATTGTATTAACCTTAACTAAGATGCATTAAGAAGTTAATTAGGATTTCACTAAGTTCATTAAGTTAATTAAAGTTTAATTATGAATTAATATTGATTTAATTAAGATATAATTAGGGTTTAAGCTAATTAAATATACTTTAATCTTTTCAAAACTATTTTTAAACTTAATTGGTTATGTTTTAAATCAATCTTCTTTTCAAGTTAAGTGATTTTAAAACAAAGGATCTCAATGTCCGCACCATCAAGTAGCCAAATGAATTAAAGTAGTGATTATAAAACGTTGATACATTTTATGGAAAGTAAGTTAACATGTGTTTAGCATAAATGTTGAATATCAGTAACTTTGATAAACACAAGGAGGTTAATTTCGATAAGCGGGTCATAATAACTTAAGTATATGCAGTGTATGTCCATATGTAAATTTTACAGCCGATAGTGGAGTTGTTCACTATCAAATAACTTGACCATTTAAAATTATTGAATGTTGGTTTGAAGTGACCGGGATTGGATGACGAAGTTATCCGAAAACCACTTCGAACCAACGTAAAGCATTCGAATTGGAACTATCAAGTCATGATCAAGATTCAAGACAAAGTGCAAGGGCTGTCTTGCCATTAACCTCGAGGGTGATTTCAAAACGGATGTAGTGGAAGTAGTGCCTTCGATTCATTCATCTCCTGAAAGACTTATATAGATGAATGCTGACATTGTGTCAACATCTGGAAGGAAATGTTAGCATTCGAAGAGAGAAGTGCTATAGGTGAAAGGTAATAACGTAGCCTCAGGCCTCATCAACAAAGAATGACTAAAATAGGGGATATGCATATGGCCATGTGGGCCGCACCCGCTAGGGTATGATCATTTCCATTAGAACGAGTACCTACTCAGATATACTATTGTTCCAAATGGTTGCCGATCCCAACCAAGGGAGTGATCATATTCAGTACTATCCAGCAAGGGATAGGTCAGTCCTATGTTGGCAGGGATCGTTCGGTATGATCTCGATATGCTAATCTAGAGGTGTACTGTGACAAGCAGTACCTAAGTAGCTTTGTCATTATATGAAATCCAATCTCCAATACATGCCTTTACGGTTTTAGTTGTATACCTAAGTATGTTGGAATGTGAGATGTAAGCATTTCAGCTATGTTTTATATTTATTTTAAACCTTTAGAAATCTAGTTTTAAATAGAAAGTGTTTTTGGTTATCATTAGGTAAAAACCCATTCGTGTTTATGTGCAACGTGGTCTTACGAGATACCATTTGTTTTTCAAAGGAGTTTTCAAATAAAAATATTTTTGTTTGAATTTACTCACACCAGACCTATGCCTGACCCAAAGTTTATTTTTCTTTTCCCTAAACTATTGGTACTCAATTTTTATGAGTAGTCACATGATCTAGGCTTCTCTCAAAATCAAGTTGGAGGAGCTGGAGCAGGTGGCTTCATGGATGACTATTACTAATATAAATTATTCTGTTGTGTATGTATGTGTGGTCTATGTACTTTGTGGACAAGCAGTTGTAATTATCCTAGTTTGGAACTTGTATTATTGAACCCTGATGTAATATTTTGTCTATGACTATGTAATATACTACATTATCTATTATATGTTGTTCCTTGTGTGGTAAGATTCGATGTTTGATTAGTATTCTTCTTATCTTTCTCATTTCTTCAACTCATAATGACTTGTCTTTCGAATGCAAGAAAGGCGGTTTGTTATAGATTAGATACTACTATCTCTCATATCAGAGTTGTGCAGTAGTAGGTTTATAGTATTTGAGTTTGACATATATTAAAGTACACCCAGTAGAATAAATAATTACTCTGATAAGTTGTATTATAAAAATTATATCATATACATTTAGTAGCGTTGTATATTTATCGATGACATTGTGTATTAAATCAGTAATTGTCATTTGTTCATTTTAGAACGGATGGGTTTTTGACGATTTTGATTGGTTTGAAAATTAAGGAAGTTACAGTTGGGATCAGAGCTTAGACTAGGAGCCTAAGTAAAACTTCACCTCGGGTTAGTAAATCAACCTAGGAATTTTAAATGAAAGTACCTTAATCCAGTAAATAAAAAAGGGATAGGATAAGGCACCGTACCTCCTGCCGAGGTTATGGATAATATTATTTTTGGTGTGATTAGCTTTTGTTAAGTATCGTCTTTCGTCATATATTTCACTCCATGGAATTTCAAGGATGAAATTCTTTTAAGAGAGGAGAATGTAACGATCTGGAATTTTGAACATTTCATATTTAAATATCTGAATTATTTGAATATTTGTATCTAGGATTTAATATGAATAAATATGATTTTATAAGCTTATCAAACCATCTTAAATTAATGATAAGAAAATTAGTTTTGAAAAATATTTACAAAAATAAATAGTTCATAAAAATATCGGTAATGACCGAAAATTGTTTTATCGATAAACGACTTTTTGCTAAGCAAAAGTTGTTCGCACTTCTTTTACATGTCTTAGAAACAAATGAACACATAAATAACAAGTTGAAATACATAAGTTAATAGCAAAATTAATTAATCTAAGCAAGCTTCTAGAAGAAAACAAATGGATCCCTAAATCAAAGGAAGACTTTTACAAGGTATGGTGTTTGTAAGTGGAAGCATGATGTGCATGTACAAGAAGAGAAGGTGGAGAGATTTAAGGGTCTTTACCACTTCTCTTTTCTAGTCTATAAATGCATCCCCTTGCTCTCTCTTTCATTAATTCATCGATTTGGAAATAAACTATGCTCTTTTTCATGTCTTTATCCTCTCTAACTTTCTCAAATCTTATTCAAATCAACTCCTTTCTCATCCAAACTTTCACAAAGTTCATATATCACTTAGAGAACATGGTTTAGAATCATAGAAGTGAAGATAAAGAGGATTTATGGTGACTTTCATTCCATGCCGTGAGCTATTAGGTGGTGGAGGAGGCTTGTGCTTGTGATTTTCAAAGCAAATGAGGTGGCTTTGAGCTTTGGGTGATGGTAGGAAGTGTTGCTTTGATTCTAGTGGCTTGTGATGTTTTTTAACTTGGTTTTAAGTTGAGTTATCTCACCATCAAATGAGTATATGATGTGTTATCTATTGACTATTGATGGTTGATAATAATGTGTTTGTTATTATTGTTGTTTGGTTATTTGAATTTTGTTTGGTCAGTTTATGTGCAATTAATTTCCATATGCATGGGTGGGTAGATATGAACACTTTGTGATTATATGTTCATAATTTGACTATAAGATGTTCACTAATAATATTTGTAAAGGAATAGTTATAATAAAAGATGTTTATTATAATTTTAAATAAAATGATTCTTGTCTTTTAAAGTGAAATGTTTTCCTTTAAAGAAATTGAAATATGTGGAAATAAATATTTTTGAAGTGATTTTATATAAAAGTGATTTATATAAAAATATTTATAAAAATATGTTTTATAAATGAAAAGAGAATTTCAAGGACTAAAACCTTGGTGGTTTTAATATGGCTTTCCAAAGATTTTGAGGAAATAGACAATATTGTGTTATGAAAGTATTTTTGCATATTAGTGCAAAATGATTTGTCACTTTAGGAAAAAAGATGATTTGTTATGATACCGATGTTCAGGAAACCCATAACTAAAAAGTGGGTAGAGGGTTGCGTAACCTTCAGTATAGTCCACTTTTTGTATAGAGGGGTATATTGATTTTGGAAGGGCTATGATGCAATTACCTTGTTATAGGAGAAAACCTCCCGATTTGGTTGCTGATATTTTGATATGCTTTTATAGTAGAGTATTTTGGATTTCCTAAAAATTATATCAAATACAACACCGTATTATTTTACAAAGTATTTGATACTATTTCCAAAAGTGAATTGTTTTAAATCCCGGAGAAAAGTATGATTTAATACAAAAGATATATATTATTATTTCAAAAGGATTTGATATGAAATTGAGAATTTAGTTTGAAGAGATTATTTTTGAAACAGATTGTGTCTTGAAAATAATAAAGTTAATCGGATTACAGAAATATGAATGAAAGGATATAAGCCTAAGTGGGTAGATTTGAAAGCTACATTTGCATATTATACATTATGTAGTTTGGGAATTGCATATGTTTGTACATTATAGGCTCATTGAGTCCTATTTATGGTAGGAGAACTACGTTGGCTTGATCCTATATCTAATTGGAAATCCAATTGATAGGGGTACATAGGCAGTCATAAGTGGTAGTATAGTAGCTCTAATAATTAGGAAACATTTTCCCATTCAGTGTTTACCATTTATCATGTGTTGATGTATCTTTCTTACTTACCATTTTATTCTGCATTGACATATTTTTTGAGTTTATAGGATCATATATTGCTATCTCTCACATTAGGGTTGTGCAGTAGTAGATATATAGTATTTGAGTTTGGTATGTATTAAAGTACACCTAGTAGAATAAATAATTACTTTGATAAGTTGTATTATAAAAATTATATCCTATACATTTAGTAGTGTTGTATATTTATCGGAAGGTATTTGTAGTAAATTGGTAGTTATCGTTTGTTTATTTTAGAACGGATGGGTTTTTGGTGATTTTGACTGGTCCAAAAATATGGATCTTAGTTAGTATCAAAGCTTAGATTGGGTGCCTAACTAAAATTTCACCTAGGGTTAGTAAATCTACCTAGGAATTTTAAATGAAACTACTTTAATTTGATAAATAAAAAATGGGTAGGATAAGGCACTGTACCTACCTTAATTTTAGAAAACTCATAAAGAAACTATAGCAACTCTAAGTAAAGCTGAATTAAAAATAACTATGCTGAAAGATGAAAAACCATTTTAGAAGAAGTTGTTGACAATAATAAACTATCTTTAGAAAAATGTAACTCCAAAAATGGAACTAAAATACTTTTTCAAGAAAAGTTATGTTTGTCTAAAGAATGTGATTTACTAAACAATTTAAATAAAAATTTGAAATTTTATGTTGACAATTTAAACTCTAAAATTGGTTATTTGGAAAAAACAAAATGTGTTTTAGAAAACAAAATTATTGGTTTATCTAAAAGAATTCAAGATTTAGAAATTTCATAAAATTCATTTGAAATTTTAACAAATAAATTTATGTACTTGAGGGTGAGCTTTAGACATATACAGATGAAAACCTTAGGTTATCAAAAGAAAATAGTGAATTAACTTCAAATGTAGAAATTTTAAATTTTGAAAATTTTGATTTCATAGAAAAACCAGAAAAGCTTTCAATGAATGTTTTAAAATTTAATAAATGTCGAGAAAACTTATCAAATTTAATAAAAATTTCAAAGCCATCTCATAATAAAAATGGTTTGGGGTTTAATTAAAAAACAAGAACACTCCAAAGAAATATAGTTCTCTATGTACAAAATTAAAGAGTCAAACAAATTGAAAAATGAAGTAGAAAAACTAAAAAATAAGATAGTTAAATTATAGGTTCCAAAACCAAATAACAATTTAACAAGAAAATAAGTAGGGGCAATGTTTAATGTTAATGTGATGAAATATTTAGAGTTTGAACTTAGCTTTGAGGATGAAAAAATGGGTAGCAATAGTAATTGTTTTGAATAAAGTCTGAAATGTCTGTAAATTCTTTTAAGCTTTTAAAATCATTACTTGAACATTTATAAGAAATTGAATGCTTCAGAATGTGGTAAACTGCTATAAGTGCACAGAATCATTTGCACGTTTAAATGCTTTGGTTGTATATTCTTAGTTAAATTTTTTTAGCAATTGTAGATGAGTATGAACAAATGAAGTTAGTAGGTGGTTGTCAGGAATGAGCATTCCTGTAACAATAAACTTGCAGTATAAAAATTGTATATGCAAATTACAATGATTTTTTATGTTATTTTGTATACTCTACATCCAAAAATAAGCTAATTAAATTAGTATCCGGTTGAATAAAATCATACCAGTTTAGTTATCATAAAAATAAATTAAATTACACAATCTTTTACACAATCCCAATAACAACTGAAATAAATATGCAATATTTTTAATAACTAACTACTCTACTGTAGACCAATGGTAGTATAATGACTAATATTAAACTACACTTATCCCTACGTAACATAAATTTGAACAATCCTAAGTAGTGATCTGTACTTGAAAACTTCATACATTGACTGTAGTGACATAGTATGGGTTTGTGCGATATGAAAGAGTAATTTTTGTAATAGCAGATAATAAAAACCAAGAATTCCTATTAGCATTCTTCATTGCGGTTAAAATGAAAATAATTTTTCTTAAGCATGAGATGTAGGAAGTACACTTATGTGATATTTAGAAAATTTTAATTGTTTTCCCAAATGCTAGATCAAACTCTATATGTGTAATAGTCAATAAAGTAGGTATATTTAATACTAAATGACATGAGATTAAGAAATAAAATTTCTCATATACATTGATACGTATATATCCACATGGTTTGTTGTTGTTACTGAAGCAAAAATAAAATATAAAGAGTTGTTTTCAACACCATGAAAAACTTAACAAACACATAATATTAACTAAGAAAGTAGTTTGGAAAGATGCTAGTGCCATTAGAATGTCATTGAGATCAACAATACATCAAATACTCCGGTAGTGTTTCTATTTTCTTAGTTTCATTTTTCCTTTATTTAATTTTAAATGAAAGTTTATCAATGTTGTATATATATTTAATTTATTGGTCTTTTTCCTTTTTAAAAATTGTTTCCATTTGAAAAATAATAACTTCATTATTTTTCTTCATCGTTTGTTTTGGTTAAAAATAAGTACGAAAAAAATTTAGAAGTATTTATATCGATATCTATTTGCATACTACATAGTTTTTTGATTTTTTTCCTTCAAAGAATAGTTTCCTTTTGAATTATATCCTATTATACTTTTAATTTTTTCAGTCTGTTTAAGTTAATATCTATCTACATGTTTTGTAATTTATTGAATTTTTTCCTTCTCAAAAGATTATTTTCCTTTTAACCATGTTATAACTTTATTCCTTGCTACTAATCAACCTTTTTATTAGAATTGTATTAAGCATCCATATCCGCATCTGCTTTTATTCCACTCACAAAGATGTGTACGTTTTGGTCATGAAGGATTAAGAAAGACTTAAATTATATTCTCTCACTATTGCTAGGTTGAAATAACCAAATGTCTAGAGTTATACCTGAAATTATGATATAAAGCCATGTATTTTAAATACACCTAAAACCTTATTGTAAAAGATCAAATTTAAAATCCTTTAAGCTTTATTTTAAACACTTTTAAATCAAAATGTAAAATTAAAAAACATAAATTGGAAATGGATCATTTCCACCAATTGATAAAAGTACATTTCTCCTTCATTGATAATGCACTAATATAGTAATAGCAAACATTCATTGTCTTTAAATATTCATCTAACTTGGGAGATTGATATTTTGTAGAACTGTTCATTTTCTCTCGTACTATTTTAAAATTAATTGAATATTTGTTGTGTATAGCCAACAATGAATGACCAACTCCCATCATTTTAATTCAATTTATGGTATTATTCCACTAAACCACACTAACTTGCTTTTGATATCAACATATTTTGAATTGAAAAATGAAGTACACAAAACTAGGAGAACTTATAGAGAAGAAACGTGAAACCAAATACGAATGCTGGGTCTTCGGGTTTTGTGTACTTTTCTCTGTAGTCATATTCGGTTTCACTTTTCTTCTCTATAAGGTCTCCGGGTTTTGTGTACTTCTCTCTATAACGTGTTTATATACACGCGCGCGCACACACATATATATAGCCACATGATGAAAGTGATGCATATAACACTCCTTCAACTTCACATGCACCAAATTTATTGTAAATTTAATTGCTAATTATCATATAATGTTCAAATGAGTGAATCTAAATTTATAAATTATTTTTTATTATTCATTTCAACATCGAAGGCATATTTGGAATTCCTATTACGCTATTGAAAGGACAATTGAGAAGACGCTTAGATACAACGAATTATTATAAATGAATAAACTACAAATCCTTATCAAGAAGTATAATTGAAGGAATATTGTACTTGGTAGTTTTTAAGCTAGCTATGTAAATTAAATATAGTTAAATTCCAGTTATACACCATAAATTATTGTATATACACTAAAATATTTATTAAAATCATATACACTACTTTTTTTCTTAATATGCACCGTACATATTACAAAACTACACCCACTTTAAAACAATACAAACATATGTCTCATTTCACCCTATGTCATGTATTATCCTAATTAATGAACCTTACTCCTAGATTTCCTAAAATCACTTCTATAGATTCAAAAATTCAACCGAAAGTTTGAAAGAAATTTAAATTTAATAAATTATTTATATATAGAATATTGAATTAATTTTGTGTCAAATTAAGAAGGCCTAATGATTAAGATATATTATGTCAAATTAAAGGGGTCTTAATGTTTAAATAATAGCTTAGATGGCTTATTATTTAAATGCTTTTAGGCTATCAAGCTAAAACGAAATAGAATGATCTAATAAACACCGTCAAATCTAAAGAAATAAATTGGTGCTATAATGTAAATTTAACATATACAGAATAAAATAACCAATTATTTTAAAAGCATTTCCCTATTGAGCTAGAATTAAGAGAATGTCTTAAAAACACTTAAAAATCGAAGAATGAAATAGGAAGATATGGAACACTTCCAAAGTTAATATGTATAGAATGAGATAACCATTCGTACGAAACAACTTTGAGCATGGTATCAAAATATGGGCTTTGCACGAAAGGTCCATATTTCTGTTGTTGTTATAAGAAAAGTCCCTATAGAAATGAGTATGTAAATTAGGTCCCTGTTTTTTCTAAATAAAAAACGCAAGTTAGCTTGCGCTTTTTAAACATTAATTTTTTTTTGAAAATTTCAAAATTTTTAAAAATATTTTAAAATCAGAAAGTGCAAACTGGATTGCGCTTTCTTGATAGAAAGTGCAAGTTACCTTGCACTTTTCAAAAATTTTAAAATGTTCAAAAATTTCAAAATCAGAAAGCGCAAACTAGCTTGCGCTTTCTTGATAGAAAGTGCAAGTTAACTTGCGTTTTTCAAAATTTTGAAAATTTCTAAAAATTTTCAAAATTTCGAAAAAAATTCCAAAATCAGAAAAGTGCAGGTTATTTTGCATTTTCTATCAGAAAAGTGCAAGGCACCTTGCGTTTTTTATTTTTCAAAAATAGGGACCAAATTTACATATTCATTTCTGCAAGGACTTTTTCTATAACAACATCCAAAACAGGGACCTGTGACTCTTATTTTGATCAAAATATCCTAATATTTCATTATAGCTCTATTATAATCTTTATTATCATAGACCAATGAACTTAGTTGATGAAATTTGTATTTAATATAACTAAATCGTCCGTCCTAAACAAAGTAGTTACATTATTTGTTCACATATTTGTTCACATTTTTATATAATACTATAAACACATTTTTACCACTATCTCAGTATTTGAACATGAATGGCAAAATATTTTCTTGCCATCTTTTTTCATAATTTTTAGGTAAAAAATCTTAGGATAACCGATAATAATTTTTAAGATATACGAACAAAAGACATGGAAGAGAAATAAGATGAGACACACAAAGTATAATTCCTTCCACTCTAGATTTTTTATCAAATAATATGTAGTAAGTTAATGGGAAAATATATTCTTGACCTATTCATTCAAATTTGTATTTAAACACATTTTCCCCACTATCTCATTTTACGATTATAGATAGTATAGTATTTTATTTTCTCCATTTTTCCTAATTTTTGCATTAAATTTCAGGAACATCAATCATTTTAATATTTGGAATATATAAACATATTTGACACGGAATATAAATAAGATAAATAGAGTAAGAATTACTAATACTCTAGACTATTTATCAAATAATATATAGCAAATACATGGGAAAAGTTAAATAAAAATAAAATCTAGGTATAACGACAAACATACTTGAATGAAGCTCAGATTAAAGCAATAGTCATGGGAATGTTCAATCTGGAAGCAGGCATAATACTAGTTCAGGATAAATAAGTTTCTACAAAGAAGATTCATAAAAATGATAATGAGCAGCAAAAAAGGAGAAGATTGAGTAGCAAAAAATTGCTTTCATGCAAGTGAAGCTCAGATAAAGGTGGAAAAGCTAAAGAGAAAATGGGCTTCCCAAGTATACATGATAAATTAAAATTTTAATCAGGTTACAAAAGTGATCACCGAAGGAATTGAACTGGTTGAAATTCATTATAATTAGTAGAACCAATAATGAGCTAAGGTTTGAAGAAGTAAATGATGCAAATAACATAAGGCTAACCAATGCGCTATTTTAACCGAATATATTAAGATGAAAATTTCACATATACCTTTGCTTTAGCTAGTGTAACAAAGAAAATAAAGTTATAAATTTTGAATCAATCTAGTGAGTCAAATTTTTTATACATAATTCATAATCAGGATACTAGAGAGTATATATATTTCTAAACTAAAAGCATTAAAACTATGGCTAATTTTATTTAAACACATGATATTGTTGAGTTGCCCCATCCTAACTTTTAATAAGATAAAGGACAAAATTACCCTTATGTGATTTACCTCTAGTAAGTTTAGTCTCTTGTCCTTCTTCAATTTCTCATAGTTAATAAACCATAGTAATCTAAATTTAAATAAAATATCAAACCTTTTTCTTGAACTGATGGATTATGATGATGGTAATGCAAATCTAATTGGATCAAAAAGGATGAAACTTGAATTTTATCTTGTTTTGAATTATTATTTTGATTTAAAAGTGCATAGCTTACATAATTTATGTTAAGTGATTGACTGGAAAATCTTACAGTTGCAGTATGTGATTTATTAATCTACACAAGGGATGTGCATGATTAGCTTGGGTACTACGCACTGTAACTGCATGGTAGGTTATAAAGTCGCGTCCTTGGCCTAAGTGGTTGTTTTTTATTGGAAAGATATTTTTATTGTGTTTAAGGGTATAAAGAGAAAGAGTTATCAACAGTATGGGTATACTAAAAAAAATACAAGTATAACGGTTTTTTAGTTTTATGGCAGCTACTTAGCAACTTCTACAATTCAAACAAAATTAGCCTAAAACTATAGTTCCATAAGGTTTAGTTATAGATTGCTCATTATAGTTTATAATATATAAATGAATAGAATAGGATTGCCATATATAAATGTTTAAATAACTCATGTACTGTAGTTATATAGCTTATACCACCAAACTGAAAGGAAACTAACAGCCTAGTATACACTATTAAAGATGATTAAGAGAATTATGAACATGAAGTGGATTAAAAATTAAGAAGTATGTGGATGTTGCAACATCATGGCTTGGTTATCTACACCTTCTAAGGGTCCCTCCTTATGAACACATTGTATTATTGGAGTGATTTCCCTAATGGATGAACCGAATTATAAGTTCAATGATAGAGTGATAATAAGTTTAAAGAAAAAGACATAAAAAGTGTAACACTAATATTCATAACTTTTAGATATTTTAATCACTTGTTTGAAAATAATGTAAAATAATTCTAATTAGGTTAAGGTTATAATATTGCTTGAATAATTGTTATACGATTGGGAACTACAACCAACGATAGTGATTAAGCCAATGTGTTCCAAAATAGTCATTGATAATTTCCATTATGATATAGAATTTGCTGTGTAAGTATTAATCCAAGAAGGAAAATATAAACTTGCAAGGAGCAAGAATGGAATAGGATAATAGGCCTGTAGAATTTCAACGCGGAAGAAAAATGAATATTAGATATAATTTCAATAATGATGGAAAAATTAAACAAAAAAGGGTCAGTCTGTCCAAAGTTAAAATAAATAATCAATAAAAAAGGAATATCAGTAATCAATTCAGAAATGAGAAAAGTAGATGTACTAAACAAATAACTAGTTTTTCATTTTCTGTTTTATACCAAAACAATAAATATTATGCATTATTTGAATGGACTAAACTTTAATGCATTTGAAGAAAGCTAAAAATTGCTAATCATATGAAATGATAAAGAAGTTCAAAATTGTTAAATATTTCTCGCCATAAAGAATAAAAGATACATAGAGAGTAGGACAATGGAATATATAGTATGGCAGTAACAATAGTGGCAAACTAATTTTGTTTCAAATTAAATTCAAAAGAGAAAGGAATTTGCACATATTTTAAAATTATGAGCAAAAAGTATGTGCAGACTTGTAGTGCAATTTTTTATGAAATAATTTTAGAGAAAGAGATACATTATTATAAAATTGATTCTCGGGTTCGATCTTTGCAATGTTTTCCAAAAGCACCTAAGAAACCCCAAATCTCTTTACATAAGTATATATTGTATAACTTTAGCTATAGTGATTTGGTACACATTTGTTTATTAGTAGAAAATATCAAATAGTAATCAAACATTTTGATCAAAAAGGTAAAAAATATGACATTATAAAAATTCAAATTACCAATTATTATGTAGCAGTTAGTGTCAATCCAGATCCAATAAAAAGTGTTGTTATCTAAGAAATCTCCAGTTTTATTTCGGTTTACCACTGCTTGAATTATCTTGCAATTATACACATATGTTATGTATATTCTTTTATTGAAATTACATGAACTAAAATGCTTTAATAACATATCATGTACATTTAAAGCTTCAATCATACCTCACATTTTACAACAATGGCTTGGCTTTTTGGAAATTTACATAAACACTTGCGAAGGATCAATTGTCTATGTACACCATATACTTAGAACTGTTGATCCCTATACTAACCTATAATTTCGTGGCTACAATGGGTAATCAAAAATCAGTATAATTAAGCATTGGAATATGGCATCAGATACCTACATAAATTTGTGTTTACTTCATACCTTGTTTGTAGGCGTAAAGTTATGCTCATTGTAATATCCATTAGGTTCCTTTAATGGTTGTTGTGTTTGTTATACTTTGTAAATCTTTAAAAATAACCGATTGAAATAAGCTATTTCACACTTTCTTATTAATATCCATTAGCGGATGGTGGTATATATAATAATATTTCAAGATATATTTTCTAGTTATCATATTTAATATTGATATTAATGTACCCGTCCATATGCATGTGTAATTCATGGTACTAAAGAAAATAGTACACACATAATTTTTATACAAAAATAGTGTTATGAATGTCGTGTGTTATTATTCACTTTTAATTTAAGTGTGCACAATAATGGATTTACTTTACCTATTTTCTAACTTACTGCTAAATTGCTTTCAAATAGTTATCATTATGATACGTAAAAATTAGATAAACAAAAACAAAGCTAACATAAAAAATTTAGTGAAAATAACATATATAATATATTCAGTTCAAAATAGAATACACTGTACTAGTTAACACTATCTTAAAATAACACGCAATGGGAAACATTTTGTTGTGCCACTACAGATCACATTTTATCTCAACTATTCTTACTTTTACTTGTTTAGCTGTAAGTGATTTTATGAAAATTTTCAACCAAAACATAAACTACCACTTGTCCCTGAAGTTTACAAATCACATATATCGATCAAAAGTATTTTTCACTATCATCGAAAACTACACTACGTATATTAGTATAGCGCTTCTTACCCAATAAATCACCAGTTTTATTCTTGTTTGCCATTACCTGAATTATCCTACAATTATACACATATATTATATATATTCTTTTATTAGAGTTATATGAAAAACTAAAATGCTATAATAGAATATTGTGTACATTTAAATCTTCAGCCATATCTCAGATGTTACAACAGTGGCTAGGCTTGTTGGAAAATTGCACGAACACTTGCAAAAGGATCCATTTTCTGTATACACCACATACTTAGAACCGTCGATCCCTATACCAATCTATAGTTTCATGGTTGTAATTGGTAATAAAAAATCAGTATAGTTAAGCATTAGAATATGGTATCAAAAACCTACACAAATTTGTGTTCTCTTCATACTTGTTTGTAGGCGTAAAGTTATGCTCACTGTCATATCCATTGGGTTCCTTTAAAAGTAGTTGTGTGTGGTATACTTCATAAGTCTGTTAAAAATTAATTGATTGAAATATGTTGTTCCACACTTTCTTTTTATTATCTATTAGTGGATGATGGTATATATAGTAATATTTTGAGATATATTTTCCAGTTATCATATTTGATATTGATATTAATATACCAATCCATAGGCATGTGTAATACATGGGACTAAAGAAAATAGCAAGCATATACTTTTTATATAGAAACCGTGGGAATTTCATAAATTTTCTTGTGTTATTATTCACTTTTAATTTAAGTGTGCACAATAATGTATTTGCTCTACCTACCTCCTAACTTGCTACTAAATTACTTTCAAATAGTTGCCATTATGAGGTGTAAAATTTGATCAACTGAAACAAAAGGGACAAAGCTAACATAAACATTTATGTGAAAGTAACTTATATAATATTTTCAGTTTAAAATAGAATACACCATACTAGCTAATAGTATCTTAAAGTAACACACAATGTGAAATATTTTGTCGTGCCACTAAGTATGTTCCTACAATCAAATTTTATCCCATCTCTTCTTACTTTTACTTGTTTAGCAAAAGAGATTTTGCGAAAATTTTCAACCATAACACAAACTACCACTTGTCCGTGAAGTTTACAAAAACACATATATCGATCGAAAGTATTTTTCACTGCCATTGGAAACTACATTGCATGTATTGATATATCACTTCTTATCATATATGAGTGTTTGTATCATGTAATATACTATATAGTTTAAAATAAGATTAAAAAATTAGTAAAACTAAACCCACATGCAAGTACCACCTTAGTTTGTTAAAATTATATTTTGGTCACTATAGGTATAACATTTGAAATAAATTGAAAGTAGAAGAACCAAAGTAAGTACATGACAAAAGGTCAAAATATTATAGGTACATGGAAAAATACCTAAGCATTGGCGATAGTTTTTATCCATATTGGTCCTTTTATAGTATGAAGAAGATAAGCTGGTACCAGGGACCATAAGCCCAATAATCCATTAAAGGAAAAACATAAAGAAGAAAGACACCAATTGTAAACTAAAATGAACTATTTTGTCAGGGTTTTAAAGTATGCTTACAAAATAAAATATTTCACTGTAACACACCAGTAAATATTTATAAATTGCTTATATACATAATAGCATTTAAAATGAAGTAAAATAGATTGGTAAAAATGTTATTGAACGTAATATAGAAAAATAACATACTTGTAGAGTTGAATCTTAATTAAAGTGTGGTGCATCATTCCAATGATGAATCTCATAGGCGTGGAAGTAATGCAGTACATTTGTAATCTGTTTTTACAATTACTTCAATTCAAATATGTATATGAAAGATTATCCTACAATAAGTACGAAATGATGGAATAATTTTCTTTTAACACCATTTGCTATAGTTTTGTTTCAAACTGGGATGGTCATAGACACTTCATAATATTTTTTGAAATACAAAGTATCACATATCTCATATT
Source organism: Allium fistulosum (assembly GCA_030737815.1). Classification (NCBI taxonomy): domain Eukaryota; kingdom Viridiplantae; phylum Streptophyta; class Magnoliopsida; order Asparagales; family Amaryllidaceae; genus Allium; species Allium fistulosum. The sequence continues at coordinate 626,246,112 of CM060902.1, read as the reverse complement.
GCTCTTCAATACCTTAGGGAATAATTTTTCATGTTTTTCTTTCTATTTGTGTTCTAAGGTTCTAAAAGTTTCAGCCATGTAGGAAGTAAATCATGCACCTTTAGTAATTTATCATGCGATAGTTCAATGCAAAGGGAATAATATCAAATGGAAATAATTATTCAAAACACATTATCCGGGTATTTGATCATAAAATAATGAACTTTTAAACCATGTTGTTTTATTCTTAACAACTAAGTGATACTGCATTCATGGTTATAAGACAAGTGGATTGTCACTGTAGAAAAGTATTTCAAATCTTGTTAGACTTAAAAAATAGTTTAGATTAACCTGGATAGAAATATAATTACTTATTGAAGAAGAACTTAGTCATATGACATCTTTTGGACTGGTCATTTGATGATGAATGCAACATATCAAGTTATATGGTGATGCAAATATGTAAATTTAGGTACTATTATTTCCATATAACATGAATGAAAGAAGATATGTGAACTTTCATATTAGCATACCAAATTTTTTAAAATATAATGCATAAAGACTATGAAAACATAAAGCAAAAAACATAAAGCAAAAACATAAACATAAAATCTATTCAAACAGCCCTCAAAAGTGATAATAGAATTTTGTTCAATTAAGCATACCACACTTACCTATCAAATTGAGCTAGTTGAATATGTATTACTGGAATGGAAGTGAAAGAGAGATCAATTTATACTAAGTGGTGTACCTCGATAACATCAGTATGGATAGTTCCTTCCATTTTTCCTTGACTAACGTGTAGCCAAACACAATAAACGGATGGTCGTCTAATTCTTTTCCTAATTTCCTATTTCATTCAATGTCTACAAATAAAACATTATATAGAGTTAGTCGAATGATTTTGAGCAGATACTAAATATCCCTTAATAAAACAACCAATTGTAAATATTTATGATACCTAATTTACCAAATATTATCAGTTCCTTTTGTATAAATGATCCTCGACCACTTTAATTGTACATATTAAGTCAATGAAATTATTTTTGAACCTAATTGCCTAAAAAAATTACACCAAAATATAAAAATATATTTGATACAAAGATATAATAGGTTCGAAGGTTTACAACAAAACCTAAAGGGGGAAATATATTGGACAAAATAGAAAATCAAATATCTAAAAATACCTAAATGCTCAAAAATTGCAAGGACAAAAAGAAAAACAACGACGAGCGAAATAGCCAAAGCATATGAGGATGAATTGCGAGGAATTGTGTGAATTTGCGATGAAATCTTAGATTTGGTAAATGAAATTAGTTAGCTAAAATCAAAGGAATTATACCTGAAATAGGGAGAGCGAAGCGATACAAAAAGTATTGTCGGTCCAATAATCCATGGCCAATATAGATGATAAACATTAATCGAGAAAGAGGGAAAATCAATCTGTATTTAGATAAAAGGGATAAATGCAAGGGTTAAGATAATTATAGAGCACAGAATGAAATGAAAAGGAAAGATGTTTAATATATGTGTAGAGCAGAAGAAATGAAGCATTCTTTATTACGGGAAATAAAGTGAAAAAAGAGTCTTTGAATTTACAAATACTTGTGTCAAAACCAAACTAAACTTTATTGAAAAATTGGAAGGGGCTTCGAAGCTAAGAAAGCTATACTCAGTATTGATAGTATAGTATAGATATAGTTAAAACTACATTCTTAATACAATTAAAGTTACATCCATTTGATTTAGTTCAAATTAATTGGTATTAATGAAGTTCGAAATCAATAGTTAAATGTAGTTAAAGTTGTACCACTTGGATAAAATTAAAATTATGTCAGATGATGAAATTTTAATTACTTCTCTTAAAGGAAGTTAAAATTACATATGTATAATGTGGTAGAAAGTGCATTTATTTGAGAAACATAAAATTAAACTAGAATGGTGTGTTTTAACAACATCTTTTAGATGTAGCTAAAATTGCATCTATCAAGTATGGTAAAAACAATATCAGAATGATGTAGTGAAAACTATCATTATTTACTACTATTATGACTTCTTTTTTCTATAAGTACACTGACAATTTGTCAATTAAGTCAAATATATTTTTATAATTTTTAAAATTAGATACCATCAAAATATTGTTATTTATAATGTTCAAAAATATGTTTAAAAATTACCATTCATTTTAAGATAGTTTAAACATGATGATTTTCCAGTAAAAACTTTCTTTGTACGATAGTTTGTAACGACCTGGAATTTAAGACACTTTGTATTTAAATATCTGAACTACTTAAATATTTGAATCTTGGATTAAATGTTGTTAAAATGAGATAAAAACTTTTTACCGTTCATGGAAATACACTTTTTGGATGATGTTATGGGTGATTTCATCAAAGATATCTTGGAAATGAGCTTTTATGGTAAGACTTAACTTTTAAGTAAAAGAAGAGAGGTGTAAAGGTGCATGTGAAAGAGAGGCTCTTTTGTGACCTTCCATGGAAGCTAGAAGGTGGTAATGACCTCTTACACAAGCCTATATAAGGAAGGGCATATCTTTGTTAAATAATCACTAATTCATAAAGCTTCAAATGAAGTATGAGAAATAAAAATAATGGAAGTGCTTAAGCATTAATCCACTAATTATTCTCTAAACTTTTCATGTCTTAACCAAATTATCTCTTATCTCTTTGAAACTTTAGGTTTAGGGCTAAAACATCATGAGAGGCATGTTTAGCAAGTAAGAAATAGGAGAAGGCGAGAGGAAGAGGGGGATCTTGGAGGTGGCCATATGCAATGGGAGGAGGAGTAGAGTTTTCTTGGTTTGGAAGTGCTAAAGGTTGGATCATCAGGCTTTTGATGATGGTGGGAGGTAGTTCTTTGTTATTGTGTCTTTGTGCTTGGGTTTGGAATGGATCTAAGTGAGTTATCTCACTATCTTATAAGTATATATTGTGTATATATATGTTCTGTGCAAAGTATAAAGTCAAAGTGACATTAACTAAGTAAAGTTATAAACTTTGGACCTATCTTACTTCTGAAAGCAAATAATAACTTTATATTGTATAACATCACATCTATTACCCTATTGAATATGTTATGTGGCCTTGACTTTATGTTTAAATGCTTGTTTAGATTGTGCGTCGAATTGAAGTAAGTTTGAAAGTGTTTGAAGCGAGAATAATTGTTATAAGCGCACTTCTGAATCCCTTATTTTCAGAAATTTTTACAAATAAATGGGAAGACATTCTTAGTGGTTTCTTTCAATTTTTTTTAAGTACTCTAAGGGTCCTACTTCCTATAAAAAATTTCAATTCTTGATTCATTTGTTAAAGTGGTTAAAACTAGTCACAAAGATTGTGCTTTTCAATGTTGTTTTAACAGCATTTATATAATGCTGTAGTAAGTCACTTATGATTTTAAGTGTTCAAAAATGATATTTAAATTTTTTATTTTTCCCTAATAATTTTATAGATGTTTTATGTACTATTTTAAATTCTAAAATTGGTTTGAAGTTTAAATATATTTTTAATAATTATATATATTTTTTGGAAAAGCAAAGTAGAGATTTAACACTAAGAGTCGGTGATGTAGACTTCTCTATTTATAAGAGTTAAGATTGATGTCAAGTAGGGATGGTGCAGTAGAGCTCTAACCTACCGGTCTTCCCTCTTGAATAAGGAATAGTTAAGTGGGAATATCGAAAACATGTTATTCTTGTTGTTTACTTACTTATTTAAAAGGTAATTAACTTTACTTAATGCTAAAAGCCGACAAAGTAGGCTTATATATTTCTTGGAGTTAAGATTGATGTCATGTAGGGACAAAGCAATAAAGCATTAACCTACCAAGCTTGCATCTTGAGTGAGGAATGGTTACGTCGGGAATGTTGAAAATAGGTTAATCATGTTGTTTGTTACTTGTTTATAGAAATCATTAATACAACACTTAACACAAAAAGCCGACGTTTATGCTTGTCTATTTGTGAGATTCAAGAATGAAGTGTCTTGGCAAGGCTTTGATGCAATCCATGCTCTAACTTACCTGGCTTCACTTTTGGATGATGAATGGTTAAGTTGAAATGTCGGAAATGAGTTAAGTGTATGAACATTGATTTTTATAAGAAATTGTTTTAACTAGATAATCGATTAATTAGTCAACTATCGAACTTAACCCATTATAACATAGATCTTTAAAAATAATGTTTTTAAAGACGATAAAAGTATGAAATGGTTTTGGCTTTGTTGTGATGATGTTTTAATAACATCTGTCTTTAACCCTTTTTGAATATACTTATGAATGTAAATAGATCTTTAAAATGATGTTTTAAAGGTTAGCATAAGTGAAATGGTTTTGGGTTTGCGGTGACAATGTTTGAGTAACATTAGTCTTAAAACTTTTTGAATGGATTTGTGAAAGTACTTAGATCCTTAAAATGGCTATTTAAAAAAATTAGAAGTAAAGAATCTTTTTGAAAAGAAGAAAAAGAAAAGGTTTAAACTAAGAAATCTTGTTAATGATTTGTGAATATACTTATACCATTTGAGATAAGTATATGAGTGCTATTTGAAGTATTGAAAAGAGTACAGATGAATAGTAGAAATTGATAATGATGTAAATGAACAGTAGAAATTGATATTTTTTAGATAAAAGAAGTTCTACTAATAAAAGAGGTTTTAATTAATAAAAGATTAATTAAACAAAAAAGGGATTAGAAATCACTTATGTGACTTAATCGTGCTTTGTATGAGTTGCTCTTGTGTTGTATGTTTACTCGTTTATGGAAAATATTTAATTGTATACTTAGCAGTAAAAGCCGATGAAGTAGGCTTGTCTATTAGTAGAATTAAGATTGATGTTCATGTGGAGATATGAGAAACAGAGCTATAACCTATCAGCTTCACTTTTGATCGAGGGATAGTGAGATGAAAATATCAAAAATGTGATAAGCATATGAGATTTGGTTTCCATATGCGATCCTTCTCATTATTATTGAATGACCAAATTTGTCGATTGAGTCTTGAAGAGACCGGGATCGGTAAGTGTTTTACTTATCGAAAACCACTTCAAGACCGAGATACATATTCCATCTCTTGGAAGTGGATTTGTTCGAGATGTTGGAATCCATGTGTAGTTTCAAGATCTGTTCGAGATGTGGAGATCCAATTAGGGATTCGTGTTCTGTTCGAGTGATGAAGACTTGTGTGAAAGATGCTGAACGTAACCTTGACATCGGAAATGGCTAAAAAAGAGCAGGCCTCATAGTCTAGGTTTAGCTAACCCATGATAGGATATACCAACTCCATATCTAGAGATACTTATCGGTTGTTAGTCAGAAGGAGTTGATGATATTTGGTTCATGTTGTTCATGTTTTTGTTTGGATGATGGGACACTTATGTTTACCTAAATGGTATATTTTATCTACAAATATACGACACTAAGGAAAGTAATCTCTGACCCTTGTGTAGAAGATTAGATATGGCTCAACCAGAGAGATCTCCATGGAAAAATTCAATATGCGAACATTCCTTATTGGTTTTGGTTGTACCCTCTAATTTTCTATTGAATGTAACCATTAAAGCTATGTTATATATTACATTCTTCACCCTAGACATGATCTATTATGTCACCTTATGTATTTATTAGATGGTAGTTCTTTTGAGGGGATAACCATTATGGCATTCCATACGGTCTCAAAAGCACTGATATATGCTATACACATATTTCTTGAGTTTATCATACCAGACTTATGTCTGACACTTGGTTTTTATTTTCCTTAAATTTCTCGCATACTCTTTCGAGTAGTTTGAAAAAGGCAGATTTTCGTTGACGTTCATTAGAGCTCGAGAAGACGAGCTGGAGGTTTCGCCTACCGTAGTATTCTTATTTCTGCTACATTACTATTGTATATATCAACATTTGTGAAGACATGTTGTTATAACTGTCCATGCCGATGATGGTACTTAAATTTTGTAACTCCGAAATTTTTTTATTGGAGTAACCCTTTGTGTTATTCCTTTGATATTAGATATTACCATTCTGCTAGTGAAATTCTAATATTGTGTTCTCTTCTTTCTTGTTCTACTTCAATTTCCTTTAATTTTCACCCTAACAATTCATCCTTTCGACATTTGGATGCTTGGCACATAAATACCGTGGATGTATTAGTATCGACATTCAAAGGTCGAGAGGATGGGTCATTACAGCTTGGTATCAGAGCTGAAGGTTAAGCGAGAACCTTGGCTTTGGTTGGGTATGACTCATTAAGAGATAGGGTAATGGAATGCCCTAGCATGAGTTAAGTGTATTATACATATGAGAGCGTATTTGTAATTGTTATAAATGTATACCTTAATGGTAATTATAACTACGAAAATTAAAGATATTATATAAGGTAACTTATATAAGTGAGTTGTCAAAGTATAGTTTAATTAACATAGGGATTAATTGTAATGACCCAGAATTTCAGTCATTCAAGTTTGGAATATTTAACTTATTTTAAATATTGAAAAGTTAATTTTATAAGTTAAATAACTTATATTTCAAATGTATCGATTTATTTGATAATGAAATTTTTTAATTTAATATTTGAAATTGTTTAAATAACCGAATCTTGAATTTAATATGAATGAAAACGATTTCAAAAGTTGATTTGAATTCTATTTTAATAAGAAGGAAGATAATAAACTTTTAAATTTGGATTTAAAAGTGAATAAACTAATTTTGGAAATAACTCATTTTAGCTAACGTGTAAAAATAACCTTTTAGGGGCACTATCTCGGATTTCGACGAAACCAATTTCAATTGATACGTTAGTGAATTATTATATGCCATCAAATTTCATGGTGATCGACGTATGGTTTGGTCATGCACGTTCGAAACGTGTAGAAATTATTTAAAGAAATTTAAATTAGTATAATTGGATTTCAAAATTTAACTTCTGTATATGATGGAATTGGCATCCAATATATATTCCATTGTATTCGAAATAGGGGTATAACATATAGAACGTCTGGCGGCAAGCTTTGTTTTGGAGTTCAATATTTTAACGGGTGAATAGTGCTGTGAAATTTTCTATGTAAGGACATCCACTTCTTTCATTTGTAGCCAAACCCTAAAAGCTTCAACCGCCATTAAACCCTTTATCTAACGACCAAAGTTCATCGGTGCCTCTAGAGGCTGAATTGGCCAACGAATTCAACTAACAAAATGTAGAGATCGACTATATAGAGCTATCTATCAGTTGGATCGTCGAATCGTCGACTACGGTGGTGGCTATGGGCCCGTGTTCATGTACAGCCACATTCATGATTTTGGGTTCGTGAGGGCGTGGCAAGGTGAAGCGGCAGGCGAGGCAAGCAGTATGTGGTTCGCTACCATAAGGGTATGTTCATCACCTTTCTAGATAATCCTCTATATGTCGGGTATGTGTGTATGCCATGAGACGTCTCAGATAGGTCAGTAATGATCAGGAAGATGACATATTCGATTTATATCGAGGCCATGTATGAGTGCTAAATAGGGATAAAGCGTTCTTTCCTGACGCGGAGGATTTTTTGTGTATCCTCGGTACATTCCTCTAGAGATGTATTGTACGGAAGGTAGTCCCTTACCTACCATTTTATGGAAATCCATTCTCCAATACGTGCCTGCTATTTTGTTTGTAAACCTATTATGCCGTCAAATTTAACCAATGTAACAATTTTGGCTATTTTAATATTATTTGTATACTAGACACTAGTATAATATAACAGGATTTGATATGAAATGTTTTGGTTAATGTAAGGTAAAAACTCATCGGCGTTTATGTGCGGCATGGTCTTACGAGATACCTTTTTGATAATGAAAAGTTTTTATAACTTTAAAATTCAGTTGAGATGTGTTTTCTCACGCTGGTTTAACAGACTGATCCGAGCGTTCTTCCCTTTCAAAGCTTGGGTTAAACTGAGCATATTTGCAGATTCAGATTTGGATGCTTTGGAGCTTCAATAGACGAGCTGAAGGTCTTTAGGTCATATTCAAGTATATGTTTATTTTCCACTACGTTGTTTAAATTATCAGCATTTGTGTGGACATATTATTATAACTGTCTAGGCTGATGATTAGTGATTGATTGTTGTACTCTGATGGATGTACATAAATTATACTAAATTATATTATAGTTTCTCTTTTGTAAAGTCCATTGATATTATATTATATGTTGTTTCGCTGCGATTGTGAGATTCTGCATTTATTTTAGTTTCTTCTTCTTTCTTTCCCATAACTATTTGCATCTTCGTTTGATTTGGGTTGGACATGTGTGGTTTATTGTTAGCTCGAATCGGGTGTGGTTGCGGGTCGTTAAAGTTGGTATCAGGGATTAGGATGTGCGAACACCTAGACTTGGGTTGGGTACTTAGTATAGATAGGGTCGGTGGCACCCTAGATGAGTTTGAGTGTATTATAGATATGAGAGCATATTTGTTATTGATTATAAAAATGTTTCATATTGTGTTAATTTATCTGTTGGGCGGCTTATGAATTCTATCAGTACATGGGATGCCAAGTTATCGATAAGGTTAAATGCTTGAACAAGGCAACCGACATTGTATTATTTTAAAATTAGGTAAATGAAATAATTTTACCTTGATTATATTTTATATGCAAAAGAATAATTTTTCAGAAATTATTATAGTCATATATGGTGTGTTTGATTGTTAGTGAATGATAATATTTGATTATTATCATTTGTTGTTTGTTGCTAGTGTTCTAATAAAAGTTATTATTATTATAATGTAAACAAAGAAAAACAATTAAGAAATAGATTTATATAAGCAAAGTGAAATTATATATATATAAAAGTTTATAAATACAATTTTAAATAGAAAAGGAATTAAAAGAAATAAAAAGCACTGAACTCACTTCGATCGTTGAGAAATAATTATGCAGATGACTGCAGCATAATCTGTATTCATTTTCGAGTTTCTAAGTAATGGATTTCTACAATTGGAGTTTTGTTTTGGTGGAACTAGTTTTTATTTTAAAATTCAGAAGTCTAATTTGATATAAAAAGGAATTATGTATAGTATAGTTTCAAAATGATTTGAAAATAAAAAATAAAAATTGGGTGTTTAAATTCTAAAAGTTGTTATTTAAGCGTTTTGTTGAAAACATAAGAAACTAAGTTTTATAACTTATAAATTCGATACTTAGTAAGTTAAAACAAATTTTAAAAATTTCTGAATATAAATGTTAAGAAAAGTAAATTTGAAAATTGAACTATGAAATGAAATTTAACTTAAAGTTAAGTTAAATAAAAAGAATTTTGAAATGGAATTTGACTTAAGCAAAGTTAAGCGAAATTGAATTTGATTTGTAAGGAATTAATGAAATGAACTAATAAAATAAACTAGTGAATTGGATATGAACTTAGTTATTAAATAAAATTGACCATAAGTTATAAAATGAATTGAATAGGTTTTGGAATGTTGTTTTCTAGAAATAAATATGAACTTAAGTTGCAAAGTGAAAATAAACATAAGTGTTGTATATAAACTATTTATAATAAACTTAAGTAATGGCTTTATGAAATTATTCATAAATGAATTTATTATGGAGTGAAATGTTGTCAAACATAAAATGAATATAAATGAAATGAATATGAAAAATATAAGTGAATAAATGAATGAGAATAAAGCAATGTGAATAATGAAAATGAAATGAATGTAAATAAAAAGAAAGGGATATAATAAGAAACCAATCGAAAACAATACGTGAGTTGTACATATATTATTTTATTCGCATAATTGTTTGATCCAGATTCGAATATTCGATTTCAAGATAATTTACACTGATCCGAGTTAGCATTTTTCATTCGATTTCTTGACGGCGAACACTGGATATGGATTTTTGATTGATTCTGATTTTCTCTATCATATTATATGGCTATGCAAGGAGAATGACGGTTTCTAATCAAGGAATCGAATTTGAGTCCGCACTAGAGTAGTCGTGTGAACGATACTAGTTTGGAAGTGAAATTGCGTGATATAGTGAGTGATCAGGTATAGTTTTGCATATGGATGATATATGTACAACATACGGGCTTTATTAAATATATTTTTGACATTGGAAAATGCAAATTTATATGGATATGAATTGATTGGATAAATGTTATTTGTTTGATGGTTTCTCTTGTTACATTTGCTATATTTGCATATAGTATTGTATATTCTATGTTATATATTGATATTACTTTTCCTATACTTGTTCCCATTGGTTATTAAATGATTAGTAGATGCGTATGACATATGCTTTGCATTTGGAGCTCACTTTCGCATTATATTGATTGTATATGCTTGCTAATACTAACAAAAGGTACACATCTCGGATTACATATCGTATTTTTATTTTTTCCCCTACGAGATGCCTCATCCTTGAATATGAGATGTATATTTGTGATTATATATATATTGTAAATTTTTCCGATAGAACCATGCAAAGGATACGCTGGTGAAAATTTCCATAAATCAAAGGCGTTAGGAAAATTTTGGAAATTTTTTTTGATAACTAAATTTGGATTTTGGTTTTATAGCTTGGAATAGTATTAGTTAGTAACTATTAATGGATTTTAAAGACTTAGAAATTTATAATCTATTTCAACTAATTATTTTTTGGAAAGTTAATGGGTTTGTGATGCTGTGACATCCTCTATCTAGAGGCCTAAAACTAAGCGCTACAGATGCTACAGTCATCTATAGTATTAGCTTCCGGCGACTAAATACGGCTATGTTAATGGTATCTATAATATCAGAAGCACTTGAATATGAAACAAAACACAAATTTCAAAACAACATTTTCTTCATTACATTCAAAACAAATGTTCCATATTCATTTTACTTAATCCAAATACGTTACCAAGCACAGATAAAATATGCTTATTATGAAACACGCCAAGAGCGGTATATGAAGATACCCCTTGGATGATCAGAGTCATATAGTCATAATGGACTTAATACAAACACAACGGAAATACAACAAAACATAAAGCTGCAACTCCTAAATAGCTATCTGTTTGCCTACTTCATACCTCTAGTAGCCTTATTCGTCATCCTTCTGAGACCTGAAAAAGACCTTAACCCCTTAGCCTACTCAAATCAATTTTTAGGACCCAAGAGTTTAAGGGAAAAACATAAACTTTGAGTCAGACATAAAGCCTGGTATGAATAATACTATACATCTCGGTTTAATATGTTAAGTGAGACCACGCTGCTTAGCGGAACGGGTTTCCTCTCACTAATATCCTTTTCAAAACATATATTTTGCAAATCCTTTAGTGCAACCAAACTGGTTAATCAAACTGATTATAATAATATAATAATAGTAAGATCCGTTATGCTATCAATAGGTAATAAATGGACTAACTGTCCAAAATCTAGGCCGGCTGCCCTCAACTGGACTAATTGTCTGCAAGTTGGACTAACTGTCCTCAAACTGGGCTAACTGCCCTTTGGCTTACTCGGGCCTACCAGACAACATATCAAAATAATCTAACATCTATTAGACACTACTTCTTTTGAGACAACATATCAAAATAATCTAACATCTGTTAGACACTACTGCTTTTGAGACAACATATCAAAATAATCTAACATCTGTTAGACACTACTGCTTCTGGATGATCTGTCCTTAACTATTTGTTAAATGCTTCTCTTCTAGACGGTCTGTCCCTAACTTAATCATCTCCCGGGTCTTCCTGATTCTAATGGTTTTACGGGCTCACCAATAACCTTTCTGTATGCAAATATATTCCTTTATACGTGTAATCATAATTTTAGTCTACCTGACCAAGCCCTACACACTGGAACTTTGGACAACAATTAGCTGGGGCCAATAGCTAATATACGACCCTATACCAGTCTCATCTGGTATTCTAATATCTGAGTCATTTTCACTTAGGGATAACTTTCGATAATTTTCCTTGAAAAAACTTTTTTTTAAATGATTCAAACCTTTAAATCAACTTACTCAAGGAAAATACATAAGCTTTATGCTTTATATCAGATCATATTTCCATACTATTTATATACTTTACTTAATTCTTTGTTGATGATAACATTTTATATTAGAAAGTACCTCTTTCAATCCCATTTGAAAGCACCCCTTTCAAACCATTGAAAGTATCTCTTTCGAAAACAACTAAAAACCTTTAATTATCTAGGCCAAAAGGCCAAAAGCCTACCTTTTGAAATCATACTTCAAACCCTTTAGAAAGCATTGAAAACCTTCCTTTCGAAAGCATTAAAACCTTAGACATCCTATCTTAACACTTTAAAACATTGCCTTAGAAAACCTTGGAAAAACCTTCCATTTTAGACCTCTCGAAAACACCAGAAAACCCTCCTTTCGACTTCGTTGAAAGCTGGAGGAAACCACCCCCTTTTTTAAATCATTTTAACACCTTTCGAAAGCATCAAGAAAAACCACCTTCCGACTTCGTCGAAAGCTTCAAAAAATAATACCTTTTGACTCCGTCGAAAGCTTCCGAAAAATAATACCTTTCCAAAGCATTTGAATGTCATTTAATAGGGTTTTTATATCAAACATATCAAAGAAACTAATATGAACATGTATAATTCATCAACAAGTGTATGTGTGTGTGTGTATATATATGTGTATATATAACTTCAATCATTTAAAGCATGACACAAACTTGCAAAATTATTTTAGATCTAACTTAAAACCGAAAACCATAGAAGATGGGATGTAGTAACCATTCATCTTAGCTTTGTGATTAGGAATGAGATTTGATCTCGTTTAAAGTTGATTTGGATCTTCTCCTTGAAATTCCTAACTTTTCTTCTCTTGTGATTATTAATGGTGGTCGGCCTCTAATGTTTTTGTTTTGTGAAAATAGTGAAATGAAGCGTGTATTCAATTTCCTAAGGGTTTAGGGTATAAGAGAGCCTATTTCCTATTATGCCCTCCTTTTTTTCTAACACTTATTACAACTTGACTCTTCATTAGTTGGTTGTTTACTCCTTTATAAGGCACGGCTACCCCTATTACATTTTGAAATCTTAACTCTATAATCAGTCTACATTATTTTATTTTATTTAACTAATTAAATACTCCAAAATAATGTTACCAAAAATATGGGGTGTTGCCGACTCCTCACCTTAAAGAATTTCATCCTCAAAATTACGATAAGGTACATATCAAACAATCAAAGGTAAAACATACCATCAAACAAATCAGGATAAGCGTCTGTAATCCTGCTCTCAGTCTCCCAAGTACAGTCTCTATCATCGTCACTCCATTGGACTTTTACTAACTTGACTGTCTTGTTCCTCAACTGCTTCTCATCTTTCTCGACTATCCAGACGGGTTTCTTAATAATAGTCAAGTCTGGTTCCACTACTAAATCTTCTAACTCAGTAGGCTCTATAGTAGTGTCTAGATCCTTTATGCACCTTCTCAGATGAGATACATGAAACACATCGTGGACTCCTGCTAAACTACTTGGTAACTCAACTCTGTACATGAGTTTACCGATCCTCTCCAAAATAGGAAACGGTCCTACAAACCTTGGTGCTAACTTCCCGGTTTTCCTGAACCGGATAACACCTTTCATTGGCGATACTTTGATGAAAACTTGGCCTCCAATAGAGAAATCTAAATCTTTCCATCTTTTATCAACATAGCTTGCCTCGATTGAGCTTCCTTCATTCTCGCCCTTATCAACTCAACCTTCTCTGTGGGTTCTCTGACTAAATCTGGACCAAGTACTAATATATCTCTGATCTCTAACCAAAAAACTGGAGATTTACAAGGTCTTCTGTTTGCACAAAAAATGGACAAACACCTCAAAGTTGTATGATTTAGTAGATCTTATGTTGTTCTTAATGATTTGGGTGACTTATGCAAATATATGAAAAGCAGAGGCTAAACTGTAAAAAGACACACAGATTTATAGTGGTTCGGCCAGAACGTGCCTACGTCCACTTTATATGTTATTTCTCCTTTAGATCTCAGATTACAAGTATAAAGCTTTGGTACAAGTATCTAAAAGCGTTTGAAAGTTCCTTCCGCGCTTGAGCTCTCAAACTTGTCCCCCATTGTTGTACCCCTGCCCCTCTATTTATAGAGTGAGGCTGGGGGTAGGGGTCTTGGATGTAGATAGCTGCTAGTGGGCCTGGCCTGATGCAATCTGGCCTGGCAGTGTTGGTCCGGTACTCCTTGGTTCGGTGGAGGTGACTCGGTGGAGATGATTCGGTGGTTCATGGAGGTGCAGCTGGTTCGGTGTTGTTTGGTTCGGTAGTTGATGGAAAATGTGTTGGTTCGGCAGGCAGGGAAGTGCTCTTGGTTCGGCAGGGCTGGTCTTGAATAGCCGAATGAACGTGTGCTCTGGGTGCCGAATGAACTTGTACTCTGGTTGCCGAATGAACCTTACTCTGATTGCCGAATGAACCTTACTCTGGTCGTGGAGGAAACGCACCCAACACTAATATTCCAGTTTTGACCAAAAATGGGATAACACTTTGCCCCCCAAAACATGACTTGCGGTAGGAAGACGTGTTTTGTAATGCCATGAGCTGGATGTTCGTATCCTCAACAACCTGTAAAGAGCTTGATAGTTTTATATGGCCCCAAATGACGACCGTTCGGGATCGAGCTACTTGGGATGAAGCACGGCCGTTCATGGTCAAGCGCCTAACTTCAAATGACGACCGTTCGCGATCGAGTCATTTGAGGTGAAGTGCGACCGTTCGCGGTCAAGCGTCTAAATCCATGCGACGATCGTTTGAGATCGAGTCATTTGTGGTGGAATGTGATCGTTCACGGTCAAGCGCTTTACTTCAAATGACGACCGTTCGGGGTCGAGTCATTCGAGGTAAAGTGCGACCGAGCCCGGTCAGAAGGCGTACCTCGAATGGCGACCGTTCGTGATCAAGCCACTTGGGGTGAAATGTGACCGTTCGCGGTCAAGTGCCTTACTTCGAATGACGATCGTTCGAGATCGAGCCATTCATGGTAAGGTGCGACTGTTGGCGGTCAGGGGGTGGACCTCAAATGGCGACCGTTCGCGATCGAGCCACTTGTGGCGAGATGAGTTGTGCCGTTCGAGGCGAGTTGGTGACTGTTCGAAGTCGGGTGCCGTTCGAGGCGAGTTGTGACCGTTCGAGGTCGGGTGCCGTTCGCGGCGAATTGTGACCGTTCGCGGTCGGGGTGCCGTTCGAGGCGAGTTGTGACCGTTCGAGGTCGGGGTGCCGTTCGAGGCGAGTTGATGTGTGCCCGGGAGGGACTTAATACCATCCAAACCAGATTCACGTTCGGGTGAGTTTCTGGATTGTCTGTTGTGGCGGTTTATCACTATCTCAGAGCATGCCTAGGGATCGTTCGCGATCCCGTACATGTGTAAGTAGTTTAGCCATTTTAGAATTATCAAAACCAAATATCCATTCAACTGATGAAATTTAAAATAGAAATGTTCAGCAAAGTCAAATCCAAATTTAAGAAATAAAGAACAAAAACAAAGTAGTGACGTCGGAGTGCAAACGCCTATATCGATGTGGTTTATAGTTGTATCAGAGCATGCCTGAGGATCGTTCGTGGTCCTGTACATGTGTAAACAACTTAACCGTATCAGTGTGGAGTTTGCTGCTCGTTCGTCGTTATCTCGATCAACGGATAATAAGATGACATCTCGATCCTGAGCCGTCTTCAGTTGGTGCGGGCGGTGGTCGTTCTTGTCCCACCGTTGTGGCCCTCCTTCTCACATATTGTGATAGCAAACCATTCCGAATATGCCCCTCCACCTCATTTTTCAGATGCCTGCAATCATTGGTATGATGACCATTCAGGTCGTGGAACAAGCAATATCTGTCTGATTTCCTTTCGTTAATAGTCGGATCCCTTCGCATTGGCCTACGGTAGGGAACCTACTCTCTTGTATCTTGATAGATTCGCTCCAAACTCTCATTCAGCTCGGAGTAAGTGGTGAATCGCGACTCTTTCCGTGGCCGCTTTGACCTGTCATCATTATCCTCAGCCTTTCTCTTTCCTTTACCAGTCTCCGCACCCCTTCCAGGTGGGTTTCCGCTCTTGATTGCGTAAACGTCAACTTCTTCCTCTCTTTCTGCACTAGCATCTTCCAAACGCAGAAACTTTTCAGCCTCATGATAGAACTCTCCCAGATTCATAGGCGGATCTTTAGTTAACGAATTCTTGAACTCCGTACTATCAGCTATTCCAGATACAGCCGCCATCATGACCATAGATGGATCTGGTCGATCCACTGATGCTGCTGCCGCATTAAATCGTGTTAGAAAACTCCTCAAAGTCTCTCCAGTTTTCTGCTTCAAGGTTGCCAAAGTCATCACATTCTTGGGTCTTGCAATATGAACCCTGAATTGCCTCATGAATCTCTCAGTTAAATCTGCCCACGTTCCTATGGAGCCGCTTTCCAGTTGTCTGAACCACAACGCCGCAATATCTGCCAAGTACAATGGAAAGCACCGGGCCATAACCTCCTCTGATGCCCCCAGCACTTCCATATGCCTTATATATTTTGTCAGATGAACCGTGGGGTCTGTCCTTCCATTATACATATCCAATGATGGTAGCTTAAAATCTGGTGGGTTCCTAGCTCGCCTGATTGTTGTGGTAAAAGGACTCCTATTCACATCCTCCAGGTCTCTATTCACTAGTCCGCCTCTCATAGCTCTTCTAACCATCTCAGCTAATCTGTCATTGTCTCCAAGCTGAAGTCCTCGTTCACTGCCTTCGACCTGCCCCCTGAGTCCGTGGGAGCTTTCAGGTGTATGCCCCCCTGGCGGAGCGTTCATTCTTCTATTGTTACCAGATTGTTCGGATGCCCCCGTCTCTCTTCTCGGGATTGGGTCAACATGTTCTGCATGTGTGCCTCCTAGCTCTGGTGCTACGCCAGATGGTCCTGCTCCGTTCTGAACTCCAGTTGCGCCTTGGTTCCGTGCTCCAAGTTGCCCAATCTGTTGAAGCAAGTTCTGGATCATCCCTTCTTGTCTTCTCATCATGGCCTCCATCTCATCCCTGGTGATGAAGACTGAAGCTTGGTTTTCTCCTGAGGAAGCCTCTTGACTCCCTTCCTGTTGACTTTGCTCTGGCCTCGGCCTTCTGCTTGATTGTCTTGTCATGATTCTCCCAATCTGAATCTTTAGACTTTCAAATTCAGCTTCCAAGCGGTAGAATCCCTGAGTTCAATTCTCAGTGAAAGCACCAAAAATGTTTGCACAAAAAATGGACAAACACCTCAAAGTTGTATGATTTAGTAGATCTTATGTTGTTCTTAATGATTTGGGTGACTTATGCAAATATATGAAAAGCAGAGGCTAAACTGTAAAAAGACACACAGATTTATAGTGGTTCGGCCAGAACGTGCCTACGTCCACTTTATATGTTATTTCTCCTTTAGATCTCAGATTACAAGTATAAAGCTTTGGTACAAGTATCTAAAAGCGTTTGAAAGTTCCTTCCGCGCTTGAGCTCTCAAACTTGTCCCCCATTGTTGTACCCCTGCCCCTCTATTTATAGAGTGAGGCTGGGGGTAGGGGTCTTGGATGTAGATAGCTGCTAGTGGGCCTGGCCTGATGCAATCTGGCCTGGCAGTGTTGGTCCGGTACTCCTTGGTTCGGTGGAGGTGACTCGGTGGAGATGATTCGGTGGTTCATGGAGGTGCAGCTGGTTCGGTGTTGTTTGGTTCGGTAGTTGATGGAAAATGTGTTGGTTCGGCAGGCAGGGAAGTGCTCTTGGTTCGGCAGGGCTGGTCTTGAATAGCCGAATGAACGTGTGCTCTGGGTGCCGAATGAACTTGTACTCTGGTTGCCGAATGAACCTTACTCTGATTGCCGAATGAACCTTACTCTGGTCGTGGAGGAAACGCACCCAACACTAATATTCCAGTTTTGACCAAAAATGGGATAACATCTTCCATATAAAGCCTCAAACGATGCCATTCCAGTACTAATATACCCTTCTTTCTCTACCATCCATTCTGGTCAAGGTTAAAATCTTTCAAGTCATCGCTTTTCGTTCCTTCTCTTATCCTCTTGATCTTATCAGCCAACACTGGATCCTCTTCTTGTTTAGAAGCAATCTTCTCAATCAAAACTGGACAAACTTCTAAACAAGATAACACGTCATTCTTAGCACTCGATCCTGCTTCTGACCTCCACTACATTCAGTATTCAGACAATGTCTCTAAATCCTTCCATTCTGCTATCATGGCCAAAACTACATTCCGATGCTTTCTACTCAACGCATCTGCAACCTTGTCTCCTTTACCCAGTGTGTACTCAATTCCGAAATCATAAGCAGCAATAACTCAAGCCATTTCTACCGTCTCATGTTCAGCTCCTTCTAAGAGAACAAATACTTCAGCGACTTATGATCCATAAAAAGCTCATACCTCTCTCCCAAAAGGTAATTTCTCCACACCTTCAAAGCAAAAATAACCGCATCTAAGTTCAAGTCATGAGTTGGATACCTAACTTCATGCGGTCTAAGCTATAAACAAAACTACACCCAATTCAGTTCCACACGCATCATTATAAACAACTAAATCCTTATTCCCCTCCAGAACCACCAATGCCAGTGCATGGGTCAATAAGTGTTTCAAGCTCTGGAATGCTTCCTTACACTTATTAGTCCATACAAACTTCACATCTTTTCACCTAAGCTTAGTCATCGGTGCAGCTATCCACAAAAAATCATTTATGAACCTTCTATAATATCTGACTAGTCCAAGAAAGCTTCTTATCCCAGTCACAGTTTCTAGCCTCTTCCAACTATTCACCGCCTCGATCTTAGTCGAATCTACTACCAATCCTCTCTCCGAGACTACATGACTAAGAAACTTAACTTCCTTCTTCCAGAAGTGACACTTCAAAAACTTCGCTTTCAGCTGATGCTCCCTCAAGGTCTCAAGTACTACTCTGAGATGAACTTCATGCTCCTTCTCATCCTTAGAATATATTAAAATATCATCTATGAACACCAGCACGAATCTATCCAAGTGCTCTTTGAAGATTCGATTTATCAGATCTACAAAGAATGCAGGCGCATTAGTTAGTCCGAATGGCATAACTAATCATTCGTACGATCCATAGCGGGTCCTAAACGCCGTCAATGGTGTATTATCTTCCGCAACTCTAAGATGATGAAACCCGGTAGCCAAATCCAACTGATAAAATATTTTCGCTCCACTCAACTAGTCGAACAAATCGTCAATCCTTGGCAATGGATATCGATTCTTTATCATCTTCTCATTTAACTTTTGATAATTGATACATAGCCTTAAAGATCCGTCTGGCTTATTAACAAAAACAGCGGCTACTCCCCAAGGCGAACTGCTTCGTCTAATCAGGTTCTTTCCTTCTAAGTCCATCAACTACACCATCAATTCTCTCAACTCGGTAGGAGTCATTCTACTTGGTGGCCTACCCATCGGTTCTGCTCCAGGCACCAAATTTATCCGAAACTCAATAGCATGTTTCAGTGGCAATCCCGTTACCGGCTCAAACACATCTGCGAATTCTCTTGCCACAAAAAGTCGACTTAACTCATCTTCCAACTCCCTAACACCCAATAAAGCATTCACTTTGCAATTAGGGCTTTCTACAGTATGAACAATCCGCTCACTGTAGCTAGGATGACTAAGCGATATTTTCCTATCGTGGCCAAATATCCTAGCATCATACTCACTTAACCAATCCATACCCAATATAATTCTGAAACCTAAAAAGTCAAATACATGCAAACTGCAAGAAAAGGTGTAACCTAGCAAATCAAACTCTAAGTGGTCACATCTCATCCCAAGTGTTGCATACCCTCCTATCGGATTTGCAACCCTTAAGGAAGTAACTAAATATAAGGGTTCTAGGTTAAGCTTATCTACCAAACATCGAGATATAAAAGAATATGATGCACCAGTATCAAATAAAACGCTAACAGACATACCGTGAATCTGTAGCGAGCCTCCCAAAACAGCCTTTCCTTTCTCACGTGCCCTTGGTCTCGAAGCAACAGGTTCTACAACATACTTTTGGCCCTTTCCATCCTTTGCATGCTCTTTGCATTTATTCTTGTAGTGGCCGATTTGATCAAAATTAAAGCACTTGACATTCTTCCTTCCAATTGCTGCTTTTCCTTTTCCTTTCTCGGAACGACACTCATAAGCATAGTGTCTTTTCTTGTTGCACTTATAACAGACCACCTCATATTTTCCCTTCTTCTGTGCTCCTCCCTTCTAAGAATTCTTCTTATGGAAAAACTTTCTTTTCTGGCTTTCCCTGCTTGGACCTCCTTCACCTTACTCTTTTCCAAAGCATTCAGTATCTCTTCATGCCTTAATGCCATTTCCACAACCACATCACAAGGATCTCTTACGTGTGATAAAGTAGCTCTTGCCAACTCTGGCTTCAGTCCTCCAATAAACTTCTCATTCCTTTTCATCACTGTGTCGAAAGTGGCATACCCATATCGGGCTAACTCTTCAAATATTCTAGGACCGTCATTTCTCCTTGACCAACTCCGCAAACTTTCTAACCAACGCAGATTGCGGCATAACAGATATGAACCTTTCTTGAAACCTCCTCTTAAACTCATCCCACGTCATCTTTTCCTCATCCACATCAGCAGTTACAGAATTCCACCAGAATAAAGCAGCTCCTTGAAGCTGTCTTGAAGCAAGTCTCCTTTTCTGCTCATCGTTGAGCTCCAAATCAGCGAAAATCCTTTCATAATGTAACAGCCAATTTTCCACCTCGATAGCGTCTTCAATGCCAACGAATGGCTTCCCTCCAAGCTTGGTATAATCTCCACTTAACTTAGCATAACCATTGACAACTGGAGCTCCTTGAACTCCTACTCCAGCAGCATTTCCTCCAACTACACCAGTTGCAATTCCAGCTTGCATCATGTTCACGAAAAACTGATACATGGCTCCCATATCCACTTGGGGAACCCCAGCACCAACATTTTCAGCTTGAGCCTGACCTGGACCTCTTCTAGTATTTGGTCTGGCATTTCCATTAGTGGTGGTGCTTTCTCCTCCAAGATTAACTCTGCCTCTTCTTCCTTTCATATCTATATTCAAGCCTCGTGAGATACTGATGAATAGCCTAACTAAGATAGGAGTCTAGAGATATAGTGTATACTTATATATAACAAATACAAGTACCTTACTATAGCATTATCCCATACCCCAATCTTAACTCTAATTACCAAGGATTTTGTTTTCAAAAACCACTTTTATTTAAAGTATTCCATAAACCTCGCTCTGATACCAAGCTATAACATCCCTTGTATAGAGGCCCAAAACTAAGTGCTATAGATGTTGTAGTCATCTATAGTATTAGCTTTCGATGACTAAGTAAGGCTATGTTAATGGCATCTATAATATCAAAAGTACTTGAATATGAAATAATACACAGATTTCAAAACAACATTTTCTTCATTAGATTCAAAACAGATGTTCCATATTCCTTTTACTTAATCCCAATACATTCTTAGACACAGATAAAATATACTTATTACAAAATATGCCAAGAGTGGTATATGAAGATAGCCCCTTGGATGATTAGAGTCATATAGTCATAATAGACTTAATACAAACACAACGGAAATACAACAAAACATAAAAGTGCAACTCTTAAACAGCTATCTGTTTGCCTCCTACATGCCTCTGGTAGCCTTATTCGTCATCCTACTAGGACCTGAAAAAGGCCTTAACCCATCAGCCTACTCAAATCAATTTTGAGCACCCGAGAGTTTAAGGAGAAAACATAAACTTCGAGTCAGACATAAAGCCTGGTGTGAATAATATTATACATCCCGGTTTAATATGTTAAGTAAGACCACGCTGCTTAGCGGAACGGGTTTTCTCTCACTAATATCCTTTTCAAAACATATATTTTGCAAATCCTTTTCTCCAACCAAACTGGTTAATCAAAATGATTATAATAATATAATAATAGTTGATCTGTTATGCTATAGACAGGTAATAAATGAACTAACTGTCCAAAATCTAGGCCGGCTGCCCTCAACTAGACTAATTGTCTGCAATTTGGACTAACTGTCCTCAAACTGGGCTAACTGCCCTTTGGCTTGCTTGGGCCTACCAGACAACATATCAAAATAATCTAACATCTGTTAGACACTACTACTTCTGGACGATCTATCCTTAACTATTTGTTAAATGCTTCTCTTCTGGACGGTCTGTCCCCCAACTTAATCATCTCCCAGTCTTCCTGATCCTAATGGTTTTGTAGGCTCACCAATAACCCAAATATATTTCTTTCTGCATGTAATCATAATTTTGGTCTACCTGACTAAGCCCTACACACTGGAATTTTGGATAAGGGCCAAAAGCTAATGAATAGGGCGCGACCCTATAACAGTCCCATCTGGTATTCTAATATCTGAGTCATTTTCACTTAGGAATACCTTCCCATAATTTTCCTTGAAAAACCTTTTTTTAAAATGATTTAAACCTTTAAATCAACTTACTCATGGAAAATACATGAGCTTTATACTTTACACCAAATCATCTTGACATACTATATATACTGTACTTAATTCTTTGTTGATGAAAACTTTTTACATTAGAAAGTACCTCTTTCGATCCCATTTGAAAGCACCCCTTTCAAACCATTAAAAGTGTCTCTTTCGAAAATAAGTAAAACCCTTTAATTATCCAAGTCAAAAGGCCAAAACCTTACCATTCGAAATCATACTTCAAACCCTTTCAAAAGCATTGAAATCTTCCTTTCGAAAGCATTAAAACCTTAGACATCCTATCTTAACACTTTAAAACATTGTCTTAGAAAACCTTGGAAAAACCTTCCATTTCAGACCTTTTGAAAACATCAGAAAAACCACCTTTCGACTTCGTCGAAAGCTGGAGGAAACCACCCCCTTTTAGATCATTTAACACCTTTCGAAAGCATCAAGAAAAACCACCTTCCGACTTCGTCGAATGCTTCAAAAAACAATACCTTTCGACTCCGGCAAAAGCTTTAGAAAAATAATACCTTTCGAAAGCATTTGGATGTCATTTAATAGAGTTTTCATATCAAACATATCAAAGAAACTAAAATGAACATGTAAAATACATCAACAAGTATATATATATATAACTTCAATAATTCAAAACATGACATAAACTTGCAAAATTATTTCGGATCTAACTTAAAACCGAAAATAGAAGATGGGATGTAGTAATCATTCACCTTAGCTTTTTGATTAGGAATGAGATTTGATCACGTTTAAAGTTGATTTGAATCTTCTCCTTGAAATTCCAAAATTTTCTTCTCTTGTGATTGTTAATTGTGATTTTTAGATTGAAAATGAATGAGGTATTATGGAATGATGGTTTTCGACATTTTCATCGATCGGGGGTGATCGGCGGCATCGGGTTGTTCGGCGTTTGGGCTGGAAGATGCCTGAGGCATGGGGGTCTCGGGAAAAATGTTGATGGATTTTATTTGTGGCCATGGTGGCCGGTATGGGGTAATCTAGGGTTTAGTGATGGGTTTTGGATCATCGGAGTGTAAGGGTTGTTGTGGAAACTGTGAAGCATCGGAGTGGATTGCGATGGGGGGAATCGTTGTTGGAGGTTGAGGCGGAGCTACGGTGAGATCGACGAGGTTCATCAAGATTGGGATCGTCGGCGATAGTAGATTTCCGATGTTGGTTGGGTACAGTTTTTGATGTCGAGTGTTCGATTTCGTTTTGCATTGCTATTTTTGTATCTGGGTTATCGAGGGATGTGAAGTGGTTGTCGATTACTGGTAGATGGTCGTGGTGGCGATCGGTGGTGGCCGGGGGTTCTGTGCACGTGCATGTGCACGATGTACTCTGGGTTCGTTCGTTCAAATTGGGGAAGAAGGTTTTGTCCCGGGGCAAACTCGAAGTACTCTGCAGTTTTACTCGAAGTCAGGTGGGGTTGCGAGTGTCTCGAGGCTGGACTCGAGTATTTCAAGCATTGGCTCGGGTTTTATTAAAGCTTAATTCATCCGTTCTTCTAAAAGAAATAATTTTATAGCAAGTTTTAACGCTGGTCAAGTTTATTCTAACAGGTTTCTTAAACACTTTTCTTTTCTAATAATCAATATTGTTTAAATTGAGATTACTTGAAGGTTTAAAAATAAATTATTTCAAATTTGTTAAGCTAAAGGTGGTTTAATCTATATAACTTTTATTTGGAAGTTATAAACTTAATTTTAGTAATTAAGTGAATAATTGAGAAAATGAGATGTTTTATAATCCTTAATCCAACTTAAAGATTTAAATAAATTAATGTATTGATGATGGCTTATTTCCAAAGGTTATTAAATTAGGATTAAATGATAATTAAAATAATAAAGATAAATGGTAAATCCTTTAAATTGATTTAAAGTCTTAAGTGATTAAAGATTTATTACTTAACGAAAGTAATTACATGAAAATTATTTAATGAAAGTAATTTAACAAGATAATTACTAATGTAATGAAAGGATTAATTATTTAAATTACTTAAAGATTTATTTGTTAATGTGATTAATTTAATTAAGGAGATTAGTTGAAAGTTAATGTGAATTTTTAAGGTTAATTAGTCTATGGGGTAATTAAAGGTTAATTACTTAATGTAATTAAAGGCTAATTAATCAAGGATGGTAAATCTAGAATGAATGATTAAAGAATGATTCATTAATTGGGTTGTAATTAATAAATGTTGAGTATGCAGGATTAAGGTAATCTAAATGATTAAAGTTGGTAATTAATTAAATTGGAGATTAATTAAATTAATTAGGAATTATATATCTAATAAAGTTTGTTATGGATGATTTAATGATATTGGATGACTTGGATTGATTTTATCTCTGATGGGCAATTGAGTTGTGCTGTGATATGAATGGGTTAAACTGTGATAATGTAGATTACCTATCTGAGTTAAATTGTTGTATGATATCCTGAATTTGAATTGTATTGTTTGTAACTTGACAGCTTGCATTAGAAATGACATTGAATCCGAAGAGACCAGAGTCGGGTATCAGTAATACCCGAAACCACTTCGATTCCTTATAGATTGGTATGTGAAATCAATAAGCTGGTATTGAATGATTTAAGTAAATTGGACCAGTTAATCTAAGCTTTTGGTACTTAGAAATTGATGCGTGTGATAAGTGATGCCTATAACAAATTATGAAATTGTAAATTTATACGAGTTACCAGGGTTTTCTTTAAGATTTGAATTTGGTATTTCAAATTATATGGGTTTACTCACGCTGGTTTCCAGCCTGACCCGGGTGTTACTTTGATGTAATGCTCGGGTTAGACCGAGTATTACAGATTTCAGGTTAGGACGTTCTGGAGCTCAGGAGGCGAGCTGGATGGTAGGAACTAATGGAGTGTATTCCGCTGTGTACTAGAGTGATTATTTAGGACATGTTAATTCTAACTATCTAGTATATTTGTAAATGTTGTAACTCTGATATATTAAAATGTAATTAACAAATACAGTTTTCTTTGTATAACTGATATTATTATTTGATATTGTATTTTGATCCGCTGCGAATGTGAGAATCTGAGTCTTGTTCTGTTTCTTTCTTCTATCTCTTTTCTTTTTCTTCTAACTATCAGGAATTTTCGAGTTCGAAATTTCTGGGTCGTTACAGGTGAAATGAAGTGTGTATTCAATTTCCTAAGGGTTTAGGGTATAAGAAAGCCTATTTCCTATTATGCCCTCCTTTTTTTTCTAACACTTATTGCAACTTAACTCTTCATTAGTTTGTTTGTTTACTCCTTTATAAGGCACGACTACCCCTATTACATTCTTAATCTCAAATCCATAATCAATCTACATTATTTTATTCAATTTAACTAATTAAATATTCTAAATAATGTTACCAAAAATATGGGGTGTTACAGATATTTTCCTTATTTGGTAATTTCGGGGTCAAAATTCTTTTAAGAAGGGGAGTTTGTAACGACCCAGAATTTCAATCATCCGAATTTGGAATATTTATTTTGTTTTAAATATTGAAAAGTAAATTTATAAGTTAAATAACTTATATTTCAAATATAGCGATTTATCTGAAAATGAAATTGTTTAATTTAATATTTGAAATTTTTTAAATAACTGAATCTTGAATTTAATATCAATGAAAATATTTCGAAAGTTGATTTAAATTCTATTGGAATAAGAAGGAAGATATAAGCTTTTAAATTTGGATTTAAAAGTGATTAAACTGATTTTGGAAATAACTTATTTTAAGTGTAAAAACAGCCTTCTAGGACACTATCTCGTAGTATCATTTTCTCGGTAATAGTGATTATTGTATGCCATCGAATTTTGTGGCGATCGGACGTATTGTTTGGTCGTGCGAGTTTGAAATGCGTAGAAATTATTTAAAGGAATTTAAATTAATATAACTCGATCCAAAAAGTTAACTTCCGTATATGATGGAATTGGCTTTTGATATATATTCCATTGTGTTTGGAATATGGGTATAAGATATAGAACGCCAAGTGGCACGCTTCGTTTGGAAGTCAAAATTTTAACGGTTGAATAGTGCCATGAAATTTTTATATAAGGACATCTATTTTTTTCATTTATAATCAAACCCTAAACCTGAAAGCTTCAGCCGCCATTAAAACCTTCATCCAATAACCATAGTTCATCGGTGCCTCTAGAGGCCGAATTGACCAACGACTTCAACTAACAAAATGTAGAGCTCAACTATATGGAGCTATCTACTGGTTGGATCGTGAAATCGCCGACCACAGCAGCGGCTATGGGCCCGCATTCATATACAACCATGTTTGTGATTTTGGATTCGCGTGCGGGAGTGCGAGTGCGTGGTGAGTCAAAGCGACAGGTGATGCAGGCTGTGGTGTTGGTGGAGGGGCGATAGCGTCCTGGTTCGCGCGCGATGATCGAAAAAACAAAAAAAAGAAACAAAAAACATCGGCATGGTATTGTGAATGAGGGATCGAGTAAGAGGAGAGAAAATGTTACTTTTTAAACATTAATTAATTTTAAGTTAATTATAAATTAAATTATCTCAAAGTTCATTAATCCATATTTAATTCAAATGAGTCAGTTTGGAGCGCGATAAGTTCGGTTGCGATTGTATCAGCGAGTACTACAGTATGGAGTTATATTGGATGGATTCGAAGCTAGTAGAAATTTTGGGTTAAATTGATTGACTATTCAATTTTAATTCAAACCATAACGCTTTAGTGATTTCTCATATTTTTGTGAGTAAACTTACCTCTATGGCCCACTGATATTTTTATATATGTGTGGATAAATTTTATTTATGTTGTTTGTTGCTTGTTTGGATGATTTAATATTTTATTAGTTGGTTTGGATATATTCCTGCCTATTAGAGCGGATGAGACCCTATTAGGTTCCCATGTATGAGCGGATGACCCTTTGTATACGATCCCATCTCGAAGCAGTTGATTTATATTATTTGAATATATACTGTATGTGAGGGGGCAGGTTGGAGAGATCCAACATGATTCCTCACACTGTTGGTTTTACTTTTCATATATTTTTGTATATGATGTGTTGGATGCCATATTTGTTGACATGGATATGTTTTTGCTTATTTAGTACTATAGTTGCAGTAGGCCATATTTTTAGTATTTTGAAATACTATAAAATAGTGATTTTGAATTGAAATAATTTTCAAAGTGATTTTGGAAGTATACGTTTTAATAATTTTAGATTATTAAAAGGAACGAATTTATTTTTAAACAAATAAAAAGTATGGTTTTTTATGTTATGAAAGTATAGTTTTGAGAAATACTTTAAATAGAGGTTTTTAAATAGTTTATATAAAGGATTTACAAAAGTAAGATTTTATAAGTAAAGAAATTGATTTATAATTGGAATTTGTAAATATTTTGTAAATGGATTTGAAATTTATTTGGTAAATGGATTTGAAATTTATTTGGTAAATGGATTAGATTTATAAAGAAATGGATTTATAAGTGGATTTTGATTATATAATGAGTTTTTATAAAAAATGATTTATAAATAGAATTTTATAATTAAAGAGATTTTATAAAATGGAAGTTTTATAAATCGAAAGGAGATTTATAAACTTAGTTTTATAAATATGGAAATGATTTATGTTGAGATTTAAATATGGATTTTTTTACAAACGAAATATATTCAAGTTTTTAAAAGTTAAATAATCTTCTAAAAGGAATGTTTGAAAGTAATATTTTGATGGAGTTAATGGTTTTAAAAGTAATTTTTTTTAAAGTAATGTTTTGGAAAGTAATTCCTAAATGGAATTAAATAGTTAGAAAAATGATTAAAATGTGATATTTATTAAAAACATAGATTTCAACATTTATTGTTGTAATAGATGTTTTTGAGGAAGTATGGAAGGCGTGGACTATAACATTGTTGTTATAGTAAATGATTTTCGAAAGGAAATGTTTTATATAGTATATGGGATTACTATACATATATAATTAATCAAATCCCATATACTAGTATTTTGGGTTGTCGTAACGATGTTTTACGCAACATTCATTTTGACCCAATAATTGTGTTTTGACCTTCCATTGTGAAATACACAAATTGGTTCTTATGATCGTACTAAAGGCTTGGTGGTATAGGAGCATTGCTTCTTATACTTAGCACCCTTTCTGAGGCATATGAACTCGAAAGTAGTACGATTATAGAAATCTATTTGGCATGTCTCTAAAATGGTAGTATTATTAAATATGCTTATACTGTTGATATAAGTATATGGAAATATTTTCCAATATCTAAGGATTGAAATGGTTTTGAGGATATATCTATTTAAATATAATTTGAAGTTAATATTTGGAAATAAATTTAATTAATAAAATATTAACTAAACGGGCCTAGTGACCGCTTATGTGCTAGATGTTGTTCGTTGTTTTGATAGTTAAATAACCGACTATCAAATATGGCCATTTCTGGTTCCTTGACTTGATGTAGGAACATATTAGTCATTTACTTAGCACGAAGCCGACTGAGTAGGCTTGATTATCATTTGGATTCTGATTCAAGTGGTACGGAGTGCCTATGGTACTCCAATCTACTGGGCTTCCTTCTTAGCCGAAGGATAGCAAGTTGAGAGTTGGAAATGTGATAAGTCTACAAGACTTGGTTTCCATATAAGGTCGAGAGCCTCTTTATCGTTGTTGATCCGAAGAGACCGGAGTCAGATTTATCCAAGAACCACTTCAGACTAATGTATGCGTTCGAAAATGCATGTTTATGATGAAGACGGAGATCTTCATGATGCAGGGGTACTTGCTACAGGACCCGCGATGCATATTATATAGATATGGTGGTAGTAATGCTTTGTTTTGAAAAACTATGATATGCAAGGACTTCTCGCTATTAATCCGAGGGGTAATTCCTGACAGAATGTGGTAGGAGAGTACCTTCGGTTTGTCCTGTTCTTGGACAATTTGTATGGACGAATATCTGACATTGCATTTTTGAGATCACAACATTGACTTTTACAAACATACATTTGTTTGGTGGCGGAGAAGACAACTTCTCTTATCTTAACACCCTTCACTGAGTTGTACGAACTTGGAGGTTGTATGTTCGTGAAAGTCAATAGTGATCGAAGGAAGGGCGATATGGCATTCAAAGTGGAATGTGCTATGTGAAAGGTAAATGTTACCTTAAGCCTCATCACTTGGTAATGGCTTAAACAAGGTACAACGTAAGGCTATGTGGTTCGCTACGATAAGGTTATGTTCATCACCTTTCTAGATAACCCTTTATATATCGAGTATGTGGTGTATGTTATGAGACGTCTCAGATAGGTCGGTAACGACGGGGTTGATGACATATTCGGTTTCTATCCAGACCATGTATGAGTGCTAAATAGGGATAGACCGGTCTTGCCAGATGTGGAGGATTGCTTGTGTATCCTCGGTACATTCCTCTAGAGATGTACTGTATGGAAGGTAGTCCCTTATCTGGCATTATATGGAAATCCACTCTCCAACATGTGCTTGCCATTTTGTTTGTAAATCTATTATGCCGTCAAATTTAACTAATGCAACAATTTTGACTATTTTAATAATATTTGCATACTAGACACTAGTATGATATAACATGATTTGATATGAAATGTTTTGGTTATTGTAAGGTAAAAATCCATCCGTGTTTATATGCGGCGTGTTCTTACGAGATACCTTTGTTTTGATAATGAAAAGTTTATAACTTTAAAATTTAGTTGAGATGTGTTTTCTCATGCTGGTTTACCAGACTGATCCGAGCGTTCTTCCCTTTCAATGCTCAAGACAGACCGAGCATATTCACAGATTCAGATTGTTGTTGATTCGTTCAGAGTTAGATCGTCCATAAGTTAGACCGTTCAGAGTTTGAGCCGACTAGAGCTTAAGTCGTGTAGAAGTTAGGTCATCTAGAAGTTAAGTCGTGTTGTAGCTTAGGTCGTCTGGGAGTTGGGTCGTGTGGTAGCTTAGGTCATGGGGTAGGTTAGGTCGGGTGAACGACTTAAGAGATTGGAGCAACCTACAGGATTTGACCGACTTAAGGAGTAGACGACTTAAGGATTGGAGCGACCTAAGGAAAGGCAGACTTAAGTCAGTGACCGGTCTAAGGAAGTGAGCGATTTAAGAGAGTTGGCGACTTAAGGGTTAGCAGCATAGGAGTAGCGACTTAGGAAACTGGGCGAGTTAACGACCTAAGAAAGTTAGGTCGTGGACGAGTTAAGGATAGGTCGTTGAGACCCTGTGTAAAGAGTTAAGTTGTTGAGTCGCTATGCCATGTTAGTTAGGTCGTAGACGACCTATGTTAGTATGCTGCGTATAGTTAGGTCGTTAGACGACCCAAAGGTGTTAAGTCGTGTGTGTTAGGTCGTGACTTCTGTTAAGTCGTTGGGACTTGGCTTAGTGTTAGGTTGTTAGGCCGTGTCCAGTTAGGTCGTGACTTATGATAAGTCGTTAGGTCGCGCACTTACGATTGTCGCTAAGTCGCGCATGGTTGAGTCGTAGGATCTGCTAAGTCGTAGGTCGGAAGAGGTAAGTCGTGGACGACTTAAGGGGGCGGACGACTTAAGGAATTTCCAGCTTATAAATTCACGGTTCTACTTCACTTTTTGGGATCCGGATTTTGAAGCGACGAAGTCCTGCCATTTTGAGAGCTCGAGTACTGCACTTCTTCACTTCTTTTCTCCACTCTAATATTGTGATTCCTTCCATAAAAATCGAAGATCCAAGAGCTTAGATTGAAGATCTTCAACCATCGAAGAGAGATTTCTTCGTTTAAAGCGGAATTTTGGCGGATCAAGTTAGATCCTTCGCTGTCCAGATCTGAAGTGTGTTGCTTTTGATGTGTTTAGGTGATTTGGTGAGTGGTGGTTATCTCTCACACGGATCCAAAGGAGTATATCGGATCGATGGCTTGATTATGTTTTAAAATAGTGATTTCATGCATTTTCGTAAACTTAAGTATAGATCCATTGTTCATGATGATTTGACATCCATTTTACTACATGTTAATCTATGCAAGTTCATTCATCAAGTTGTAGAGATATTGCTCATGTTTCATGCTTGTTAGATTTGGACTCTTTATTTACAAAATTGCCATTATTGTTATAATTGTTTATTAGATCATGTTTGAATGCTTGATTACTTGGATTAATGATTGACTTGATTGATTGTTATAAATTAGTTGATTGATGATTTGATTTGGACAAGTTGGTCGAAGATGATTCAAAAGCTAAGGGAAAGGCTCTTGAATAAGGAAAACTGCTCGTGGCATATGACGCGGATGATAAAGCTCATATGGATAGATTTGATGATGATGTTGAGATGAGGCTTTGCTATGATGAGATGAAGCGAGGCATGATGTGAGGTAGCCTTGGTTAAGTCCAGACGGGATCATTCCAAGCATGTTGATGACTCGGTGAAAGGGTTCGAGTTTGAGGATAATGGTTAGCTCGAGAGGCGCTTGAGCTAGTATGAGAATAGTCGTCGAGGAGGATGACTAGAAGGCTGAGATTTCATCGTTGTTGAAGGTTCTAGCAGTCTCAAAGCAAGAGTACGCTGGGCAGATTCGATAGTCCCAAAAGACTACAGTTGGTGGTCGAGTACTCTGGGCAGATTCGATAGTCCTAGGCACGGGCTGCGATGACGTGCGGAGTTCTGTCTAGAACGTTATTATTTGGAAATCGGATAGGTATAAAACCAACTGGTTTATTGAATATTATTGTAAATGAAAAATGCTAAGCAATGCAGTAAAATATTTTGGTTTTTTAAATGCAAATTAACACAAAAACAAACATACACACAGATTATTTTTAGTTGATGTTATACATATACCATAAATAGTCTAATGTATTCGTAAATTATTTTTGTGCAGTCACACCGTGAGAGCAATACTCTGATTGTTGAAGAACGGCCTAAACGGGATGCAAGGCATGCTGGAATTGAGGTCGGAAAATGTAAAATATTGAGTTGGAATAAGCAAGTTGTTGCAGAAGGAACGGTAGTATCCACTGATCCTGATTGTTCGGTGCATTTTCAAAAACTAGGACCAGATGGTTGTAAAGTTTGG
The DNA here is from genome assembly GCA_030737815.1 of Allium fistulosum. NCBI lineage: Eukaryota > Viridiplantae > Streptophyta > Magnoliopsida > Asparagales > Amaryllidaceae > Allium > Allium fistulosum. Next base: position 626,213,545 of record CM060902.1, on the reverse strand, counting down.
GTTGATGTGGCGGTGGATCCGGAAGCTTTCTTGTGGAGGCCGAGTTCCGAGATGTGTACTATTGGAGAAGCAGTTGGATCGACCGTGCCTTGGCATAAAGACTTCGTTGTCTTCGACTAGTGTATTTCCTTAGGGTATGTGTTTTGCGATACAAAACTTTATCTTTCTTATGTATTTTGTGTTGTATCCTATTTTGGAATGGTTATCTGAGAATGTTGTTTTGGTACTGTTTTAGTTGGTGATGTGAACGAATACTTTAGATTGTTTTATTTGGTATGTATCGTGTTTTGTTAGAATTATATAAATATTAATATTTATGAATGAATTTGATTCAGTTATGTATATTTATAGTTTTGGTAAATTATTAAATGGTGCATGCAATTATATTTTTGGGTTTAAATTGCAATTGATGTGGTTGTAATTAAAGTATATTACAACTGTGGAGGAGGTCGTAGAATATACTAAACTGCAACTGCGTATAACAGTTGTAGTAGGGATAACTACAACAGTGGCCACGTAGTTGTCATACCTGCTATATGACGAATGTTACAATCTATAACTGCTATCAACTGTTGTAAAAAGATTAATTGCAACCGTGAATAACAGTTGTAGTAGATAACTACAACAGTTATCCAACAGTTGTCATACCTGCTACAGCACGAAATGTTACAATCTATAACTGCTATCAACTGTTGTAAAAAGATTAATTGCAACCGTGAATAACAGTTGTAGTAGATAACTACAACAGTTATCCAACAGTTGTCATACCTGCTACAGCACGAAATGTTACATATCTACAAGAGTTACCAACAGTTGTAAAATGGTTATTTGCAAGGGTAAGAAACAGTTGTAATATACAATATCACAACGGTTATATGCAACTAAAGAACACAGTTGTAAAAAATTAATAGTCTTTTACAACTTCTTAAAATACGACTGTGGTTCCACCGTTGTAATATATCTTTTACAACTGTGTTCCACTGTTGTTATATGTCTCTTTTATTGTAGTGAACCGGGGTTACCATTGGCCCTTGATGAACGGCTGAAAGAATGTGCCGGTCATTCAATTAACGGTGGTATCGAAGCAATGATAACAGTGATAGCCAGAGTCATGGATGTTTGGTTGTATCGGCATTCGGTCTCAAGAGCGATATTTTCTGGGTGCTTATCTGATCTTGGTTTAGGCCTTGGGGGTTTGCACTTGGAAAACATCGACCTTGACTCGAGTGATAATTGCTTTACTTTAAATGTCTGCTTTGCTATGTTTATTTCTGCTTAGTGTGTCTGGGGGCTATCACTGTAGAAAGAGGTGGAGTGGGAGGGTTGGATTCCTATTCCTTTTACCTTTATGCTCTTTTGGTATGTTGTTAGTTAATTTACCGCTCACTAAGACTGTTGTCTGACTCAAGGTTTTATGTTCAACTCTTATTACCTTGGGCTGTTCATCCACTTTGGGATGGGCAGACTAGGTAGCAGGTGATAGGTGCTGTTCTTAGTTTCCAACGATGTTGATGACGAAGACGAGCTGGATTGCATATTACTTTCTTACTATATGTACTGGATGTTCCGCTGCTTGTATAATTCTCCGAGTGATATGTAGTGAGGCTTGATATATTGACTATTCAGATGTTTGTATTCAACTATTATGAAGCTTAATTGATGAGATTCTATTTTGTGAAGCTTCACTATATATATTCTCTATTGTATTTTATCCATGCGCTGTGAGTAATACGATAGATTCTGCTGTTTTAACTTACCTTGGCGATCGTCCATGGCTACTTGGCACACTTCTCAGCGCACTATTTTCCTTGTTTAGTGTAGGAGTCATGGGCGGTCGTCACATTTGGTATCAGAGCATTGGTTAATCGATTTTACCCAACGCTCGTTGACGTAACTACGTATGAGAGACGTAATTGTATTTTGATGGATGATTACTATATATAATATAGTAGCTTAGAAGGATTTGAACCCCTTATGCAGTTGTTCTCAAGGTGTATTAATCATTCCTTTTTATAGATATTAAGAATGAGTCGAAGAGGGAGACCAGTTGCTAGGGAAGGCCGTGCTGCTGAGGGGGCTGTTGATTATGCTGCTATGTTCGAGGCTATGATGACTTCGATCATGAGGAGGATGCCAGCTCTGGGGCCAGAAGTTGATGTTGGAATTCAAGTTCAAGCTCCAAGACCGGTGGATTTTGCTAAGCTATGTAAAGACTATACTGTTCTTGGAGGAAAGGTTTTCTTGGGAACAGAGTCAACCATTGAAGTCCAGAGATGGATAGATGCTTGTAGAAGAATCTTTAGTGATTTGGGAATCGAGGATGCAACTAGAAGGAAGCTCGCCTCAAGACAGCTTCAAGGGAGAGCTTCTGATTGGTGGAACTCTATCACCATTGATACTCCGGAGGAAGAAATTACTTGGGAGCAATTCCAAGCCAGATTTGAAGCTAAGTTCATTTCTACAGCTCAGAAATCTGTTCTGTTTAAGAAGTTTGTAGAGCTCAAGCAAGGTGGAAGACCAGTTCTTGAGTATGTTTCTGAGTTTGAAGCTTTGTCCAAGTATGCCCGGTCGTATATTGAATCTCCTTATCAGAAGAACGAGAAGTTTGTGACAGGCTTGGACAGTTATCTTGGGAGGCAGTTGGTGGATCATTTGGACGATCCATTTGAGAAGCTTGTAGAGAAGGCTCTCAGGCACGAGAATCTGTTTCCTAAAGAAAGATCTGTTGTTGCTGTGATAAAGGAGGAGTCTAAACCATAGCAGGGTGGAAACAAGAAGAGGAAGCAGCAGCAGCAAAAGGGTAAGGATGGCCAGAAGAAGCCGAAGGGCGAAGTGACCCGCTCCAATTGTCAGCAAAAGGGCCATTTCTCCAGAGATTGCAAGAATCCAAAGGTGCCGGTGAAGTGCCACAACTGTGACAAGCCGGGGCATATTAAGAAGAATTGTCCAGAACCGTAGAAGGATAAGCAGATTGTGCAAGCTTATGCTTTGGGTGCTGTTCCATCATCTTCAAAAGCTCCTACCGCTGAAGAGAAAGGAAAGAGTGTGGTGGTTCAAGGTACTCTTTCCATATGTGGTGTTTCAGTTAGAGTGTTATTCGATACTGGGGCGTCGCATTCTTTTGTTTGTAATGAACTTGTAGGCCGGTTGGGTTTAGAACCGGATATCGTTGATAGGCCATTGGTTGTGACTAATCCAGTTGGGGGTTCGTCTTGTCTGTGTATGTTATGTCGTGGTCTGATTGTATCGAGTCATGATTGCTCTTTTGTTTGTGATTGTTTTGTTCTGAACTTTGCGGGGTTCGGAATTATTTTGGGTATGGATTGGCTTAGGAAGTATGCGGCAAAGGTTGATTGTGAAAGGTTGGAGGTGACAGTCGAGAATGTGGAAGGGCGAAAGGTTGTGATACGATGTAAGCATGAGGAAGGCGTCTTCATGAGCTTCATGTATTCGCTGGTTGTTCCACGGGATGGACTGTCATCGGTGCCAATCGCCAATGGATTTGAGGATGTCTTTGATGAGGTTAAAGGGTTACCGCCGCATAGAGAGATCGAGTTTCGTATCGATTTAGTTGAAGGAGCCAGACCTGTTGTGATGCCTCTTAGGCGGATGGCGCCTATGGAACAGCAAGAGTTGAGGGTGCAAGTTGATGATCTTTTACTGAAAGGATTCATTCGGCGTAGTGTGTCCGAATGGGGTGCACCAGTTGTGTTTGTAACCAAAGCAGATGGATCGTTGAGGTTATGTGTGGATTATCGTGAGCTGAATAAAGTGACTACAAAGAACAAGTATCTGTTGCCGAGAATAGATGACTTGTTTGATCAGCTTCACGAAGCTAAGGTGTTTTCTCAAATGGATTTGGCAACGGGATTTCACCAGTTAAGAGTGGCTAAGGATAGTGTGCCGAAGACTGCTTTCAGGACACCATCCGGTTTCTTTGAGTGGCTGGTAATGCCGTTTGGATTGACCAATGCACCAGCATATTTTATGGATCTTATGAATAGAGTGTTCAGAGATCAGTTGAACAAGTTCGTACTAGTGTTCGTGGATGATATTTTGATTTATTCCAGAACTGAAGAAGAGCATAAGATGCACTTGCGTATTATTTTGGAAATCTTATGGAAACATCAGCTGAAGGCTAAGTTTTTGAAGTGTCACTTCTGGAAGAGCGAAGTGAGGTTCTTAGGCCATATTATCTCTGGAAGCGGAATCGCGGTTAATCCTGCCAAGATAGCAGCAATCCAGGATTGGGGTAGACCTAAGAATGCATCTGATGTGAGAAGTTTTCTTGGATTAGCAGGATACTATCGTCGATTTATTAAAGACTTTTCCAAGATGGCTGCACCATTAACAGGATTGACGAAAAAGAATCAAGTATTCAGATGGGATGATAAGTGTGAGCAAGCTTTCAGAATTCTGAAAGAGTGACTGACAAGTGCTCCTGTTTTGACTATTCCAAGTGGAAATGATGAGATGGTGGTTTATACCGATGCATGTGGTACTGGACTTGGAGCAGTGCTGATGCAGAAGGGTAAAGTTGTTGCGTATGCAAGTCGACAACTGAAGCCGCATGAAAGGAATTATCTGACTCATGATTTGGAGTTGGCAGCGATTGTATTTGCTTTGAAGATGTGGAGACATTATCTATTGAGAGTTCGATTCGAGTTGTTTACAGATCATAAGTCGTTGAAGTATCTTTTCTCCCAAAAGGATTTGAATCTTCGGCAGCAACGATGGCTAGAGTTTTTGGCATCATATGATTTTAGTATAGCCTATACTTCGGGAAAGGGTAACGCAGTGGCAGATGCGTTAAGTCGAAGACATGCATGATTGGGAGCCATGTTTTCAGAATGGAAGAGTCTCGGGTATTTAGCTGGATTTGACTTCAGGCCCAGATGTGAATTGGAACCTGAGATGTTGGCAAACTTATCGATAAGACCGACTCTTGTGGAAAGAATTGGCGAGAGCCAAAAGCGAGACGATAAACTTGTCAAGATTATCCATGATTTGGAATCTGGATTGGACCCAGAGAAGGATAAAGGATTCGAGGTCGATCGAGAGGGTTGGCTTCAGAAGCAAGGACGACTAGTTGTTCCCGATATAGATGAATTGAGAATTGAAGTTCTGAAGGAAAGTCATCACTCGAAGCTGACAATTCATCCAGGTGGAAATAAGATGTATCGGGATATGAAGAGAACCTATTACTGGGAAGGTATGAAGAAGGATGTTGGAAATTTTATTTCCAAGAGCATGAACTGCCAGTTGGTAAAAGCTGAGCAAAAGAAGCCCAGTGGATTGCTTCAGCCATTAGAAGTTCCTACATGGAAGTGGGAGCAAATATCGATGGATTTTATTGATGGGCTACCTAGAACGAAAACGGGAAATGAAGGGATTTGGGTCATCGTAGATCGTCTGACTAAGAGTGCAAGATTCATTCCTGTTCGATCGACCAGGACTGCATCAAAGTTGGCTGAGCTGTATGTTAAGTGGATAGTTCGATTCCATGGTATTCCGAAGAGTATAGTGAGTGATCGAGACCCATTGTTCACTAGTGGATTTTGGAAGAGCTTTCAGGAAGTTTTGGGAACTGAACTGTGTTTGAGTATAGCTTATCACCCCCAAACAGATGGTCAGACCGAGAGAGTCAATCGAGTTTTGGAAGATCTCCTTAGAGCTTGTGTTTTAGATTTCGGAGGATCATGGGAAGATCACCTTCATTTGGTAGAATTTTTGTATAATAACAGTTACCAGTCAAGCATTGGTATGGCACCGTATGAAGCATTGTATGGAAGACCGTGTAACTCTCCGACATGTTGGTTGGAAACAGGGGAAAAGTTGATACTTGGGCCAGAAATGATTCGACAGACTTTAGATTGCATAGAGATCATTCGGCAACGAATGAAGGCAGCCCAAGACCGACAGAAAAGTTATGCCGATAAGCGTCATAAGGATTTGGTATTCGACGTAGGTGATATGGTTTTTGTGAAGATTTCTCCACCGAAGAATGTTATTTGATTCGGGAAGAAAGGAAAATTGACTCCGAGATTTGTTGGACCATTCCCGATCATCGAGCGAATTGGAAAGCTCGCCTACAAATTAGAGTTACCAGAAAAGATGGCGGGTGTGCACAATGTTTTTCATGTATCGTATCTACGGAAGTATGTGCACGACTCGAATACTGTGGTTTCTGCTGATAGCTGTGAAGATTGTGAGGTTGATCCAGTCGATAAGAGACCTCGTAAGCCGCTTCGTGTTGTGGAAACTGACACGAAACAGCTTAAGAGGAAGGTAGTTAGGTTGCTCAAGATACAATGGAGTGATGATGTTAACGACTGTACATGGGAGGTGGAAGAGAGGATGAAGGCAGCTCATCCTGAACTCTTCGAGGTATGGCCATAAGGTGTCGAGTCATCTCACGACATTGTAACTTGTTCTAGTTTTAGAATTCTGCATGCTAGGCTAGAATTGGACGCATGGTTTGTTGATTGCTATGGATGGTAGGCATGCGGAATAGTTTTGATTGCTCTTGTTTGTTTGGAATTTCGGGGGTGAAATTCCTAAGGGGGAGAGAATGTAACGACCCGTATTTTTATGGATTGAATGTTGTAACCGGTATTATTAGGTCGTTAGTGTTGTTGATTCGTTCAGAGTTAGATCGTCCATAAGTTAGACCGTTCAGAGTTTGAGCCGACTAGAGCTTAAGTCGTGTAGAAGTTAGGTCGTCTAGAAGTTAAGCCGTGTTGTAGCTTAGGTCGTCTGGGAGTTGGGTCGTGTGGTAGCTTAGGTCGTGGGGTAGGTTAGGTCGGGTGAACGACTTAAGAGATTGGAGCAACCTACAGGATTTGACCGACTTAAGGAGTAGACAACATAAGGATTGGAGCGACCTAAGGAAAGGCAGACTTAAGTCAGTGACCGATCTAAGGAAGTGAGCGACTTAAGAGAGTTGGCGACTTAAGGGTTAGCGGCATAGGAGTAGTGACTTAGGAAACTGGGCGAGTTAACGACCTAAGAAAGTTAGGTCGTGGACGAGTTAAGGATAGGTCGTTGAGACCTTGTGTAAAGAGTTAAGTTGTTGAGTCGCTATGCCGTGTTAGTTAGGTCGTAGACGACCTATGTTAGTATGTTGCGTATAGTTAGGTCGTTAGACGACCTAAAGGTGTTAAGTCGTGTGTGTTAGGTCGTGACTTCTGTTAAGTCGTTGGGACTTGGCTTAGTGTTAGGTCGTTAGGCTGTGTCCAGTTAGGTCGTGACTTATGATAAGTCATTAGGTCGTGCACTTACGATTGTCGCTAAGTCGCGCATGGTTGAGTCGTAGGATCTTCTAAGTCATAGGTCGAAAGAGGTAAGTCGTGGACGACTTAAGGGGGCGGACGACTTAAGGAATTTCCAGCCTATAAATTCACGGTTCTACTTCACTTTTTGGGATCCGGATTTTGAAGCGACGAAGTCCTGCCATTTTGAGAGCTCGAGTACTACACTTCTTCACTTCTTTTCTCCACTCTAATCTTGTGATTCCTTCCATCCAAATCGAAGATCCAAGAGCTTAGATTGAAGATCTTCAACCATCGAAGAGAGATTTCTTCGTTTAAAGCGGAATTTTGGCGAATCAAGTTAGATCCTTCGCTGTCTAGATCTGAAGTGTATTGCTTTTGAAGTGTTTAGGTGATTTGGTGAGTGGTGGTTATCTCTCACACGGATCCAAAGGAGTATATCGGATCGATGGCTTGATTATGTGTTAAAATAGTGATTTCATGCATTTTCGTAAACTTAAGTATAGATCCATTGTTCATGATGATTTGACATCCATTTTACTACATGTTAATCTATGCAAGTTCATTCATCAAGTTGTAGAGATATTGCTCATGTTTCATGCTTGTTAGATTTGGACTCTTTATTTACAAGATTGCCATTATTGTTATAATTGTTTATTAGATCATGTTTGAATGCTTGATTACTTGGATTAATGATTGACTTGATTGATTGTTATAAATTAGTTGATTGATGATTTGATTTGGACAAGTTGGTCGAAGATGATTCAAAAGCTAAGGGAAAGGCTCTTGAATAAGGAAAACTGCTCGTGGCATATGACGCGGATGATAAAGCTCATATGGATAGATTTGATGATGATGTTGAGATGAGGCTTTGCTATGATGAGATGAAGTGAGGCATGATGTGAGGTAGCCTTGGTTAAGTCCAGACGGGATCATTCCAAGCATGTTGATGACTCGGTGAAAGGGTTCGAGTTTGAGGATAATGGTTAGCTCGAGAGGCGCTTGAGCTAGTATGAGAATAGTCGTCGAGGAGGATGACTAGAAGGCTGAGATTTCATCGTTGTTGAAAGTTCTACCAGTCTCAAAGCAAGAGTACGCTGGGCAGATTCGATAGTCCCAAAAGACTACAGTTGGTGGTTGAGTACTCTGGGCAGATTCGATAGTCCTAGGCACGGGCTGCGACGACATGCGGAGTTCTATCTAGAACCGGGGTTACCATTGGCCCTTGACGGACGGCTGAAAGAATGTGTCGATCATTCAATTAACGGTGGTATCGAAGCAATGATAACAGTGATAGCCAGAGTCATGGATGTTTGGTTGTATCGTCATTCGGTCTCAAGAGCGATATTTTCTGGGTGCTTATCTGATCTTGGTTTAGGCCTTGGGGGTTTGCACTTGGAAAACATCGACATTGACTCGAGTGATAATTGCTTTACTTTAAATATCAGCTTTGCTATGTTTATTTCTGCTTAGTGTGTCTGGGGGCTATCACTGTAGAAAGAGGTGGAGTGGGAGGGTTGGATTCCTATTCCTTTTACCTTTATGCTCTTTTGGTATGTTGTTAGTTAATTTACCGCTCACTAAGACTGTTGTCTGACTCAAGGTTTTATGTTCAACTCTTATTACCTTGGGCTGTTCATCCACTTTGGGATGGGCAGACTAGGTAGCAGGTGACAGGTGCTGTTCTTAGTTTCCAACGATGCTGATGACGAAGACGAGCTGGAGGCTTGCATATTACTTTCTTACTATATGTACTGGATGTTCCGCTGCTTGTATAATTCTCCGAGTGATATGTAGTGAGGCTTGATGTATTGACTATTCAGATGTTTGTATTCAACTATTATGAAGCTTAATTGATGAGATTCTATTTTGTGAAGCTTCACTATATATATTCTCTATTGTATTTTATCCATGCGCTGTGAGTAATACGATAGATTCTGCTGTTTTAACTTACCTTGGCGATCGTCCATGGCTGCCTAGCACACTTCTCAGCGCACTATTTTCCTTGTTTAGTGCAGGAGTCATGGGCAGTCGTCACATGGATGCTTTGGAGCTTTAGCAGATTAGCTGGAGGTATTCAGGTCGTATTCAGGTATATGTTTATTTCCACTGCATTGTTGTTTAAATTATCAGCATTTGTGAGGACATGTTATTATAACTGTCAACTGCCTAGGCTGATGATTAGTGATTAACTGTTGTACTCAGATGGATGTAAATTATATTATAGTTTCTCTTTTGTAAAGTTCATTGTATTATATTATATGTTTTTCCACTGTGATTGTGAGATTCTCTATTTGTTTTAGTTTTAGTTTCTCTTTCTCTTCTTCTTTCTTCTTTCTTTCCCATAACTATTCGCATCTTCGTTCGATTTGGGTTGGACATGTGTGGTTTATTGTCAGCTCGAATCGAGTGCAGTTGTGGGTCTTAAATTAATGATGTTCATTCATTACCCCTCATTAATTAGTTTAGTTATGCTCGACCAGTATATGGGCATTAACTATCATTAGTTGATTTTTGATTTGCGCTCAACCAATTTATGAGCAGTTTTACCTTTCACTGCATGGATTGGATAGATAGTATTTGTAGATGCATTGAAATGAACATCTTGTGAATTAAGTTTCACAATTGGACTGTAAGGCATTCAGTGGCAATGTTAGGTTAGAAGCTGAATTTAGTGAAAGATGTTTATTTAAATTTGAGAAAAATGAGATATTTTGGGAATAAATATTTGTGAAAAGAATTTATACAAGAAAGTAATTTTATATAAGTATGGTTTATAAAACATGATTTATAAACAAGAAGGATTTAAACGATAATTTGAAAACTTAAATCCTGGTGCCTTTGAAAATGTTTTTCAAGGGTTTTGGAGAAATAATAGTAGTATTATTTGAAATTAAGTATTTGAGAAATTGGTTTAAGATGTTGAGATCATGGTACTTAGTAATATTTGCGAAGTATTTGGTACTGTTTTGAAATGATTTTGGTTAAGTCTGAAAGGAATGAATTGGATGTACTGAACTCACTCATGTTGCTTGGAAATAATTCTGTTGATGACTTTAACATCATTGGCGTTCATTTTTGGGTTATTAAGTAAGGAATGCTACAGGATTTTTTTAGTAAATTAGATTCTGATTTGATTTCGAAAGTATGATTTGTTATACAGAAGATTAATGTATACATTATTATTTCAAAATGTGTTGAAATGAAACCCAGTGTTTAGTTCTAAAGTTTTTCTTTAAAAGAAATTTGGTATGAAATTTTTATGTAGAAAAGTATTATATGTATACAATGTAGGGTGCTCGAATGGTAGTGGCATAGCCGGAAATAAATGTTGGAACTTTTCAGGTTTTCTCTTTTTGGGTAAAGTGTATTTAACAAATTATTGAAATTTGTTAAAGTATTTTATGGACACATGTAGACTATGCATTAGAATTGTATAGTATGTATATCATGTTATGATATATTGTTTGGTAGGTTTAATTTGTTAAAATGAAATGGGATTTTCAATGATTCTGGGCAGTTCAAACTTATGAATTGTATAGAATTTGAAACTAAGTGTTTTGTGAAAATATAAGGATGAGTTTATATAACACTTGAATTGAGAAGTTAGTAAGTAAAAACAAGTTTTAAATTGGTTAAACATACTTGTTAAGTAAATTGAATTTGATGTTTTGTATATACCCTTAGGATGTCATGGAGTATTATATGAAGATGAACTTAAGTTATAACTATTTATAAACTTGAAGTTATGTTTTATGAAATGGTTCATAAATGATTTAGTATTGAATGACATACAATTTGGATAAAAGAAAGTGATAAAAGATATTGGAATAGTCAAGTAACTATTAGGATAAATACGTAAGTTGTACATAGATCATTTTATTCGCATGATTTTTCTTGATCCAGTATTCAAGTATATGATTTCGAGGTGATGCACACCAGTCCGAACAAGGATTTTTCATTAGATTCTTGCTAGCGAATATTTGATATGGATTCTTGATATGATCCTGAATTTTTCTATCATAGTATATGGCTATGTATGAGAACGAAGGTTTCTAATCAAGGAACCAAATCGGAGTCCGCACTAGAGAGGTTAAGTGATATCTACTAGTTAGGAAGTGAAATTTATATGATTGAGCAAATGATCAGAATTGATATTGCGTATAGACGATCCATGTATGCCGTAGGAGCTTTAGTATATTTGCATGCTAAGTTTTTTTGACTTATGGAGAGTTTAGATGATAACTCTTCAATTTTTTATGAGGTATTATGAATCATCGACCAAGCTACTAACCTAAGGCTGTTAAGCATAAGGTACGTTTAGTAGATTGTTTAACATCCTTGTGCGATGAGAGGATCTCGAACTTGAGCAAACTATGAGTTTGTTTGCTAATTGATTTTGAATACTATTGCAACAACCCGTACCCTAATAAGCTTAAATTTCGAAAAAAATCAAAACCCAAGTCTATCAAAGCACAGATCGTTAGATTTAGTACGTGCAAATAGGCATGAGCATTATCAGAGATTGATAGAAATCTAAAGTCACCTTGGAAACTATAATATGATAAGAATACTAATTATGACTACTACATTAGAATTTATGGTATTCCTTGGATAGACGATTGTCACATCAGCATCCAGCATGAGAGAAAAGAAGAATTCTCCAACAAATATACACATCCAGCTCTAGTGACCTATTCCTCTAAATCTATGGGTTGTTATGAGGATTAGGTCAGAACAACATTCTGGTGACTGGAAAATCTATAAAGTATTCATAATATTAAATTATACTAATTGATTTCTATTTAATTGTTATGTCTATTAAGGTTAACAATTATAATCTAACCTTGCATCACACACACAATTACTTACCTACCCATTCTGAAGGTACAAAATACCGACGAAGCTTTATAAACCACCCAATACTTCCATATCCATTTGCCACTTAATACTTCTAAACATGAAGCGGGCTTCTACTATCACCACATCATACTTTTAAAAGAGAAATAGGCTGAATTTGCCATTTAAGAACTCAATCGAGGTCGACTTCGTCAATTAAGACCTATTGCCAAGGTGGACTTCTAGCATCGTCATTAATGGTCTATTGGTCCTAGCTACAAAGACCTTTGACCACTATCTATGGCCTTATAATTTATAATAGCCATACTATTAGCGCATTTATCGTTATTAAAGTCTTAGAAATGTGAGAGACTATACCCAAGCCACTTAATACCTCATTAACAAGGACTAGGCAGTCCTTTGACCATTTAATACCTATTTATAGGTAGGCCTTTGTCATTTAATATCCAATCCCAAGGCGAACTCCTCACTAGTACTACCTAGTTGACATTGCTTAGAAATTTCATCAGGCTACTTAGTACTTCTTTTATAGGAGAGAGTGAACCCTAGATCAACCACTTGTACCTCAATCCTAAAACGAACCCTTCCTGAGATATCCATCATCACTCTTAATTATAAATATGTAATCTCATTAGGTTACTTATTTCAGTAGGAGGCGGGTCCTAAGATAACCACTTAATACCTAAACACTAAAATAAACCTTTTTAGAGATATCCCTCACCGCTTCCTAATTTCAGATTTGGACCATTTAATACTTTTCAATTAAGAAAGTAGGTCCAATCTCTAATGCCGTTACTGGTATTAGGATTAGTGATATACATTTCAATTAAGAAAGTAGGTCCAATCTTTCACGCCGTTATGGGTCCTAGGATTAGTGATATCTCACATCAGTAGTAAGTGCACCCGACTGCTGGTAGCCTCAAAGTAATGGGTAGTTTTCCGTCAAGTGACTCTATTGACCTTGCACAACTAACTCACTAAGTCCAATTAACTATCCTAAGCCTTTACTTATACTATCTTAGGTAGACATTGGACTTAGCTTACTAGTTCCCCCTTTATTTAAGGCAATACGATTTAGCTTAAATACTTATTTACCATAAATCTCGTTTTAATGCTCATAAATATCAATTTGTCCATAAAATCCTAACGGACATTTCTCTGACATTTATGTATGATTACTAATTTCAAATTAGTAACCTTTTATATCTATTCCATTTTTATCAGTCCCATTAATTCACTTGTCCCAATTAATTGTAACTCCTAACTCATTTTCATTAACTGCCCATTAATTGGAGTTACAATCTTTAATCCTCATAATTCCCACATACAACAAGAGAATAAATATTCATATCAAATTGCAATAATATATTTGTAAATAATTAGAAACCAAATTTATTACATCAATCCAATGGAATATTCTAAACGAAAGGAATTGCAAGCTCAACCCCATATTCTATTCAACTCCTTTTATGAAGAAATAAATAAGAAGGAAAATCGTGTGGAATAAGTGGTGTAAACTACGAATAAATTTGTAAGCTAAACCCTTATTTCATTGAAGAATCACAAATTTAGATCAAAGAGGAAGGAGAAATGGAATAGACTACGATAAAACAATCTCATTAAATTTATGTAAATAATTGAGAATCTAATCCTATCCATTAATTCCCATTATTACCTATTAATAGGAATTATCGCCTTTACTAATATCTACCTATTCGCTTGCCTCAATGTAATAATAGCTAATGAACTTTATGCATAAATAACGCATAAATAAATGCTATCCTTAATTATTAATGCAATAGATATGTATAAACTACATAATAAAGCTATTTATGCTTATCCAAATATATTCTAGTCATAAATATTCAAATAGAATATGCTTTTCATATTTAATTTGCTAGAATTAATTCCTTAGGAAGATTTTCTGCTATGATTTTTACAAATTAGTTTAACACAAAGAGGAAAGATTGACTCCATTTGTAATTACAAGGAATGGATAATTTCTTATCATTTAGAATAGACAGTATAAACTACGAAGGATAATTACATACTTTACACATCTCCCCCTTCTGTTTATGGATATTTCTTGTTAAATCAAACTTCGCTTTTTGAATGAAAAGTGAAAAAAGTAAACAAATTTAAAAAAATCAAACGGATGTTCTTCCTACAAATTAAACTATGAAAAATCTATAACCTAGCACAAATTGGGCAATAACCCAAATATCAAATTTTACACCCAAGTGGAGATCTAGAATAAAAATATACAACATTCAAATTTTAAAATCTTTGGAAATGATTTCCAAATCTTTGTGTAAATATACTCTAAAATATGAATATGTAACCAAAAGAATCTACACTAATTAAGCCTACAACTCACAAATAAAATAAATTTAGGCATAAAAGTCAAACGTATGTCGACGGAATAGATTTTAAATCATAAACAATGTATAAAATTTCCCACTAACCATTTAAAAGCGATCCAAATGTCCAGATCTAAAGTAGAACCTTTGATTAATCTCCTAATGCTTTTTAATCCAAGAAATATATATATATGAAAAGAGTATAAACATATATTAGAATGAGAGAATTAGGCATAAGGACAAATTTTGAAAAAAAATTAGGCTGAAGGACACAAAGTTTTATTTTTGGGCTGAAGGACAAACTTTGCAAGAAAATTAGGCTGAAGGACAATGCTAAATATAGTAGCATTTTGTACAGTGCAAACATTGTACAAAATGCTAATTATAACTAGCATTCTATCCAATTTTACATTGTACAAAATGCTAGTTGTATTTAGCATTGTCCTTCAGCCTAATTACCTTTTAAAGTTTGTCCTTCAGCCTAAAAATGAAACTTGTTGTCCTTCAGTCAAAATTTTTATGAAAATTTGTCCTTGTGCCTATTTTCCACTATTAGAATTACAGATCACAGAAGAGTTTTGGAATTGGGAGAGAAAATAGATACAAATATACAAATACATATAAATTACCTCATATACACATGTAGTTGATTCTCTTCTCCTTTTTATTTGATTTCCATTCTTCTCCAGTTTGTATGAATATAGATATAAACATCTTATTTTTATAATTTAGAAAAAAAGTGGAGAAGGTGAAATGATAGAGCTTCATTACTCTATTCAAAAAAATATGAGAAGAGAAGGAAGAGTTAGGTCTGTATTTATTGGTGCTAGAACCAACCAGAACCGTTAATTCATGATATAAAATATCTGGGCCATTGGGCTAGAGAAAACCCTAGCTACCACCTTAAGAGCAGTTGACCACCCTGTAACAACCCTGGTTTTGGCGATTACCTGTTAAAAAAAATAATAATAAATTATGATGAGATTATAATTTATTAGTCAAGAGATAAATATAATTAGGGATAGATAATTTAAATAAATTATCTAAGTAAAATATAAAATTTGGGTTTTGGAATTTACTTAGGGAAAATTTTGAGAAAAGGATGTTAGATTAAAGAAAATAATTTAAATATGGAGTTTTGGAGAAATAAAATAAATTGGAGTTGGGAACTTGTTAAAATTGTTTATTTTGAATAAACAATGGGTTTTAAATAAGTAAAATAGAATTTGAGTAGTTTGGTTGAAAATGAATGGTGAATAATGATATTTTGTTGATTTGGGAATTAATTGAATTAATTAAGTGAGATAAAGGGTTTAATTCAATATTAATTGTTGTAAATAAATAAATAAATAAATAATGTTGGAAATGAATATATAATGTTGAAAATAAAGTTTTGAAACTTTATTGTTAGTTTGTAATAAAAATGAGCAATACATGGGTTTAATTTGAGAAAATGTAATAATTTTGCAAATTATTGCCAAATATTGATTTTTATTAACTTCAAATGAAGTATTTGAATTTATTATGATACTTTATAAATAAAAAGATGGAATTTTGTTCTAAATAATTTTTGGAAGTAAAAAGGATGTTAATAAGATTTGTTGTATTTAAATTGACAAGAAAATGATTTTTGTGTGAATTTTGGAGTTAAAAATAATGTTTTATGTGATTAAAGGTGTAAGCTGTAACATTTAATTAAAAATAAGAATTTAATGATGAAAAAAAAATTAAATGGCTATAATATCTTTTAGATGTTGTAAAATATTTTTGTAAATATAAACACATGGAGTGATGATAAACCATTTGATTAAATAATAAGAATATATGAAAATGTGAAATTATAATGTAAACATAAAATCACTTAGTAATCTTAACTAAGTATGAAAGCATATACGCATTTGGGTGATGGGTTCAAGCCAAACCCATTATAGAATTTTCTGTAAGAAAGATCAGTACGTTCAATGTTTTACTCACTTCTCCTCCTCCCTCCTAAGAGAACATGAGAAAAAGAAAATAATGGTAGCTTATTTTAATTCTCAATCTAGCATCCAAAAATTAAGTAAAAATCAAAGGGAATCAAAGAGAGAAATAGTGTGAAACTAAATTCTAACAGGTAATCTCATCAAAACCTTTACTTCATCCTCTGTTTGCTTTATTTGAGAGAAATTTTTTGTCTGTAACTCCTTTTCTATTTGCTGCATGTCTGGTTCTCTTCAAGTTTCAGGTTTTTAAAGCCAATTCAAGGAAAAAATTTCAAGCTTGCAAGTCTAATTCGCTGAAAATTAGATAAGGTGAGTAAAAACTCACATCTCTAGCAAAAAATAAGCTCCTGGCAAAGATCTGTATGCAAATTACGTAGTTGTTTTGTTTACTGTAAGCTGTTTATCTCATTATGTAGTTTACAGTGTATTCCATGCCTGGGTTCAACTTTGAGAACCCATAGCTCTTTGATTTTATGCCAGATCTGAGTGAGATCTTTTTTGGATTATTGTTTGAGTTTTGATGTTTGTGCATGTCTGATTTCATGTCTTAATTCATCCCGAAGATGCTCCAAACTGTAGCTCAAAAGCTGAATTGAAGAAGGAAAAATACCTGTAGAAAATCGCGTGACTATGGTCGACCAAAAGACCATATGGGTCGACCTTAGGGTCGACCCAGGCTAAGGTCGACCCAGGCTATAGAGGGTCGACCTATGCTATAGAAAGGTTGGCATCCAGGTCGACTTTAGCTCTGTTGATTTTGAAATCTTTTTCTATTTGTTCTACTGTTTTCTTCTGCTTATTCCAGCAACTATCGTGATCTGTTTTGTGATATTTTGGAGTGTTTTCGAAGGGCTTGAAACCTATCAATAGGTAAGCCAATATTTTGGTTGATCCATACTCCGGATTGATGAGTTTTTGAGACGTTTTCATATGCTGAAATTTTAGTGTTTTTCGATGAATTCTGTTGTTTTCGAGCATGGATTTTCTAAATGATTTTTGAAACGATTTTTATATTAAAATAGCTTTTGAAATAAATATTTTACAATATTTAAAATTATTTTTAAAGCTATTAAAAAATTATATTCTCTATAATAAAGAGAAATTTTCAAAGAATTATATTCCAAATGATTTCAAAAATTGTTTTGAAAACTAGTTTTCTCAAGCAAATTATTTTCTATATAAAATACACGTTTTTGCACCCTTCGAGCGTATGAGAAAGAGAATTAAATGATTTAGTAAAACATGTGGTATGTGACACATGCGTTTACTTTTTCAGTTAATTCCGGACTTGTTGTTCGAAGCTAAATGTTCATTGACTTTCGGGTCGTATTTGCCGATGAGATAAGGCAATTGTTGTGATTTAGATGACTTTTGTTTTCTATTGTGGCATTAAAATAGTTAGTAAACCGATAAGTGAGAACCTGTGGTATGAGACGCATTGTTACCACTTTTCGGGTTCCTATCTAGAGTTTGTGACACATACATGAGGTATTGCCAGTACTTGGGCTGTTGGGTCCTACCTGTACATATATAGCTGTTGGGCTAATCATGGGCTGTTGGGTCCTAAAAGAGGCCAGTGGGTCTCTTGTACACTGTACTTGGAAGGCTGTTGGGCCATAGATTGGGTTATTGGGTCCTTTCTACATTTATACCTATTGGACTATTATTGGGCCGTTGGGTACTATTTCTTATATTGTTGTTTTTTTAGATATCTCCATGTTGATTTCCAGAATTTTGATGAATTATACATGTTTTCACCATAGTTGCCATTGTTGGATTATTTATATAGCCTGAGAGCTATCACGTTGATTATATGGTGATTACATTTGGAGTTTTGAACTCTTAGTCGAGTTCTATATGTTGTGATTCATAGTTGCCATTCTTTAGCGTTTTTTAGATTTGTAATCTCCTATTAGGATTTATAATTGATGAAAGCCATTATATTGGCTATTGTTATGCTGATGATATGAGCCGTACATTTATGGATATTTAATTGTTGTTTATCTTAGCCTTGATATTGGCTATTGATTATGCTGATGATATGAGGTGTATATTGTGGATATTTGATATTGTATTGAACTTGTCTCTTTCGAGAAACCCTTATGACATATACTCAATGTTGCTTCTTCTCTGTCGAGGAGAATTGTTATCATTTATCCTTACTCCTTACCTATCGTATACTAATCAGTTTATTTAAGCTAGACCGACCCTTGTATTTTTATATACTCGGGCCAGACCGAGTTATTTCAGGTTAGTCACCTACCATAGATTTCACTAAGCTACTTCCGCATTGGATTATCTGCTAGCTATCTTCTGCATAGTCTTGTAGTCATTTTGTAAACTCTATTATTTACTTATCCATTTGACTCAATGTATGTATATATTGTGGTTTATGTACCACCAGTGTTGTATCACATTGTACTGTACTATGATGTATCTGTGTATATGTTTATATATATGTTTGACTAATGTTCTATGATCTATTGTGTTTGTTATTATATTTTGTTTCGATAGATCCGTTAGCCATTGTAGTTTTGTATTAAGCATTTAGTGAGTATGTCGATTCATTTGAGAAGGATAAAAAGAAAAAAAAGTAGAGCACTTAATCGACGTATTCAATAGATGTTTAAGACAAAACTATGGATGGTCGCTCCTAAATAGCCCTATTCTCTGCACTAGCAGACGGTATTACCTAGTAATACTCTTTGTTAGTGTGGGTCTCGGGGTGGAACATCACAGCTTGGTATCGGAGCCGAGTTCAGAACAAAATATGATAAACACAGAACAGAACATATATCACGGTACATCAAAGTACGGTATAAGTGTTACATAATCCCTTATCATTGTATCCTTAGCCTTTTCGTGTCCTTTAGGGTAGATATAAGTTGGGAATACATCTAGGAACGCATTTTTATTCCGTAGTATTCCATAATTGAATTAATGATATCTTACCCTATGAATAATCTTTATCGTGATTGTTCTATTCAGTTCCCTTCGATACGGGTGCTCGAGACTCATTTGTATCGAAAAAGCTTGTTGATGCCATTGGATGTTCTTATCTTGTTACTTTTTTGAGGATTGCGAATCCTATAGAGAGGATCCACAATACTTGGCATGTTGTGTGAGAATATCAAGATTGTTCTTTATAGATTTTCTTTTCGTCCGAATCTGCATGTTATTCCCTATCTTGGATTTGATTTGGTTTGTGGATGGATTGGCTTGCTTGATATCAAGCCCGAATCCTATGTTTTGAAAGGATCCTATATCTTAGGTATCCTAATTCGGCTCATTAGTTGTCTCTTGTTCTTTGGAATGTTGATGGTTATTCTGAAGTACCTTTAATTGCTCTTGAGTCTTGAGATGATGATGAAGTATCTCAAATTCTTGTTGTTTGTGATTCTGCTGGTGTATTTGAGTCCGTTTCAAATTCGCCACCCAAGCGGGCAATTGATTTCCGTATTGACCTCATTCTTGGTTATCAGCCTATTAGACGTCCTCCCACAAGGAAGTCCACTCAGGAAAATGAGGAACTCAAATGAAATTGCTGGAGCTTGAAGGCAAGCAATTTATTCAGTCCAGTCTTTACCGTAGGGTGCCACGGTCATCTTTGTTATGAAATCTAATGGTACTCTTAGGCTTTGCATCGATTTCCACAAGCTTAACGAGTTAACCATTAGAACGAGTATCTATTGCTAAAGATCGATGACATGTTCGATCAATTGAGTGGTGCTAGGGTCTTTCCTCAACTTGACCTTACGCCGGTTTTTATCAGCTACGAGTTGCGGAGAATAGTGTTCCTCTTACCGCATTCCGCACTTGTCATGGTTCTTATGAGTGGCTCGTTATACCAGTCGATTTGACGAACGCTCTTGCTTATTTCGTCAATCTTATGAATCAAGTATTCTGGGAATATCTCGATGAGTTCGTCCTTGTATTCATTGATGATGAGTGAAAGAAATAATTTAAAT
The DNA here is from genome assembly GCA_030737815.1 of Allium fistulosum. Taxonomy (NCBI): domain Eukaryota; kingdom Viridiplantae; phylum Streptophyta; class Magnoliopsida; order Asparagales; family Amaryllidaceae; genus Allium; species Allium fistulosum. Next base: position 626,193,104 of record CM060902.1, on the reverse strand, counting down.
TGCAAATCTTTTTATTGAGATAAGCAAATAATATTTTATAAAATTATATAAGAGACATGTTTATCATTTAGAAATAATTTTGTGTTGGATTGTCCATCGAGTGCTTTAAGAATTCTGATCGATGCGCCTAATCAACATTATCGATAGAAATTTCCTAAACGCTATGATGAGACAGTCAGACACAGTAAATTAAGTTATAATAAGTAAAAGTTTGGAAAAAAAATTATTATGGATTGAGTATCAAAATTTTATTTTATTTTAGATGACAAATGCAGCCATTGAACCATAGTGATCGTTGGAGGAGTGGTGAGGCAGTTTTGATCATTTGGTCAACTTTACAGCCAATCGATGGAGTCATTCACTATAAATCAATGGCGAGGCAATGCCCTTATATTAATTGAAATATATGAAATTGAATATGGCTATGTTTTTAAATGGTTATGTAAGTATAACCTATAAGAATCTAAATAATGATATTGTATAGTAATTTGAGTAAGTAAAGTAAATAATTCAAATTAGAGAGATATTTTAATTGGAAGGAATATCATATGAAGCTTTGAATAATAAAATGATGTATTCAAGATAAGAAGATACATTGGTTAGAGAAAATTGAAATATCAATTAAATATTTTTGTACAAAGCTAAAATTAATGACTTTAAAGTTTTGTTTTGGTGATTGGTGGTTTGAATAATAATAGATAGTAAGATTTAGAACTCTATCTTAAGGGAGAATAAAGAAATGCTAGTTTTAAACATTTGGCATGAAATTTTGAGCAAGTTTTTGTTTTAAACTTTGATGGTATTAAAACTTGTTGGTATTAAATTGTGAAATTCTTTTGAAAACAAGTTGAGTTAATTATCAACTCTAATCAATTTTACGTTAATAAAAACACAAAAATTTAATTTGAGACAAGAGAAGATATGAGTTTAAATGGTTCGTTTATTATAGAATGCTATATTAAGAAATGTAAGGTATACTAAATGAAAAAGGTCATGAGATTCAATCATTTTAAATTGTGAGAACGGTTTTAAAATTAGTATGTAAATCCGAAATTTATTTTGGATGAATAATTGACTCTTAGTAATGGAAGAGATTAATTATCTCTTTCAGATTGAGTATTTAGAAATTAATTATTGGAAAACATGTTTGAGTAAAGTAATCAGAGTATTTCTAATTTGTGAATTTTTCTTTTAAGGATAATTATATAAGGTTAATTTTAATTTTGAATGTCTTAGCTTTCCGGAAAAAGAGGATCATGTAATTATAAATGATATAGCAATAAAAAGCTTGTTTAGAAAATATAGTTTGAAGTTGGAAAGGTTTGAGGAATTCAAATTTTAAATTGATTTTAAAAGTTGAATTTTGTTGTCAAAGTGCTGTACTAAAACAACAATAACTTGAGGTTTATAACTCCAAATGAGTTCAATCTTTTTGTAAATGAAAGTGCTTTCAGTAAGCTATAAATTTTCTTTTTACCACTTTGAAAGATTTTGTTTTTTTATTCTGTCTAAAAAGGGTTTGAATGTGGAAGGAAATCTCCGCCCTATTTTTAATTTCTAAGATTTAAGCTGAAAGTAAATTTAGCATAACTTTCAAACCATGAGTCCAATTTTTATGATCTTTATATTGTTAGAAATCTTAGACTTAGTAGAATAACTTTCATTTTATAAGAGTTTTCATATTTTGTTGTTTGCTTTGTCAAAACTTGAGATCTTTATAGTAGGTCTGAAATTAAATAAAATGGTTATTTCCTTTATGAGTCAAATGTAATACTTCCTATATTGTGAATGTAACTAAACTGATTATTAGTGTGGAAGACTATATTACATATTGAAGTATATTTATGGAAGAATTAGAGAATAGACAACCCAAATTTTTATTTACTCTAAATAAAGAGTAATGAGCTTAAATTAAAATTTTAAATAAGAAGCTTTGAAAATTTTCAAGTGTTGAAAATTGAGAATTTGATTATGAATAAAATGGGTTTTGAAAACTCTAAAAACATTTGATTAGTAAAAGAAAAATATGAAATCCATTCCTATGTTTAACTTGCCTTTGTGCAATTATTTTACGACTTTCATTTAGGCAGTCGTATGAGTTTAGTGGTAACGGGAGAGACCGCTTACCTCTTGTTTTGTTTTCTTATCGAAATGGTTGTCAATCTAATATCAGTATGACTCCTTTCGTAGTTTATACGGAAAATCATATTGATTTCCATCTTGTTGTTTGGAGTCCGGGGTAAAGTTGTGCTGACTCTATTCGTGAAGCTTCCGAGGAATCGATCTCACCCGATTTATCTCTTAAGCAACGTCCTATTCGTGTTCTTGCTTCGAAGGTGAAATGCCTTCGAGTTAGGGATGTTCTGCTCGTAAAGATTCAATGGTCCGATAATCCCAATGCCTACACTTGGAAAACCATAGAATTGATTGAGCTATCTTATCTGAGTTTTCTATCTTCTCGTGTTAGGGTGAGAATTTTAAACTCAAGCTTATCAATCTTCTTTGCATGATGAAGTAAATCATGTTGAATACAGCTTTTCGCTAGAAATTGCGAGGACGCAATTTTTATAAGGAGGTGTTTGTAACAACCCTGGTTTTGGCGATTACCTGTTAAAAACAATAATAATAAATTATGATGAGATTATAATTTATTAATCAAGAGATAATTATAATTTGGGATAGATAATTTAGATAAATTGTCTAAGTAAAATCTAAAATTTGGGTTTTGGAATTTACTTGAGGAAAATTTTGAGAAAAGGATGTTAGATTAATGAAAATAATTTAAATATGGAGTTTGGAGAAATAAAATAAATTGGAGTTGAGAATTTGTTAAAGTTGTTTATTTTGAATAAACAATTGGTTTTAAATAAATAAAATAGAATTTGAGTAGTTTGGTTGAAAATGAATGGTAAATAATGATATTTTGTTGATTTGGGAATTAATTGAATAAATTAAGTGAGATAAAGGGTTTAATTCAATTAAATTATTGTAAATAAATAAATAATGTTGGAAATGAATATATAATGTTGAAAATAAGGTTTTAAAACTTTATTTTGTTGGTTTATAATAAAATGAGCAATACATGGGTTTAATTTGAGAAAATGCAATAATTTGAATATTTGAATTTATTATGATATTTTATAAATAAAAAGATGGAATTTTGGTCTAAAATAATTTTTGGATGTAAAAATGATGTTAATAAGATTTGTTGTATTTAAATTGACAAGAAAATGATTTTTGTGTGAATTTTGGAGTTAAAAATAGTGTTTTATGTGGTTAAATGTGTAAGTTGTAACATTTAATTAAAAATAAGAATTTAATTATGAAAATAAATTTTAAATGGCTAAAATATCTTTTAGATGTTGTAAAATATTTTTGTAAACATAAACACATGAAGTTATGATGAACAATTTGATTAAATAATGAGAATATGTGAAAATGTGAAATTATAGTGTAAACATAAAATCACTTAGTAATCTTAACTAAGTATGAAAGCATATATACATTTGGGTGATGGGTTCAAGCCCAAACCCATTCTAGAAATTTACGTAAGAAAGATCAGTACGTTCATTTTTTTACTCACTTCTCCTCCTCCATCCTAAGAGAACTTGAGAAAAAGAAAATAATGGCAGCTTATTTTAATTCTCAATCTAGCATCCAAAAATTAAGTAAAAATCAAAGGGAATCAAAGAGAGAAATAGTGTGAAACTAAATTCTACAAGTAATCTCATTAAAACCATTACTTCATCCTCTGTTTGCTTTATTTGAGAGAAATTTTTGTTTGTAACTTGTTTTCTCTTTGCTGCATGTTTGATTCTCTTCAAGTTTCAGGTTTTTAAACCCAATTCAAGGCAAAAGATTCAAGCTTGCAAGTCTAGTTCGCTGAAAATTAGATAAGGTGAGTAAAAACTGACATCTCTAGCAAAAATAAGCTCCTGGCAAAGATCTGTACGCAAATTACGTAGTTGTTTTGTTTACTGTAAGCTGTTTATCTCATTCTCTAGTTTATATTTTATTCCATGCCCGGGTTCAACTTTGAGAACCCATAGCTCTTTGATCTTATACCAGATCTGAATGAGATCTTTTCTGGATTATTGTCTGAATTTTGATGTTTGTGCATGTCTGCTTTCATGTCTTAATTCATCCTGGAGATGCTCCAAACTGTAGCTCAAAAAATGAATCGAAGAAGGGAAAATACCTGTAGAAAATCACATTACTATGGTCGACCAAAATACCATATGGGTCGACCTTAGGGTCGACCCAGGCTATAGAGGGTCGACCTATGCTATAGAAAGGTCGACATCCAGGTCGACCAGAGCTCTGTTGATTTTTCAATCTTCTTCCATTTGTTCTGCTGTTTTCTTCTGCTTATTCCAGCAACTATTGTGATCTTTTTTGTGATATTTTGGACTGTTTTTGAAGGGCTTGAAACCTATCAATAGGTAAGCCAATATTTGGTTGATCCATACTCCGGATTAGCGAGTTTTTGAGACATTTTCATATGCTGAAATTTCAGTGTTTTTCGATGATTTCTGTTGTTTTCGAGCACAGATTTTCTAAACGATTTTTTAAACGATTTTTATATTAAAATAGCTTTTGAAATAAATATTTTACAATATTTAAAATTATTTTTAAAGCTATTAAAAATTTATATTCTCTATAGTAAAGAGAAATTTCAAAGAATTGTTTTCCAAGTGATTTCAAAAATTGATTTGAAAACTAGTTTTCTCAAGCAAATTATTTTCTTTATAAAATACATGTTTTTACACTCTTCGAGCGTATGAGAAAGAGAATTAAACAATTTAGTAAAACATGTGGTATGGGATACATGCATTTACTTTTTTGGTCAATTCCGGACTTGTCGTTCGAAGCTAAACGTTCATTGACTTTCAGGTTGTATTTGCCGATGAGATGAGGCAATTGTTGTGATTTAGATGATTTTTGTTTTCTAGTGTGGCATTGACTAACAGTTAGTAAACCGATAAGTGAGAACGTGTGGTATGGGACGCACAGTTACCACTTTTCGGGTTCCTATCTAAGAGTTTGTGACACATTCACGAGGTATTGCCAGTACTTGGGCTGTTGGGTCCTACCTGTACATATATAGCTGTTGGGCTAATCAAGGGCTATTGGGTCCTAAAGGAGGCTAGTGGGTCTCTTGTACACTGTACTTGGAAGGCTGTTGGGCCATAGATTGGGGTGTTGGGTCCTTTCTACCTTTATAGCTGTTGGGTTATTATTGGGCTGTTGGGTCCTATTTCTTATATTGCTATTTTTCTAGATTTCTCCATGTTGATTTCTAGAATTTTGATGAATTATACATGTTTTCACCATAGTTACCTTTGTTGGATTATTTATATAGCCTGAGAGCTATCGCGTTGATTATATGGTGATTACATTTGGAGTTTTGAACTCTTAGTCGAGTTCTATATGTTGTGATTCATAATTGCCATTCTTTTGCCTTTTTGAGATTTGTAATCTCCTATTAGGAGTTATAATTGATGAAAGCCATTATGTTGGCTATTTTTATGCCGATGATATGAGGCGTACATTTGTGGATATTTGATATTGTTGTTTATCTTAGCCTTGATATTGGCTATTGATTATGTCGATGATATGAGGTGTATATTGTGGATATTTGTTATTGTATTGAACTTGCCTCTTTCGAGAAACCCTTATGACATATACTCAATGTTGCTTCTTCTCTTTCGAGGAGAATTGTTATCGTTTATCCTTACTCCTTACCTATCATATACTAATCGTTTTATTTAAGCTAGACCGACCCGTGTATTTTTACATACTCGGGTCAGATCGAGTTAAATCGGGTTAGTCACCTACCATAGATTTCACTAAACTACTTCCGCATTGGATTTTCTACTAGTTATCTTCTGCATAGTCTTGTAGTCATTTTGTAAACTCTGTTATGTACTCATCCATTTGACTCGATGTATGTATATATTTTTGTTTATGTACCACTAGTGTTGTATCACATTGTATTGTACTATGATGTATCTGTGTATATGTTTATATATATATATATATATATGTTTGACTACTGTTCTGTGATCTATTGTGTTTGTTATTATATTTTGTTCTGATTGATCCGTTAGCCACTGTAGTTTGTATTATGTATTTATTGAGTATGTCGATACACTTGAGAAGGATAAAAAGAAAAAAAATAAGAGCACTCAATCGACGTATTTAATAGATGTTTATGACAAAACTATGGATGGTCACTCCTAAACAGCCCTATTCTCTGCACTAGCAGACGATATTGCTTAGTAATACTCTTTGTTAGTATGGGTCTCGGGGTGGGGCATCACACACCACCTCATGGGGTCGACCGCCCCAGGTCGACCGCTACACTAAGCAGGTCTACATGTGGACCCCATTCTATTAATTAAAAATGCTAATTTCTAACATGAATTATTCCTGTTTCGAATTCATTTTTCATCCATAACTTCTTCATTTGGACTCCGATCACAAAACTCTAAATGTGAAAGTTATCCAGAATTTCGCCATGAAAGCAATGGTGCAAGTTTCATGGTCAAATTTCATCGTTTGCAAAAATTCCATTTTTGGAGCTTAATTAAATAATTAACTAGTTAAATAACTAACGCCAAATTACAGGGTGTTATAACTGTTAAGTATTGCTATATGATTGTTCCTTTGGTTGCTCGTGTTGGAATTTTGAGGAAAAGATATTGTAAGAGGGGGAGAATGTAACGACCTGAAAATTCTAACACTTCGTATTTAAATATATGAACTATTTAAATATTTGATTCCTGGATTAATAGTTATTAAAATAAATAATTGTTTTTACCATTTATGGGAATAAACTTTTTTGATGATGCCATGGGTGTTGTCATTAAAGATATTTAGTAAATGAAATTTTGTGGCAATACTTAACTTTTAAGTAAAAGAAGAGAGGTGTAAAGGTGCATGTGAGAGGGAGGATCCTTTGTGACCTTCCATGAAAGGTAAAAGGTGGTAAACCTCTTGCACAAGCATATATAAGGATGGGTACACCCTTGTTAAATAGTCACTAATTCACAAAACTTGAAATGAAGTATGAGAATTAAAAATGGTAGAAGTGCTTAAGCACTAAACCACTAATTATTCTCTAACTTTTTCATGTCTTAAGCAAATAATCTTCAATCTCTTTTAAACTTTGGCTTGAGGCCGAAAACATCATGAGAGGCATGATTAGCAAGTAAAAAGTGGGAGAAGGTGAGAAGAAGAGGGGGATCTTAGAGGGGACTATGAGCAATGGGAGGAGGAGGAGTGGCATTACCTTGGTTTGAAAGTGCCAGAGGTTGGATCATTAGGCTTTTGGTGATGGTGGGAGATGGCTCTTTGTTATTATGGATTTGTGCTTTGGTTTTTCATGGATCTAAGTGAGTTATCTTACTATCTTATAAGTATATATTATGTGTATATATATTGTGTGCAAAGTATAAAGTTAAAGTGACATTAACTAAGTAAATATATAAACAATAGACCCATCTTGCTTTTGAAATAAAATGCTAACTTATATGGTATAACATCACTTCTATTACCCTCTTAAAACATTTGGCATGACCTTGACTTGATGTTTAAATGATTGTTTAGATCGTGTGTTGAATTGAAGTAAGTTTGAAAGTGTTTCAAGCGAGAATAGTCCTTATAAGTGCAATTGTGAATCCCTTGTTTTCGGGAATTTTTATAAATAAATGGGAAGACATTCTTAAGAGTTTTTTCCATGGGTTTTAAGAACTCTAAGGGTAGTACTTAATATAAAAATTTCATGTCTTTAATCATTTTTTGAAGTGGTTAAAACTAGTCGTAAAGATTGTACTTTTCAATGTTGTTTTAACAGCGACTATTAATACCATTTTTAAATGCCGTAGTAAGTCGCTTATGGTTTTAAGTATTCAAAAGTGATATTTAAATTTGGTATTTTTCTATAAACCTTTTAGAGATATTTTCTAGACTATTTTGAAGTATTATAAAGTTAATTTGAAGCTTAAATATATTTTTAGTAATTACATAAATTTCGAAAAAGTAAAGAAGAGGTTTAACACTAAATGCCAACGAGGTAGATTCCTCTATTTCTGAGAGTTAAGATTGATGTTGAGTAGGGATAGAGAATAGAGCTCTAACCTATAGGACTTCCCCCTTGAATGAGGAATAGTTAAGTTGGAATGTCAAATACATGTTAATCTTATTGTTTACTTCTTTAAAAGGTCATTAACTTTGCTTGATGCTAAAAGCCGTGAAGTAGGATTATCTATTTTTGGAAGTTTAGATTGATGTCAACTATGGACGGAGCAATAGAGCTCTAACCTGCTAGACTTCCTTCTTAAACGATGAATAGTTAAGTCAGGAATGTCGGAAATGAGTTAATCATGTTGTTTGTTACTTGTTTATGGAAATCATTAATACTACACTTAAAACTAAAAGCCAACAAATATGCTTGTCTATTTATGAGATTCAAGAATGAAGTGTCTAGGCAAGGCTTTGATGCCACCATTGCTTCAACTTACCTGGCTTCACTCTTGGAAATGAATGGTTAAGTTGAAATGTTGGAAATAAGTTAAGTATAAGAACGTTTATTTATATAAGCAATTGTTTTACCTAGATAACCAATTAGTCGACTGTCGAACTTAACCTATTATAACTTAGATCTTTAAAAATAATGTTTTAAAAGATAATATAAGTATGAAATGGTTTTGGCTTTGTTTTGACGACGTTTTAATAACAGTCGTCTTTAACCCTTTTTGCTTATACTTATGAATGTAAGTAGATCTTTAAATGGTGTCTTAAAGATAAGCATAAGTGAAATGGTTTTTGGTTTGTAGGGACAATGTTTGAGTAACATTAGTCTTAAACCTTTTTGAATGGATTTGTGAAAGTACTTAGATTCTTAAAATGGATAATTTAAAGGAAATTATAAGTAAGGAATCTTTTGGAAAAAGATAGATAAAGTAAAGGTTTAAAGTAAGAAAACTTGTTAAAGATTTGTGAATATACTTATACCATTTGATCTAAGTATATAAGTACTTTTTGAAGTATTGAAAAGAGAACAAATGAATACTAGAAAGTAATAACGATGTTTTGTTAGATAAAAGAATTTTTACTAATAAAGCAGATTTTAATTAATAAAAGATTAATTAAACAAAAAAGGGATTAGAAGTCGCTTGTGCAACTTAAATTTTCTTTTATGACTTGCTCGTGCTTTGTGTGTTTACTCATTTGTGAAAAATATTTAGTTGTATACTCACCACTAAAAGCCAATGAAGTAGGCTTGTCTATCTATGGAAATTAGGATTGATGTTTGTGTATGGATATGAAAAATAGAGCTTTAACCTACTGGCTTCACTCTTGATCGAGGGATAGCGCGAGATGAAAATATCGAAAACGTGATAAGTATACGAAACTTGATTTCCATATGCAATCGTTCTCATCATTATGAAATGACCAAATTCGTCGATTTAATATTGAAGAGACTAGAATTGGTAAGTGTTTTACTTATCAGAAACCACTTTAAGACTAAGATACGTATTCTATCCATTGGAAGTGGATCTGTTCGAGATGCTGGAATGCATGTGTGGTTTGGAGATCTATTCGAGATGTAGGGACCCAATTTGGGGTTTATGATCTATTCAAGTAATGAAGACTCGTGTGAAAGATGTTGTATGTGACCTCAACGTCAGAAATGGCTAAAAACAGAGTAGGACCCATAGACAGAGATTTAGCTAATCAACTTTATATCTTGAAATTCTTATCGATTGTTGCCGACGGGAGTTGATGATATTTGGTTCATATTGTTCATGTTTTTTTTGGACGATGGGCTTCTTATGTTTACCTAAATGGTATATTTTATCTAGATATGCGATGCTCGGGAAGGCACTTTTTGACCCTTGTGCAGGTGATTAGATCCGGCTCCACTAAAGAGATCTCCATGGAAAAATCCAATATGCGAACGTTCCTTATCAGTTTTGATTGTACCCTCTAATATGCTATTGAATGTAATGAAATTGTAACCATTTTGGCTATGTTATATATTTATATTCTTCATCCTAGACATTATCTATTATATCACCTTATGTACTTATTAGATGGTAGTTTTTTTGAGGGGATAACCATTATGGTATTCCATGCGGTCTCAAAAGTACTGATATATGTTCTATACATATTTCTTGGGTTTTTCTTACGAGACTTATATCTGACTCTTGGTTTTTGTTTTCCCTAAATTCCTCACGTACTCTTTCGAGTAGTTTGAGAAAGTCAAGCTTTCGTTGATGTTCATTACAGCTTGAGAAGACAAGCTAGATGTTTCACCTACCGTAGTATTCTTATTTCTACTACATTACTATTGTATGTATCAGCATTTGTGAGGACTGGTTGTCATAACTGTCCAGGCGAATGATTGAACTTAGGTTTTGTAACTCCGAAATTTCTGTATCGGAGTAACCCTTTGTACCGTTCCTTTGATATTATATATTACAGTTTCTCTATTTAGACTATGATATTGTGTTCTCTTCTTACTTGTTCTATTTCGTTTTCGTTTTATTTTCACCCTAACAATTCGTCCTTCCAGCACTTGGATGCTCGACACACGAATATCGTGGATGTATTAGTATCGACATTCGGGGATCGAGAGGGCAGGTCGTTACATAGTTACACTATCAACTATCTTTCGGGAAGATAACTAAATTGACCTAAAGATATGATTATTTGATGTTAATTGTATGTATAACAAAGGCATATCATTATCTTATAAAATTTATGATTTATTGGTGAAACAACTCTTAAATCCGAGTTCCTACAAAAACTTATCGCATTTTAAAGGCTGGAACTTAATAAGTTAATGTAAAGAGGCAGCGACATTAACGTGATGGTTATTTAATCTATATGGTTTATAGGAAGGGAATATCCCTTAAATTTTGTTATTAACCGGTACATTAGGCATGTCAGTTGGAGTTGTGTAAAGAAACTGATAGAAAATTTATTTATATATTGATATAATGATTATATATACACATAATACTTGACACAAACGATAAAAGTAAACTTTAATTTTAAAATTATAAATATTTTATGTTTTGTAAATTTTAGATTATATTGAAACCCTAAATTATGAGGGAAATGACATTATTAATATGCATGAGAAATCGAAGTCATTGCATTATGAAGTTGGATAAGATGGATTTCTAAATGACGTGGGGAAGTCATATGGAAAAAATGCTCTTAGATACTCATGTTTGATGGAGAATAATAACATGGACATTTTGGATATTTTAAAAGCTTCAAATTAAGGTGTTCCTATTATATATAGGCAATGAGCAAAAATGGATTATTTTTATTTACCAGAAAACTTATGGTATAATATTCTCCCTCTTGTTCTCTTCAATTATATTAAATTATAATCCAATAAGTCATCTTCCTTACAATAATATCTACTTTTAATGGATTTTTCCATAATTAGAGTAAACCTTTACATTAAACAATATATAAATGATCGTGCGCTACTAGGCACATAGGAAAATGCTTCTAACAACCGTTAAATTTTTATGACGTATCTACTCTTTTCATATGTTTATCGCTTCCAAAATCTAATTTTCATCCACCCCTAAATAAACATAACCTCTTTATCTTCCTTGGAAAAACTTATGTGCACTATCTCAAAACATCATTAAAAAGGAAAATTCAGACCTTACAGCAAAAAAAATCTCTCTTTTTAGTTTGATAGATGAATATAAGCGAAGATTTAGTAGATGATCCTAATTTTAATAATCACAAAGTAGTTAATTTACTTTTTATTTCCAAATGTCTTTTTTTCCCACATTTCAAATTTTTGGTTTATGGCTTTTTATTGTTATTTTAGGATAAGTTAAATGTAATAAATTGTCCTTCATAATACCCTAAAATAGACTTCAAATGAAAACGTCCAAATTTCAAATACCACAAAGGATATTTTATTAGGGTGAAATTTAAAGAAAACACTATACTAAGGCATAAAAATGAAATCTCTTTGCGAAATGATAACATATAATATACTAAATATACATGAGCATAATTGGAGAACAATATATAAGAGACTATACTAACAGAAGCAACTGATAAATAAATACCAATATATAAAGTCAGAATACATCAACTCCATGCAAATAGAGTCTTAAATAGAATATCTAATACTATAAGTTCCATTTATTAATAACATATATGACATGTACTACCATAAATATCAGGTATATATCTAATGTATTGTCATCAGGCCTTCAAAATGTTCCGGCTGCTCCACTCTGATAGCTTATCCCCAAAAGCACCTGACTCCCAAACTACTCAATCGAGTACCTAAGAGTTGTCATGATATAAACAGACAAATACAAAATGTAGGTCAGATAAAAAACCTGGTGTGAAGGGAACTATCTCAAAATACTATATATGAGAACTATATACAAATAGATAGGAAATTACTAAAGCACACCCGATCCTCCTCGCAAAAGTGGCTTAGGGATAATCAGACTTCCCATAAACAAGTAAAGTAAACCCATCCCAAAGGTAGGGAATCATACCATCACCCGCATTTCTCCTATAATCAACGAGTCACCACTAACATAATGTGACTGATGTCAAACGGTATACTATGATAAAGATAACCCAATATACAAATGTAAGGGTAACATAGGTATCACAATATTAGTCTATCGCAAAATGCATAATAATACTATCAACTAACTAATATGCTATACACAACATAACGATATGTGCCAAATAGAGTATATCTACACGTTGTCCTATACTAAAAAAATATCACCAGAGCAACTGCACCTTCTGTGATCTTTGGAATTATATAAATTATTACCTTTTGCAAGCCAATGAATGGAATTGAGTTTCCTCATGTGACCTCTTTGTTGCACAGTTGTCCCCGTACAGACCTAGACCGCTCTTTTGGCACTAGTGAAAATCCATGTCATTGTAGTGCTCCCTCAAGTCTATATCTATGTTACCGCTACTGGATATTAGTATCTATCAAGCGCTGCTCTAGAGCGTCATGTAGGCTTGGCCCGAAACCATAAGATAAACGTATATACAAATGTGTAGCACTATAGCCGTGCTACGATTCAAATCCAGTCGCCTACTCCATGATGCCCTCGTCGTGCAATTGCTTCGACCCTAACAGATCTCTTAAGCACAATACCACTCCAAACCATGGAATCCATGCTGACCATTTGACTACAAGTCTGCTTGATCTTATACCGATCACTACCATCACATGTTCACACCTCTATCTGAATCTGGAACCGATTCATTGCCGCTATGCATTCCTTTCAATTGTACATGCTCATCGTACATGATCGTGAAACCAATCGCCATAACGATCTTGTATCCGATTGTCCCTCGATCACTATCTCGCTGATCTACAATTCCTATGTAGGAATAGTGTAGTTTACGGTGTAACGGTTCTTAAGGCTAATATAACACTAGAGGGGGAGGTTAATAGTGTTTTATAACTTTTATGAATATTTTAAACTTAGTTTTAAGATTTGAATCAAATCATGATTATCAATGAAGATCGATACTAATCAAGCAGTCACAGATGCAATCATAGATAAATATAAAAGCAATAACAAAAAGTGAAGTAAGAGAGATGACAACAGGAATTTTATATTGGTTTAAATTAACCAATGCTATATCCAGTCCCATACAATACCGTATAGATTTATTTTCGATCGCCTACTTTGACTAGGTAGCAAGCAAACCATTATATAATCTAGGTTTCAAAGCTATGAAACAAGCTTCTTGATTTATCAGGTAATAAGATTACCCACTAGATTTACACGGGCTACTAAGCACACCCACTTGATTTGAACAGGCATCAAACACACCTAAACAAATAAGAGTAGAGTTGTTGATTTCCAAATACAAACAAGTTGTTCTTGGGATATAAGATATCCTCTAGCCCTTCTGATAGCGTTTTGACCTTTGAATTGATGAGAGAATACTTCCAAATCAGTAAGTAGATTGTAGAGAATGAATGTATTAAAGAAGAAATTGAATTTGAATGAGTTCGAAGAGTATATAAAGTGTATTTTGTGAAATATATGGTGATAATTTGGACTAAGAAGAAAGTAAAGAAAATAGTTAACAAAATTCTTTTCCAGTCCTCTTTATATAATGTATGAAGGGATGTGTCTATTCGTGAAGGGATGCGGTTAAAAATCATAACTAGTCAAAATCCAAAAGACACTTCTTCAACGGTCTATATGTGAACATACATTGGAGGCCCATCTATATATCTATGATAATTTTGAAAAACAATAATTCTTTTAAATTGTTTTCACAGATCTATATTTTTGTAAAATAATTTAAACATAGTTTTTAAATACTTTGAACACAAATTTTTTTTTATAAAATATTTGTGAAAATATATTTTGAATTTTAAATAATTTATTTTGATAAAATATCAAAGATTAGAATTTTGTGATAAAGATTAGAATCTGCTATAAGGGGCTTTAATAATTTATTCTAATGATCCATACCTATATATAAAGTCTTGTGCCCTTCAAATATTTGTCTCTAAACTCATTAGTCTTAATCATCTCTAAATCTTGTACTTTATACTGATCGGTCTTCCAGCTTCAATCATTTTGTACCTGTATAATATTCTACAGCATATACTATACAACTTGGCAAAATATTAGTATATATGTTTATATAGTTGTTGTCTTCCAAATCAATGTATAAGGTAGCAACGATCTCCCTCTTTTTGATGATGACAACCGCGTAAATGTTTCTATAAATATAATATAACTCCCCATGAGTTAAATAAACCCCCTTGGTATATGCATATGTTATATTATATATTTTTCTCCTATTTTGTCATCAACAAAAATAGGTGAAAAACTCCCCATAAATGCGATTTACTTATGAATTATAGAGCCAAAATCAGTATTTAAATGTGATATATTGAGTAATGATTAAATTCTAAATATTTAAGACATTAAATAAAACAAACTTGGTTAATTATTGAAAAATACAAATCAAACTATTACACAATCAAAACATATAAACAAACAATCATAAACAAACCTATAACAATCCAAACTCAACTATATACATAAACCAACAAACTAAATTAAAAAAACTTCATGCAAATCAATGTTTCTTTTTGATTATTAGAGACTTATCGACAGAACAATTGGTATAGTGGGGGTAAAAATTTTGTTCCACAAGATTTCCATTAGAGTCAAAGAGAACTTCTCATACACACTTAACCTCGTCGCTATCTATATAATCATCTTCCTCCTTTTCCTCATCATTCATGGGGCTATGGATGATTATATTAGAGATATCTTCCTCGATCACTATTTAAGTAGCCTTGTTGTCCAATAGATGCTTTTGAATGTTTTGGAGAACTTATTTATCTTGCTCTTTCAAGAGGCAAATTTGAGCAATTCGGATTTCAGAAAGCATGTTAAGGACATGCTCCAGATTATCTTCGATTTTGGTGACTTTGGCTAGGGTAGTGTTTTGAAAGGGTCCTAGACTAGAGACATTGAAGTTTATAAGGGTAGATTCCTCTCTTGGCCTTTTGGAGTTTGAAGGATCCATGAATTTATTTTTTAATTCGAATTTTCAGGAAGAAGAAGACTAGAAAATGAGAGTAAATTCGAAATTTGGTGGTTATATATATACAGATTTCTAATTTTGAATTAAAGAGGGAAAGGCTGTTTTCAAAAAACTATTAGATACGTCGACATATATAGGAAGCATATGTTGACATATGCACCTAAAATGTGTTTTCCATTTTCTTTTTATTTTGATCTATAAAAGCTATTATATTTAGATTTCCGTGAAAGAACATATTCCTAGCTCTCTTCTTTGTTTAATGAAGGCAGTTTATACTAAAGGTTTTGTTAAGCTATCGGTAATTGGTTTTTAGTATTTATAAATTCGAGTGAAATAACTTCTTTATTTACGTTGTTTCTTAAAAAACAATGTCTTATGTCTACATGTTTGGTCCTAGCATGATGTGTTGGGTTCTTAGATAAATTTATTACACTAGTATTATCACAGTATATCGGTGATACTACAACAAACAGGGGCTTTCATAGCGTTTGGATAACGCTGTTATGCCTTACTATAGCGTTTCAAACGCTAAGGAACGACATGCTATGGTTGGCCTTCAACTATAAATAGCAAGAACAAAAACGCTATGAAAATAAATTTACTATAGCATTTTTCCAATGCTATTAAGCTAAAACGTTATTGGAAATATTATCCCATTGTTACATTCTATAGCGTTTTATGTGAATATTTTATAGCATTTGATATGATACTTCCGTAGCGTTGGTTTGCATATTTGTATAGCGTTTTTTTGTACATATTTCTATAACGTTTATTTAGTTATTATAGCGTTTGGTTAATAATATGCCATGGTTACTTTCTATTGCATTTATTAAACAACAATGTTTCTTAAATGCTAATTAAATGTAGTATTGATTTACATAATTTATTCATCGTCGTTTCAGCTTTTTCACATATGATATCCATTTACCCAATTCTTCTCTGCGTGTAAATTATACCACAATATTTCATACATATTCAAACAACTTTTCCCATATACAGACATAGTATTTCATACATATCGTTCTAGCAACTTTCCCATATCCACACATAATATTTCATACATATTTGCATTAACTTACTTGTAGAACTAGTCAAACAGTTGATTTAATCTTATTTTGCATTTGATATTTTCTCTCTAACATCTACAATACAAATAAGCAATCAAGGTGTTAGTAATTATTATGTCAAATATTCATAAAGTAAAAGGGTCCAAGAGGAAGAAAAAATATGTAGCTAGAACTTAAAATATGATGCAGCAAGCCAACGCAGTGGGTACTATATGTCATCAAACTATATGTATACAAACATCAGTAGCAATTATTATTCAATCGAGTTGGTGTTAAAATGCTCATCATTAACAACTTGCTTAAGAGGCTAAAACATCATTGTCATATCAGAGTAGATTATGGAAAATGATACTAAATAAGCAAAGAAGATAATTGATCGGTATTACAAAAAAAATTTAAAGTAAAATTAAAAAGTTTGATATAAAAATTTTCTAGTGGACCAAACGTATGTAAAGAGTGACAACATTATCCACATTGAATTTACAAAGTGGTAACATCACAAAGAATAAAACAATTAGAGCACAGCTTGGCTCTTGATACTTGAAATGGTTAATGGCTTTAAGAATCCCAAAGCGAAGTTTGAGGGAAAAAAGTCATGAAACAGGTGAGTTCTACCAGTCAGTATCCTCAACTTATTAATCAGCATATTAATTAGTATGATTTATATGTTTGAGCATAAATTCCAGCATATTAATCAGCATGCTCAACTAATTAAGATTTAAGAACCACATCGTCAAGCTCCTTTTATGTGTTAACATTCTATCATTTTTAGCATTGTGCATGATTTCTGTCATTTTTAGTACCTTACATGAGTTATAATCAAACTGTATAGTTAAGGCCAACAAGTATGCGTTGATTGGCTAACCCATGGTTTCTTATTTGTGATAGCCTATTGAATCTGAGCTACAACCGTGGATGAGTTTTTTTGTGTTTATGTCTTCCTTCCATGTGTAAACTTATGAAAATGGTTAATTTTGCATAATCACTTGGCCTTACCAATAAATTGTGGGATGCTTGATTGCTATGAATATGTGAATATGTCAGCATACTTGTAATTTCAAATCTCTATATTGTACTTTGCAATCAGGCAATCTTCATGTAAGAAAAATCACTGACTCATAACGTCGTGAGTTTATTATATTTTGCATGACTTAAAAAATGTTCAACTGCATAGCATTTAGAAAAATTAGTCGAAAGAGTGATCAGCTAGCTATATTTTCTATTTCAATTAAATAAATTGTTCAAAATAAACTCCTAAAATATATAACCTGGTAGTACCTATGTAAGAAAAGACCTACGAGATCCATGTGTCTAAGTGCACATAAGAAAAACGTATACAATGAAATTAAATATGGTCTTTTATTAAGAATATTGAATGATTATTAAATTAATTTTATAGGTAGAGAACATATTTACTTGTTCTAAAGTTGAAATGAATTCGAGTATATCATGTGCTCATTTCTACAAAATTCCACCACTTCCTTCACAAACACATACAACTATTTTTACCTTCAGTCAATTATCAATGTACATATGTGAAAAAACACAGACATGGTACTGATCATAAATTCCAGTAACAAGTGTGTTGGTAGTTCACTCTCTTTTTCCTAACCCCATATAGATAATCTAAACTACAACCAAAGAAAGCGATAGCCTATTGAATCTGTTAGAGCATCCCCAATGAGGTATAATGAGTATTAATACTCACATCATAGCCCAAGAGAGTATTGTTTGGATCTTAACGACCTAGATGTTTGCTACTGAGTAGCAGCTGTCGTCTACCCAGTAGCAAAAACTTTCCCGAGTTTCAGAAACTCGTATAAGTTTAATAGCTATTTTGAAAACTTATAAATTACACCTAGAAGCTACAAAAAAATCCACAACAAAAAACAACTGTCATACAAAGTTTGAGAAAATGGACAACTAAAGTAAGAGAAACAAATCGAATATAGATCAGAGGGGGAATTAATTTAAAGGACAAAAATTTGTATATTTTTAGCCTCAAGGACACGACCTCGATATTTTAACCACAAGGACAAACATTCTTCTAAAAATTATTCATAAGGACAAACATTCTTCCAAAATTATACATAAGGACAAACATTCTTCTAAAACTGCTACTGAACTAAAAACTGATACCTAAAAACTGCTACCGATAACTACAAACTGAAACCTAAAAACTGCTACCGATAACTACAAACTGATACGTAAAGAAAGTTTTTTTCAGGCTAAAATACTGAAAGTCTGTCCTTGAGGCTAAAATGCTGAGAAATTTTGTCCTTGATAATAATTTCATGTAGATCAAACTGCTATTAGTGTGGATTTAGCGTATAGGTTATTGTCAACACTGGTGATGATTTTGATCAAACTACTATTAGTGTGGACTTAGAGTATAACCAAAATATTATGTTATTAACCAAGTTACAGAAGCAGAGTTAAAGTTATGTACTGAGCCTAGCTGTGGAAATTAAGCCAGGTCAATATTGATACTTTTGAGTTTTGAGCATTAAGTACAAACATGAAATTATCTTGATAACATATTGCAAAGCTTAAAATATGAAGTTTACAATTTGCTTTACTGACTCGAAGAAACAAAGCCTTTATTAATGAGCAATTACCATACAGGAAAGCATACATATAACAAACTTTACTATAGAGGAAAATCACAAACAACATAACAAACACAATATGGACTATCAAAAGTTCATGGATCATAGCAAAGCACATGAATAAATACACACACACACACTACAAACATTTTAAATTCTGAGAATATTCCAAGAATAAAATATCCATTATGATTTTGACTCTACCAGTTTCTGGCCCAAACACAAGGCTTACATATTTTTTTGGAACAAAACACCAATCTTCCATATTTTTATTGGTAACAATTATAATTCACTCACTCATTGTCCAAACTTGTTTTTTTGTTTTATGGTTTTCTTTATATAAGTCTTAAGTCATCATCACCTATTATAATACTATTTTTGTTTAATTTCCCATATAAAGGTAAGAGTAGTAGGCCTAAATTACTAAAGCTTTGTTAAGTAAATTGTTTGTCCATATTTACCAAATTCCCAATATATTAGATGTACTACATTTGGATAACAAATGAGTAAGAAGGTAGAAAGAAGTCTAGAAAGTTTTAAACTTACAGTTAGGACGAAAAAAGCTTTTTCTTCTAACCAATTAACAAACTTTAACAATTGTTACCTACAAAAGTGGTACAACATCAAGAATTAAATCCTGCATTCAAATATTATACATCTTAAAAAAATTTATCTATAAAAGAAATAATTTATACTTACTAGAACTTGATTATGTTATAACTTTTGCAGTTGGCAACGATACTTATTCGGATATATGATGTAATGTTTGTAAATATTATTATTACAGTTTTTATTTGTTAGAAAATATTGGGCTATTGAGGACGTTAATCTTTTTAGTTGTTTTGTATATAAGCTTCCACCGTGTGAATACAAAATAGATTTCAATATTTCTCTAAAACTTCTTCTTCTCTCTATATCTGGTATGCTTCAGATTTTCATGGTATCGGAGCACTAGTGTTTCTGATTTCAGTAATTTTTTGAGATTTCTTCTTCTTAGATTCTTCTCAGTTTTCTTCTCATTTGATTTGTTGAAGAATTTCATTTTTCAACAAGCCTGAAATTCAAGAAATTCGTGATAATTCCGTGTCTCAAAGCATCAATACTACGATCAATTACAATGATCCGTACTTCCTTTCTCATGGAGATTCATCGAATAGCCAACTTGGTCAGATCGTCTTTAATGGTGGAAATTATCTCAATTGGAGTCATAGCGTTAAGCTCGCACTCGGAGCAAAGAACAAATCATGCTTCATCGATGGAACACTTCCTCATCCTTCTGATAATTCTCCTGATCTGCAAAAATGGATACGCAATGATTACATGGTTACAGGTTGGATTCTATACTCCATGGAAAAATCAATCTATGAGACTTTTATTTTTTTCTCCTTCTGCTAGAAGTCTTTGGCTAGAAATTCAAGAACGTTATGGTCAGTCTAATGCTCCTCTTCTTTATGAGTGTCATAAAGAATTGTTGTCTGTTCAATAAAATGATGATTCAATTGCTAAATATTATGGAAAATTGAAGAAGGTTTGGAAAACATTACAGGCTTATGAACCTTTTCCTAATTGTTTTTGTGGTGCAATATTGAAATGTTCCTGTGGTGTTCTTAAAAAATTTTTGGAGGCTGATCAACTCGAGAAGCTTATTCAATTGATTGTTGGTCTAAATAAGTCTTATGATCAGGCTACGATGAATATTTTGAGTATGGATCCTTTACCTACTGTTAATAAGGCATACCATATTTTGCAACAAATTGAGAAACAAAACTCTCTCAATATTCATCATGCTTCTTCTGAGATGAGTGCCTTGCTCTCCGTTAAGAATCCTACTAGTTTCAAGTCTTAATTTCCTCCTAAGAGAGATTATAAGGACTATAAGAAAATGAAGTATGAAAGATTTTATGATCACTGCAAGCAAAAAGGACATACTAAAGAGCAGTGCTTCAAATTGGTCGGTTATCCAGAGTGGTATACTGATTTGAAAGGAAACAAATCTCAAAATTCTTCTGTTAGAGTTGCTGCTATTGTTCATGATACTTCTGGAATCTTAGGGAGCTCTCCTCTTGATACTCCTTTATATTTTGAGCCTGGTTCTTCATCAAACCAGTCATCCTTTGCTATGAATACTCAGATGCTTTCTGATGTTTGCAAGGAAGTTTTCAAGATGATGTAGAACAATAACTCAGAATATCATACTTCAATCAATTTTGCAGGTATTGTTTCTGCTTCCAATGTTGCTTTATTAAATAAGCATGTTAATAATGCTTGGATAATAGACACTGGTGCTAGTGATCATATGGCATATGACTTAGGAATGTTTGCCAACACACGCATGCTAAACAAACCTATATTGTTTTACCTGATGGAACCTTGAAGATTGTTAATACAATAGGAAATGTCATTTTAACCCCTAAAATTACTCTTTATAATGTGTTTTTGTGCCCCGAGTTCAAACACAATCTCTTATCAATTGGTAGATTACTTGATCAGAACAAGTTATATGCAAAATTTGAGAAAACTTCATGTACTTTCCAGGACCTCACAATCGATAAAGTGAAAGGAACTGGCACAAGACATGCAAGTCTTTACAGATTTCAAAATAACGATGTTTCATCTCCTCAAATTAGCTTTTATTCCAGTAATTGTTCTGTTTTAGATTCTATTGTTTGTCATTCTTCTATTTTGAATCCTATTTTTTCTGTTTTACATGCAAGACTTGGTCATGCATCAATAAGTAAATTGAAACATTTACCTTTTCATGTATGTTCTGAACATTTTGATTGTGAAGCATGTGTGTTAGCAAAACATCATAAGTTGCCATTTAATGTTTCAAGTTCAATTGCTGCATTTTGTTTTGAGCTTTTGCATATGGATCTTTGGAGTCCATATAGGATTCCTAATTTATCAGGGGCTAGGTATTTCCTTACTATATTGGATGATTATTCTAGATGTACTTGGACTCATTTGGTTCATGATAAAACCCAAGTTCCCAAGATTATTGCTAGTTTTCTAGCATATATCGAGAATAAATTTCAGTCCAAAATAAAGGTGATTAGGAGTGACAATGGTACTGAAATTCTCCAAAAGTTTTGTACAACTCTTTTTTTGTCAAATGGGATAATTCATCAGAAAAGCTTGCCTAGTGTAACTCAACAAAATGGGAGGGTAGAAAGGAAGCATAGGCATTTATTAGAGACTGTCAGGGCTATTAGAATTCATACAAATTTTCCAAAAAAGTTTTTGGGTGATGCTCTTCTCACTGCAACATATCTCATAAATATGATGTCTTCCTCTGTTTTGTCTTGGAAAACCCCTCATGACGTATTGATGAAAAAAATCCCTAGTTATTCTCATCTGAAGGTACTTGGTTGTCTTTGTTATCCTCTTATAAAGGCTTCTGATAAAATGGAAAAAAGGTCAAAAATATGCATTTTAATTGGATATCCATATGCTTCAAAAGGATACAAGTTGTATGTTTGGAAGATCACAAAGTGATTCTCAGTAAAGATGTGGAATGTAAGGAACACATCTTTCCATATTCATCTGACATGGCAAAAGCTTCTCTGTCACGACCCGGTTTTTCGATGCCCGAAAATCGACATCAATACGTCCACTGTATTACATGTCGAACAATCGAATGCCGGAAATACCAGATCGTAAGGGGAAGAAGAAAGAGGTAGAAGAAGAAACAAAATTAACAACATAGAATCTCACAATCGCAGTGGAACAATATATGATAGATAACAACTGATCTTTATACAAAAAGAACTATTACTGTTTTATACATTACATCATCAGAGTACAACACAAAACAATAGCACAATACTGGACAGTTATGATAACTTGTCCTCACAAAAGCTGAATATACATCATTACCATACACAGCAAAATATAAGTCAGATACATGATATACGTCTCTGTCATCCAGCTCGTCTCCTGAGCTCCATAGCATCCATTCCTGTATCTGTAATACTCGGTCTGACCCAAGCATTATAATAAAATAACACCCGAGTCAGTCTGGAAAACCAACGTGAGAAAACACACTCAAATTGAATTATTAAAGTTTCAAAAACCCTTCGAAATTCAAAGGTATATCGTAAGACCACGCCACATATAAACATGCCGGGTTTTTACCTTACGATAACCAAAACATTTTAATCAAAATCCTCTGATATTATAATAGTGTCTAAGTACAAATACTTAATCAAATGGTTGAAATGCTTGCATCTCACGTTTCAGCATAGTTGGGCACAATCAAAACCGTACGGCGCTTATTGGAGAATGGATTCCAACTGAATGACTAGGCACTGGGGAACCACCTGTCACGATACCTGTCTAGAAACACCGTACCGAGGACCACTCCGGGATCCCCTGCAACACAAGACCGGAACTATCCCTTACTGGATAGCCCGAATAAGATCACCCCACGGTTGGGATCAGCAACCGCCCACACAGCCGAAATAAAAAGGGACTCTAGATAGGGGAAATCTTACCCTACTTGGAAGCTACCCACTTAGCCTTGCTGCATATCCCCTGATTTTCAGTCATTTCCGGTTGATGAGGCTCAAGGCTAAGCGATACCTTTTTAGAAATATTAACTTAGAATTCTCATTATCCTCCAATGACAATATACTGATAGCATTCATCCATACAAGTCCGTTCCCGGTCCGAACGGAACCGAAGGCACTACTCTTACTACATTCATTTTGGAATCACCCTCAGGATTAGTAGTGATTAGCCCTTGCACTTCACTGCTCCATCTTCGACTCCAAGCTCTTTTCTTCATTTCGAAAACGTACTCGTTGGATCGAAGTGGTTTTCAGATCACAAATTCGATCCCGGTCTCTTCGAAACAACGTTCGCTATTCCCGGTAAACTCAACCCCAGTTCTTTAGGAAATAAACAGATGAAAATAAGATCGGAGATCACCTCCTAACCGTTAGTGGATGGATTTCCTTATAAACGTCCTAGAAGAACGAAACGAGTTTATACGTACAGTATAGCACCTCGAACGCTAACTGTACCATATAATTCTCGTACTTCTTCTAGATATTTCCAAAGTTATATCTGGGTCCAGATTTGATAGTCGGTTATTTAACTATCAAATTAAACAATCATTCAACCAATTATTTTATTTCCATTGAAAAACACCAAGTCTTATTAAATTTAGATTTTAAATAAATTAAATAACTTTATCCAAAAATATACACTTAAAATATTTAGAATAAGCTACTTAAATTCTTTATTCAAAATAATACTCATGAAATTCTATAATAATTCTCCAAGTAAACTTTTAGCCAAAAACTATTTTTTTTTTAAAATAAAACTATTATATAAAGCATAAATATTTAATAATTATCCTTTAAATCATAATACTAATTTAACCTTTAAAAATAATTAACTATTATAATTAACTTAATTA
Organism: Allium fistulosum; assembly: GCA_030737815.1. Taxonomy (NCBI): domain Eukaryota; kingdom Viridiplantae; phylum Streptophyta; class Magnoliopsida; order Asparagales; family Amaryllidaceae; genus Allium; species Allium fistulosum. The sequence goes on along the minus strand of CM060902.1, from coordinate 626,168,388 downwards.
CTTCTTATTTTAAGACTTTTAAAACAATTAAATAATAAATTTTTCTAAAAATATTCTTTTAAAACATCTTTAAAACTTCTAATTTATACTTAAAAATCTTCTATAAAAATATACTTAGCTTTCCAGGAAAAATACACTTTCCACTCCAATAAAACCGGTCTTTTCATTTATAAATCCTCCTCGATTTATCTCCAGTTTAAAATTTACATTCCAACCCCGTAAATTTCCTTTTCCACACTTAAAAATAAAACCACTATTCATTTTTAAAACGAATTATCATCTCCTTATAAATTCCCATCGTGAATTTATAATTTTCAAATTATCCACTAATAAATATTTCACTTTATTTATAAACTCAGTTTATAAGTTCCATAGTCTCATTTTTCTTTTTAATCACTGTTTCAAAACACTTAATCGATTTCCAAAATTAACTCCATTTTAAAATAAATTTTCCCATACATTCCAAAATCCACTAATTTCAGATCTTACTTCCTTTTTATGATTTAAAAAGCTTTATTTAAATCTGAAATATTAATTCCACATTTTATTTCTCAAATTCCCTCTTTATTTTCCTTAAATCAATTTTAAATCTCGGATTTAAAAATAACTACTTTTATACTTAACAGATCACTTAAGTCCCATTATTAAATCCTTTTATTCGATATTCCAAAATCTTTATCTTTCCATACTTAGAAATTATTGAGTACAATTTTAAAATCAAACTTTTTATTTTTCCCAAATTCATTACTTTTAAATTTATCCATCCTTACTATAAATCTCTTACTTTACAATCCCCTTTATATTTCCTTTAAAAATTCAATATTTATTTTTCTGATGTTTTAAAAATACCAAAAATATATCCTTCAATGTCATAGCATCCAATAAATTTAATTTTCCAACATAATACATCACAGATTTTTCAATATTTCATATATTACTGAAATGAAAATAAATTCAACATTTTTGAGGAATCCAGCTGGATCCCTCCAACCTGTTTTCCTACATCGACAGATGTTAGCACAATATAAAAATACCAATCCCACTTCGAGGGGGATATCGCGGTATATAGGGTCATCCGCTATTATGCGGGGTGCATAGGGTCTCATCCGCTATATAATGCGGGAATATCAATCACTCTAATATATATATACTACTATATATGTATATATAACATCCAGCGGATAAATTATAAATTTATCAATCAAGTCAAGCATGCAAAAATTTAAATTTAACATTTAATTTTAAACAGGGTAATCCAAATGTGTGAGAAAATCTCACCTTTATTTTTGTTTGCAATCCACTTCAATCTCAACTTAGTTTCATGATTTTTGACCTTGTATAAACATTATACAGTTTATTAACATTTTAAATAATCGAACAATCAATTATCTTTTTTTAATAATTTAATTAACTAACAGTTTAATTTAAACTAATTTCCCTATGATAAATAATTTTTAGTAACTGAAATAATTGAATAAGTTAATTAAACAAGTTAATCACCATAATCTATTATTTTAAAATAAACTAATAAGTGAAATTATGTATGTATATTTTTATATAGATATATTTATATTTATATATATTTTTTCCTGTAAATAATAAAAATAGTAATTTTCTTTACTGTAAATTTTTTTCTCTCTTCTTTAATATATATTTTTTTGTAAAAATAAACATCTGATCTTAAAATTCCTTTTTTTTTCTTTCTCCGTATATTTATACATATATATAAATTAAAAAAAACTGCTATACCTACAGCCTCACGCCAGAACGCCGACCCTCCCATCCTTAGTCTCGACCACGGCCATCAAAGAACGCCCCCCGTCATTCACGAACAAGCCTCCCACCATCGCTGCGAATACCAAACACACCAGCCGCGCTCGCCACTTGAGCTCCCCCTCCATCACGTGAAGACGAGACCTCACTTCCACCACTCGCGGCGACTACCCGCCACCAACCCCGGCCTCGCGAACTCCCAAAACCCAGTCAGCTCAAGCGCCATCGAACGATGCGAAGCCCTTGCTTGAAGTCTCAAGCTTGAGCTCGAACGAGGAAACATGTTAAAATTCGATTTGAGGAGATTTCGAATCTAGAAGGGAAGAAATGAGGAGCGCGGTTGTTTATTTACTTTTTTTAAAAGATTTCGAATTGCAAAAGGAATTTGATTTGGAGTAAGAAGAGAAATGGGATTACGTGAATTCAAATTCTGCCTGAACGAATGAAAATAAGGAATGTGTTTTCCTTCTTGTTTGCTCGGCATGATTTTTTTTTTCAAACTTTCTTTCTCGGCTGATATGAAATGAAGAGGGAAGATGATATTTGAAAGGAGGGGAAACGTATTGAAGGCTTGCTACGGTGATGGTGTACAGTGATGTGAAGAGAAATGAAAAGGTTCTAAAGTGAATAATTATGTCTATCAATATAATATATATATATATATACATAAATTTTAAATCATCTCGAAACCGTAACTTAAAATCTTGACCTCCTATCAAGGCATGCCGCTAGGTGTTTATAATATTATACCCCTATTTCGAACGCAACGAAAAAGGTTTCGAGTCCTAATTCGATCGTATGGAGAAGATAGCTTTTTGGACCTAATTATTATATTGAATTTCAATATACATTTCAGCGTGTTTGTATACCGTATGCTCACACGATAACTTCAAATGCTACAAAAATTGAAATCCGGTAATAATACACTATTACGGATCCAATGGAACTGGTTTCGTCGAATTCCGAGACTTTGCTCTGGAAGGCTATTTAAATATTAATTTAAACGATATATTTTCAAAACTGAACAAATCACTGTTAAATTCAATTTTAATACTTTTATTATCTTCAGTATTATCAATATAAATTTTATAAGCCTTTAAATTATTTTTAACAAGATTTGAATTTCAGATTCGATATTTTACCTAATTCCTAATTATTTAATTTAATAATTAAATTATCAAATAAATAGTGATACTTGAAATTCAAGTTAAAAATTAACTTTTAAATATTTAAAATCAATTAAATATTCCAATTTTAAATACCCAAAATTCCGGGCCGTTACATTCTCATTCTTCTCCTTCTTTTCCACTGGTTAATCCAGCTTATGCTCCACTTAATCTTCACAAACACAAAATTCAATTCCTGTTAATATTCCTCGTTTTGATATTCAGCAAAATTCTAATTCAGATTCTAAAATATCTCCACAAGTTTCTCATTCTATTCCAATACCATTAACATAAATATTTCCTCTTCTTCTTTATCTTTTACTTCTAATTCTTCTCCTCCTCTTGAAAATAATCCCAATACTCAATCTGACATTCATCTCAGAAGGTCTTCTAGGTCAACTCAACTTCCAAAGAAATTTGAAGGATTTATTCTCTCAAATAAACAAACTTCATCTGCACATCTTTCTTTTGCTTATAATGTTCTTTCAGACCCAGAACTTTCTTTTTTGAATTCTGAATTTCTGGCCAGCTTGGCAAATGTTCTTACTGTACATGAACCAAGTTCTTATATTCAAGCAAAAGATCAAAAAGAATGGGTTGAAGCTATGGATCGAGAGTTAGAGGCTCTTGAGAAGAATGATACATGGGATTTGATAGACTTACCCCTTGGTAAAAAGGCAATTGGGAGTAAATGGGTATATAAAGAAAAGCTGAAATCTGATGGTAATCTTGAAAGATGCAAGGCCAGAGTTGTAGCTAGGGGAGATAAACAAATAAAATGGAAAGATTTCAAGCATACTTTTAGCCCTGCAGCAAAGTTTACAACAGTTAGAGTTTTAATAGGCTTAGCTGCTGCAAAAGGTTGGGATTTGCACCAACTTGACATAAATAATGCTTGTTTACATGGCTATGTAGAAGAAGAAATTTATATGCATCCTCCACCAGGTTATAAGAAGGTTAAGCCTGGGCAAGTATGTAAGCTAAAAAGGTCTTTATATGGGTTGAGACAAGCTGCTAGGCAATGGAATATTGAGTTATGCAAGCTTTTGTTGGATTTGGATTATGTTCAATCCAAACAAGATTACTCTCTGTTTGTAAAGAATACAGAAAGTAATTATTTTACTGTAATTGTAGCATATGTTGATGATCTCTTGATAACTGGAAATTGTTTTTTCGAAATTGAAAGCTTGAAAAGGTCTCTTGATTCTGCTTTTACTATTAAAGACTTAGGAAAATTGAAGTATTTCCTAGGCATTGAGGTTTCGAGGACAAAGGCTGGTATGCTTTTGAATCAAAGAAAGTACATTCTTGATTTGTTAAAGGATACCGATCTGCTTGACTGTAAGGAAGTTTTCTTTCCCTTTCTAAAGCATCTGAAGCTGAGTACTCAAGATACTCCTCTCTTACCTGACCCAAAAGTATATAGAAGGCTAATCGAAAAATTGTTATACTTGAATATGACTAGACCAGATATCTCTTATGCTGTTCAACAATTGAGTCAATTTCTAGCTGCTCCTGCTGAGTCTCATCTTAAAGTTGCTATTCATATTTTAAAATACTTGAAAGGCACAGTCAATCTTGGTTTGTTCTATCTTGCTCAACCTGAAGATAATCTGATTTTAAGTGGATATTATGATGCTGACTGGGGATCATGTCCTTTTCTACTAAATCATTGTCTGCTTATGCTATTTTTCTTGAAAATTCTTTAATTTCTTGGAAAACTAAAAAGCAGAAGACAACTTCAAAGAGTACTTGTGAAGCTGAGTGTAGAATCATGAGTTATTCTACAAGTGAATTGATATGGATTGATCAAGGCCTTTTATCTGATTTCCATGTCAAGGTTCCAAAACCTATTAATTTGTTTTGTGATAATATTGCTGTTAAGTACATTGCAGAAAATCTAGTTTTTCAAGAACGCACCAAGCATTTGAAAATGGACTGCCATTTTGTTCGAGACTATGTGCAAGAAGGATTCATTAAAATTTTGCATGTCAGAACATTTTTGCAGCTTGCTGATATCCTTACAAAGTATATCTGTTTTGAATCTCACAAATTTTTCTCAGCCAAGCTTGGACTTGTGTCAAAGCCACCAGATCCAGCTTGAGGGGGGGTATTGGGATATATGATGTAATGTTTGTAAATATTATTATTACAGCTGTTATTTGTTAAAAAAATATTAGGCTATTGGGCTATTGAGGAAGTTAATCTTTTTAGCTGTTTTGTATATTAGCTTCCACCGTGTAAATAAAAAATAGATTTTTATATTTCTCTAAAACTTCTTCTTCTCTCTATATCTGGTATTCTTTAGATTTTCACTACTGTAGAGCCAACAGCATTTTCAATGCAGAAAAAATCAAAAGTTAGTCTCCACAGAACTGCATCTAGAACTATAACATTCACTACCCAAACTTTAACAGCATCTCTTCCAAGTTGAACGAAATAGACCGATTTATTTGGATCGGTTGAAGCCACAACTCCTTCGACAACTATTGCTCCTATTACACCAACATCAATCAGCTTGCATTTACTACTGGTGGTTGGCCTTCCACTATATCAAGCAAGAAAAGAAAAGTAACTATTTTAATATATAGTTCAGCTAATAAATTTGATGACAATTTGCTACAATTTTGTTTAAACACATTGCCAAATGAGATACTACGTTGACATGACTGGTAACAAATGATTCAGCTTTAGCTTTTCCAATAATATTCATATAATAGATATAGACAATTCATTTCCTTCAAAGAAATTAATGTGCATGCAAGACAGGCTCAGGGATACAGGAGTTAAATTTTTGTAGTGTTGTCATAGTCTAAGTTTGTTAATGCAAAAAAGCAATGCATGTAAATATATATTTGTGGTGAGGTCAACATTCATATAAGTATATATTTAAACTTTAAACTTATAAATTCAATTTATATTTGTTAAGGTGCTTTAGTATTCTTGGGTTTTTCCCATTGTGAAACATTTATATTTCAGAATTTCACAACCTTAGTAGCTAGAAGTCACGCTTTTTTTCTACTTTTCTATATAAATTTCTTTAGCTAAGAAAAATCCAAGTAAAAGCCTAATACTAAATTCTCAAAAGTTAGTGTTTTTATTTAGTTACGTTTAATTTCTATTCTTTTACGTGTTCGTAAAATTTAATTAATTTTTATTTACACTCCAACTACATTTTTAGTTGTATTAAGCTCCAACTGTATTTTACAGATAATGTTCCAGCCCAACTGGCATCCTCATATCCATATCATGTCCAGGAAATGAAACTATTGAATGAAAAATTGCAAACTTGATGAATGTCAAGAAACAACAAACTGAAATGAATAAAACTATAGGTCATGCACCCAAATGGTGCATAAAGGTCAGTAAGTTGAAATGGAGGAGCATAGATTTTAGCCTTACAATTCAGCTATAGATTTAAGAAGAACCGATTTTCAGAACTTAGAAGATAAGATGTTTTCGTCTGATGTAGCCATGAAACTCAAGCTAAATCAAAATGCAAGGACGACAATGAGATCAATTAATCAAGCTAAAGAATTTATGTAGTACTCTTCATCATCTGAAAATCGGTATGATGATAATTCTAGTACTGTAAAAATAAAAATGATAAAATATACAGTTCCGTCGACGATTGAAGAAAACTTACTTTACTCATATACTTACCAATCCGTACAATGATACCTAAAATAAAGATGAACAAATCCTATTATCCAGTTGCAGTTATTAGAAGATTTTGTTGGAATTCCTAAAGAACAAAATGAATGAAACATACATAAAGTCCCACATCGCCAAAATTGCTAAGCCATACTAGTTTATATATGGCTTTGCAATGAAGATGTTGGGGCCTAGGGGCACCCAAATGTATGCTTCGTTGTGAGGAGGGAGATCATGCATCTCCACCACACACGCGCGCGCGCCGCCGCCGTCCGTCCGACCGAACCGAACCGGGCCGGGCTCGGGTTTGGGTTTGGGTTTGGGTCTAATATGATCCTAATTTTGCTGCAAAACTGGGCCGGGTTTTTTAACAGTTGCAGGCTATGTGAACAGACACGACTGTTCATAAGCGGACGCGGCAAGCGAGTGCAACCTGACTGAAGAAGCATGGGCGAACAGAAGCGGGTGCGACCCGTTAGAGGCGAACAGGTGCGGCCCGACTGAAGAGACGCGACCGAACATAGGCAGTAGCGAACGGGTGCGGCCCGTTAAACGAACAGCAGCAATGAAAGGAAACGGATGCAACCTTTCAGGCAGACGCGACTGTTCGAAGGGGTGCGGACGAAATTATAAATAGGAGAGAATACTGATCACATTCTCATCCCATTCCAATCTAATTTCTTCTGCTTCTTTGCTCTACTGCTCAACATTCCATATATATCACAGAGTAGACATACTCATTACAATCTCGTGCAGATTACGTCTGTTGTATCTTGGGAGAATTTTGAAATAAAATTCTTAAGGAAATCGTTACGACGAGCCTCAGACATATTCCGGTTAGAATTCTATATTCTATCCTTTATTTTGGTTGTACTATTTATTCAAAATAGTATAACGCTGTTGTTGTAATTTATTTACAACAATCATATTGTTATAATAATTAACACAGAATTCCAGTGTAGTGGAAATCTGAGTTATAAACTTGTGCGACGAGTTTATAATTGATTATTCTCTGTTTTGGTATACTAGACCTATAACATCTTAAGAATATTACTGTTTTCTTACTAAAACAGAGATGGCAACAGTAGAATTTTCAAAAACTACTACTCACAACAGACCTGAACCGTTCAAGGGAGATGGTGACGATTTTTTAACATGGCAGAATCAGATGTTATTCTACCTCACCACACTCGGTCTGCAACGGTATCTCGAGGAGGAGGAACCGGTTTCTTCACCAGGCAAGGAAGCAGATGTTGCTACATGGAAACATTCCGATTTCCTATGCAGAAACTATATTCTGAATTGTCTCGACAAGGTGCTATACAAAGTATATCAACCTCTAAAGACAGCAAAAGCACTCTGGAATGCACTTGCTACGAAGTATAAGACGCAGAATATCAGTCTTAAGAAATTCATTGTAGACAAATTCATGGACTACAAGATGATCGACTCCAAACCGGTGACTGCTCAACTGCATGAACTACAAATCATTATTCATGAACTCGAGGCGGAAGGTCATAAGGTTGGAGAATCGTTTTTGGTTAAAGCCATCACGGGAAAACTGCCACCGTCGTGGAGAGATTACCGCAATTATCTGAAGCATAAAAAGAAGGAAATCTCTTTACAGGATCTCATAGTCCGATTGAAAATTGAGGCAGATAACCGTGGAATTACAAAACAAAGCGAGGAGGCATTTGTGGCTGAAGATTCAAAGACCAAAAACAAAAAGAAGAATTTCCAGAAGAAAAGGAAAGCTCCAGACAACAAACCAAAAGACAACAAACGAACCAAAAAGTTTAATGGTGAATGTTGGGTTTGTGGAAAAGTTGGACATGCCGCTAGAGATTGCAGACTCAAAAAGGACCGCAACAAAGAGGCAAATTTAGTAGACAACATGGAAGTGGATGAGTCCAACTTCTCGGCAGTTGTATCTGAATGCAATATGGTTCAGAATCCTAACCAATGGTGGGTGGACACAGGCGCTACTCGTCATGTCTGCTCTGACAAATCCATGTTTTCTACATACAAGAAATTCGATCATGAAGAGAAACTCTATATGGGTAATTCTGCAGTATCTATGATCGAAGGCAGTGGCACAGTTATCCTCAAGTTTACTTCTGGAAAAACTGTCAAGTTGAATGACGTGCTCCACGTTCCAGACATACGCAAGAATCTCATCTCTGGTGCAGTATTATCAAAGAAAGGATTCAGAATGGTGTTCGAGTCAGACAAGATGGTTCTGTCCAAAGCTGGAATGTATATCGGAAGGGGATATTTATGTGATGGCCTATTTAAGGCAAATGTAGCCGTTATCGGCAATAAAACTATGTATTCTGATTGTGCTATTAATAAAATTGAAGTTTCTTACTTGCTTGAGCACGAAATTTTACTATGGCATGATAGATTAGGACACATAAATTTCCGAAAAATGAAAATATTATCAAACTTGGGATTAATTCCAAAATTCCAAGTAGATAAGAACTACAAATGTGAGACATGTGTAGAAGCAAAAATGGCTAAAAAACCATTTCAATCTGTTGATAGAAGCACCGAACCACTAGGTTTGGTTCATACAGATTTATGTGACTTTAAATCATTACCTACAAGAGGTGGGAAAAAGTACTTTATCACGTTTATTGATGATTATACGCGATATTGTTATGTATATCTTTTGAATAGTAAAGATGAAGCAATTACATCATTTATAAAGTACAAAGCTGAGGTAGAAAATCAGTTAAATAAAAAGATCAAGATATTGAGATCTGATCGAGGTGGAGAATATGAATCACCATTTAAACAGTTCTGTGCCGAAAATGGTATAATTCATCAAACAACAGCTCCATATTCACCACAACAAAATGGTGTAGCCGAGAGGAAGAACAGAACGTTAAAAGACATGATTAATGCCATGCTTTTAACCTCTGGTCTACCGACAAACTTGTGGGGGGAAGCCTTAAATATGTCTAATCACATATTAAACAAAGTCCCTCATAATAAAACAGGAACAATTCCATATGAGATATGGAAAGGACACAAACCAAGTTTTAAATACCTCAAAGTGTGGGGGTGCTTGGCAAAAGTTCCAGTTCCGCCTCCCAAGAAAGTCAAACTTGGACCAAAAACAGTAGATTGTTACTATTTAGGGCCAGCCCAAAATAGTAGTGCCTATAGATTTTTGGTATTCAAGTCTGATATAGCTGATATTCATGTAATTACAATCATGGAATCTAGAGATGCCTCATTCTTTGAAGACGTGTTTCCGCACAAAAGGAATGAAGGGAATAATGTCCCTAAAAGGACAAGAGAAGAATCAAGCAATTCACATGAAGATGAACCCCATCATGAGATTGAGGAAGTTGAACCAAGAAGAAGCGTAAGGGCTAGAATTTCCAAGACATTTGGTTCGGATTTTTTCACATATGTGTTAGAACATGAACCTCAAACGTACAAGGAAGCAATGTCATCTTCTGAATCTTCATGTTGGAAAGAAGCAATCCAAAGTGAGATTGATTCAATTCTAAGTAATAAAACTTGGGAAATTGTTGATATTCCACCAGGAATAAAACCTATTGGCTGCAAATGGATTTTCAAGAAGAAAATGAAAGCAGATGGCTCTATCGACAAGTATAAAGCCAGATTAGTAGCCAAAGGATATCGTCAAAAAGAAGGAGTAGACTTCTTTGATACATATTCGCCAGTAACACGAATAACCTCTATAAGAATGCTAATAGCAATTGCATCAATTTATGGTCTAGAAATTCATCAAATGGATGTAAAGACAGCATTCTTAAATGGAGATCTCGATGAGGAGATCTACATGGAGCAACCTGAAGGTTTTATTTCCAAAGGAAATAAAAACAAAGTCTGTAGATTAGTAAAATCATTATACGGACTAAAACAAGCTCCAAAACAATGGCACGCAAAATTTGATAGTGTCATGATGAGAAATGGTTTTCGTATAAATGAATGCGATAAATGTGTTTATTATAAACAAATTGGACAATCATATGTGATGATTTGTTTATATGTAGACGATATGTTAATATTTGGTCCAAATACTCAGGTAATAGAGACCATAAAGAAGATGTTAACTAACAATTTCGATATGAAAGATTTAGGAGTTGCAGACGTTATTTTGGGAATCAAAATAATAAGAACTCCTAATGGAATTGAATTGTCTCAGTCACACTATGTAGACAAAGTGATTGAAAAATTCCAAGACTATGGAATTAAAGGAGTGAGAACACCTTTTAATCCATCAGAAGTACTGCATAAAAACACTAATGAGAGTGTAATGCAACTGGAATACTCTCGTGTAATAGGATGTCTCATGTATCTCATGAATTGCACAAGACCAGATATAGCTTATGCAGTAAGTCGACTGAGCAGGTATACAAGCAATCCAGGAAAGGAACACTGGAAAGCACTAATGAGAGTGCTTGGATATTTAAAAAATACCGCTAACTATTCCTTACACTATGGAAAATATCCTGCCGTCTTAGAAGGATATAGTGATGCAAACTGGATTGCAGATTCAGAGGAATCAAAATCGACAAGTGGTTATGTCTTTACCTTAGCAGGGGCAGCAGTGTCATGGAAATCTACCAAACAAACATGCATAGCTCGATCCACTATGGAATCAGAGTTCATCGCTTTAGATAAAGCAGGCGAAGAAGCAGAATGGCTTCGTCACTTTTTGGAAGATATTCCATTCTAGCCTAAACCTGTACCGGCCATATGCATACACTGCGATAACCAAGCAGCGCTAAGCAGAGCGCACAACTTTGTGTATAATGGAAAGTCACGACATATTCGACGACGCCATAACACAGTTAGGCAGTTACTCTCTAATGGAACTATTTCCATAGATTATGTGAGAACAAATGATAACCTAGCGGATCCGTTTACTAAAGGTTTATCAAGAGAGAAAATTGACTGCGCATCGAGGGGAATGGGTTTAAAAGCCTAAACCACCAAGAGTTATCTTATACGGAAACCTATCCTAGCGACTGGAGATCCCACGGACTAGGATCAATAGGCAAACCAGTTCTGAATAACTCAAGACGTAATGCATTTGCGTGGACATAGTCCAACTCCATTCCTATGGTGCACAATATAAATGCATGCCTACAGAAGTATTTAAAGGTTAAAACTATGTTTTTTAATGATGACCATATCTTGGAAATAACAAGTGGGGTATATGTAGGATACTCTTAATGGTTGCGATCACCTATGTTAGTGTGAGCTGGGTCGGCTCTATGAGAATAATAAAAGGCTTTTATTCTCTAAAAACACTCGCAGAACCAAAAATTGTTCAGGACCAAAATGAACACAACCAAGAGATTGGATGAGAAGGGAATCAATGCTTCGTAAAGCTTATTGTCTGGATATACAATAAAGGCCGACGGTTCAAGATGAAATAATTCACCGATTAGCCAAGTAGATCCGATAAGTTTTAACTAGGGAAAGTTCAAAGTGAAATATCTACTTATCCACGATAAAGCATTATTCCATATGTACTCTGTGATATTTCGCTTTGTGTGGGGGATATGTATATTATCATTCATGTGGGGGATTGTTGGAATTCCTAAAGAACAAAATGAATGAAACATACATAAAGTCCCACATCGCCAAAATTGCTAAGCCATACTAGTTTATATATGGCTTTGCAATGAAGATGTTGGGGCCTAGGGGCACCCAAATGTATGCTTCGTTGTGAGGAGGGAGATCATGCATCTCCACCACACACGCGCGCGCGCCGCCGCCGTCCGTCCGACCGAACCGAACCGGGCCGGGCTCGGGTTTGGGTCTAATATGATCCTAATTTTGCTGCAAAACTGGGCCGGGTTTTTTAACAGTTGCAGGCTATGTGAACAGACACGACTGTTCATAAGCGGACGCGGCAAGCGAGTGCAACCTGACTGAAGAAGCATGGGCGAACAGAAGCGGGTGCGACCCGTTAGAGGCGAACAGGTGCGGCCCGACTGAAGAGACGCGACCGAACATAGGCAGTAGCGAACGGGTGCGGCCCGTTAAACGAACAGCAGCAATGAAAGGAAACGGATGCAACCTTTCAGGCAGACGCGACTGTTCGAAGGGGTGCGGACGAAATTATAAATAGGAGAGAATACTGATCACATTCTCATCCCATTCCAATCTAATTTCTTCTGCTTCTTTGCTCTACTGCTCAACATTCCATATATATCACAGAGTAGACATACTCATTACAATCTCGTGCAGATTACGTCTGTTGTATCTTGGGAGAATTTTGAAATAAAATTCTTAAGGAAATCGTTACGACGAGCCTCAGACATATTCCGGTTAGAATTCTATATTCTATCCTTTATTTTGGTTGTACTATTTATTCAAAATAGTATAACGCTGTTGTTGTAATTTATTTACAACAATCATATTGTTATAATAATTAACACAGAATTCCAGTGTAGTGGAAATCTGAGTTATAAACTTGTGCGACGAGTTTATAATTGATTATTCTCTGTTTTGGTATACTAGACCTATAACAGATTTAAGCTCATATAAAAGTTGATTTAACTGTTTTTTTCATTACATCTGCATTGGTTTTCTCTGTGAAGTGATTACCCTTGTTTCTTGCATGTTATCAAAGTATTCTATAGCAGTGGTTTTACCAGTCATGTATTGAAAGACAATTATTGACATGGTGCTTAATGCGTTGATAGATGTTTATGAGCAAACCTAAAACTTTGTATGGCGTTTGCAAGTTTTGGTAATTGGTATTAGGTTTATTTTGTGTTTGTGACTTGTATATTGTATATTTTTAATTTTCAGCCCTGAATTGTAGGTCAAACAGCATGATACCAAATAAAAAAAATCAATAGTACTGCTCAAGTACAGTGCATAAAATAATACATTTAAAGCTAAAATGCAATATGGAAAGCATAACATACTCTACTTGGTCTAATGTTATTAGCAATAGTCCATTGCAACAATGAATTTTAGAAGGAATCCTACATGCAACTATGTATTGATTCCAATAGAACAACTGACAATAAAAAAATATGCAGAATAAAACTAAAACTGGACTATGGTAAGAGGATGACAGACAGTAGTCGTTAAGTTATGCAGTAGACACGTGTGTTTTGACCTCTCTTAGGCTTTGACCCTAAAGTCTGAGCCTTCCTTTTCATCGCTTCAGTGTGCTTGAAACTGCAGATCCGAAGGTGACAAAAGGTTTACTCTTTCTCCTCAAGTATAAGGCGTAATCGAATTCAGTATTTGATTATGATTATTTTTTGTTATAATATGTAGGGTTGATGGTATAGTTAATTCAAATATCTGACTCAAGTATAAGTTCTATTAAAAAAGTTCTCAGTACATTAACACTATCTGACTCAAATACAAAAATGAATTCAAAAAATAATGACAAGGACTAAAGTTTCAAAAATAATAATAAAACACCTAGCAGTCTGAAGTATAACTACTTTCTCATATCCTTTTGATTTAAAGCCATAAGTGGAAGCATCTTCTCATTTGAAAAATCATGCCGAAAGTTCACAACAGATGCATCTAAGAAAAAAGTTGTGAACAAAAATCGTAAATCATTTTTTCAATTACACAAAAGGGCAACAATGGATTCTACCCAGAGATAATAATTCTCTCTTCTATATACGCTTCCTGTATAATCAGATATGACAGTACCTTCGTATATATAATTCAAATTAATTCTACCCAGAGATCTATCAAAGTGTAGACATATAGCTTGCTTAAAGATTATTTTTTTAGTATCATGGAACAAAAGGCAAAATAGCAGTCTTAAATTTGCAATATCATTACATTTAAAAAATTAGCAATACCAAGGCTTTCTAGACTACTTCACTTTGATTTTAGCAAAACCCGATCTTTGACCCCTGGCATCGTTAAACTTACTAATATATACCTTCCTACGGTGACTAGTGAACAAGACCAAGCTCTTATCTTTCCAGTAACTGATAATGAAATCAAAAATGCCAACTTTCAAATGAATGATATCTGTGTTGATGGAGCTGAAGGTCTCAATGCTCATTTCTTTCAATTTTGCTGGCATATCATTTCCAAAGCTATTTGTAAAGCAATTCATAACTAGAGTCTGGTGAATCAATTGTTAAACAAAAGATGAACCATACTATTCAAACCGGTTTACCAGGTTCATCTTCAAGCAAGCAGACACGTGTCAAAAACGAAAGAAAATTAAGGATTCCTCACAAAACTACTGATTCTACAGACTTCACTAGAGTTACCGGTGACAAACAAGAAGAAAATAGCCAGGAAGAAACAGATCAAACTTCTGATATGAAGTTGAGGTGAAAAGAAGTGAAGGATGCACCATTGGAAGACAGAAGGGTAACCAGTCCTCCAGAAAACCTCTTGATTCGGAATAAAAAAAAGGTAAATATAGAGTTTCTACCAAAGAAATTGCAATTAATACCAAACCTCTGCTTCTCATTCAAAATGAAACTTCCGATGCAGTAAAAAAAGAGACCAAAATAAAGGACAAAGCAGATAATGAACTTCCATCTAAACTACTTACTGTTCAATCAAAAATAAATGGCAATGACAAGTCTCCACTCCTGTATTAAATAAAAAAGAAATTCCAGATGAAGCTGAAGTAGCGTTTGAACTCAAATCAAAAACCTCGTTGAGAAAGATTATGTAGAGAGATAAATGATGAAAGTAAATTTAAACAAAAATCAATATGCTAAATTGGACGCAAAGACGAAAACACCAGATTTATAGTGGTTCGGCGTAACTGCCTACGTCCACTTTGAGGTTAATTTTTATTGCTTCACTTGATAATTGATTACAGATACAATCCGTTTTTCAACTAGTTGAATACAATTGTTAAGTAAAAAAGATGAGTCTTGAAAGCGGCAGAGTCTCCCCGGTGTTTTCGAAAAAAGGTCCCTTTTACTCTGCCCCTGCCTCTCTATTTATAGACAAAGATGGATTGGACTTCCCTGATGGGCCTCGTAGCTGAATACCTCGACCCAAATGGAGTAACTCTATGTGCCGACCCAAATATGTCGAACGACTAAATGCCGAACAGGGCATGAATGTCGAACGATCTCCTTATGCCGATCGAAGTGAGGTCGAACACTCTGAATGCCATAGGAAGTATTTGTGCCGAACGACCATCTTCATGCCGATCGAAGTGAGGTGCTGAGTGGGGAGTGTATGCCGAGCAATGGTTGAAGTTGACTGAGGTTGGATGAATGCCGATCACCTCTGGCTGCCGAACATTCTCGGGATGCCGGACGAACTCAAATGCCGAGCAAACCTCTTTTGCCGAACGTTCACAGATGTCGAACGATATACAATATCGAACGTCTCTTAATGCCGAATGCCCTTGCGTGCCGAGCGTCCCATAGATGCCGGACGATCTTGGATGCCGAGCACTCCTGGATGCCGAGCGCTTCTTGGATGCCGAGCGCTTCGGGGATGCCGAGCGTAACGAGATGCTGAACAACCCAGTTGAGCCGAACGGTATGGATGCCGAATGACCCATAAATGCCGGACAGTATGCTAATGCCAAGTACTTAGTTGCCTGGTTAAATCTCCAGGAAACACTTGCCCCCCAAAGTGTATCACGTGACCGAACGTGATACGCTTTGAATTACATGCTCTCTGTGTTCCGCTTCGATCCTTGTCTTATTTCTCTCGGAGGTGTCATCTTGTGATTACCAGGTGGTGTGTGCCGAACGACATGCGAATGCCGAACAGTACAGCTGAAGCCGAGCGCTCCGTGTCTGCCGAACGACTTCGTTTTGACCGGTTCTAACGGTCATCGTCTCTTCGACTTCTTCTTCTTCCCTTTATAAAGACCGGCCTGCTCCATCTTCTTCTCTTTTTTACACTCACTTCTTCTATCTTGTACTTGAGAAACTCGCCTGTTAACAGCCTCCAAAGACTTAACAATCCTTCCCAATCCATTCGGCATTAATTAAAACCGCGCCCTCAACTCCAGATTTCTCCAAGTCTCGATCTACTAACTAGGTAACGATCCCTCTAATTAAATCCTTTCCCTGAACAAAGAGGTTTTAACACGAGGCTCGAGTTTGTAAATTAGAACTGTAGCCAATAGGTGTTGCGTGGATGAAGGAATCGAACTTCGATTAGGATATTCTTTTAGGGCCAGATGATGTGGAGGAAAGTAGGAGTGGCCAATGATGAGCATACGAGGGAGTAGTTGGGAGATGTATTATGGTCCGGCATGGTTTTCCCGTGCCGACCGAGATTGGAGGAGGAGCAGGAGTTGGCTAGAATGCCGAACAGCATGGTCCGGTATGACTCGCCGAACGATACGTCCTCGTTGTTCGGTGTGGATGGAGGGAGAAAAGAAAAATGAAAGCGTTGTTTAAGGAAGGAGTGCCTAGTGTTGGGGCTCGGCGTAACTTTGGTTCGGCGTGATTCACCACATGCCGAGCAGTGGAATGGAAGGACAGCGAGGAAGTACGAACTAGATAGGATGTCGAACGATACTTCAGCCGAACAGAACTTAGACTGAACAGCGCTTTGACCGAACGATACCCAGGCCGAACATATAATTTGACCGAACAAAACTTAGACCGAACAACGCTTTGACCGAACGATACCCAGGCCGAACAATAGTTAGGCCGAACAATAATTTGGCCGAACAAGATTTAGGCCGAACGATTGATAGGCCGGTCGATAGTTTGGCCGATCGATACTAAGGCTGAACAACAACATTTTAATTTTTTCCTGAACACAAGACAAAAACAAAGACATGGACCTAATCAAACCGGCATATCAAACTAATCTTGACTGATAACTATCAAACTGACATACCAAATTATTTTGGACTAGTAACTTCCTAGTTCCAAATTGAAAACATCGCAAGGCTGGTTTTCGGAGACGGTCAGCGATGACGGTCTTCGAAGACGACAGTTCAAAGTTCAACGTATACCATCGACTCTGTGATCCATAATTTCTCAGCATTTATGTTTTAATGATTGCACTAGTTCACACACCGCACGGGGGGGGGGATTTATATTGTTGATTCTAACGTTGAACATTTTTCAAGTATAGTTCTCACAGGTGTTTTGCCAGATTCACTATTTATTGGAGATGTCTAAAAAATCTAGCTCTGCCACTGTCTCAAATAGGCTCGGGCCGTCTTCAAAGCAGGAAGTCGCGGACACTTCAAATCCGTCGACTTCCCCCGCTCATAATTTAGCTCCTGATGCCTTGGAGGCATCGATTCTCTTGGATAATCTGATCGATTCACAGGCTTCGAAGATTAACGAAGTCGCGCTTCGGCGAATATGCTCCATCCACGGAATCCCTTTTGCCGACATGTTGGTTCCGTCGAGGCATGATCGTCCACATCTGCCCCCAGTTGGATATACTGCCTGTAATAAGTTTATGTGTTGGATGGGCAGCGTGCCTCCATTCAATCTATTTCTTCGGGATGTGTTGCAATACATAGACATCGCCCCATCGCAACTGCACCCAAACGGTCATGCGTTCATTTATGGCACCTACCTCCTCTTAATGACCGTCTTTTCTAGGCCTCCAACCCCTGGCGACATCATATATATTTACATGATTAAGAAGCGGAGAGATAGCCCCTCCTTCGTGTTCCTCGAGCCACACAACAAATGCCAAATCTTGTCCGGAGCATGTAGCAAATTTGCCCTGTACAAACAGGAATGGTTCTATGTGCGTTGCCCTCCTAGTTTCGCGAGGAGATGGGTTGAAGGCAGTAAGTCTTTTCCCCGAGTCGACATTCGCGCTCAATCGGAGCTATGCTTTTCTAACTTCTTGTTTCATCTTTTCAGGTATCAACCCACGTCTTGAGGGCCGAGGATATTCTGAGACCGTCGAAGCCATTAGAGCTTTTCCTGCGGAGGAACGGGACATCCGAACCCTCATTTCAAATGAGTCATTATCGAGGTTCGGACTATTAGCAGGAGGTCGCCGGATTAGCCTTCTTGAGGGCATCTCCATTCCCAAGCCCGCATCCGATAAAGGGAAAAAACTAGCTGAATCGTCATCACACCATACCCCTGATGCACAGGAAGGGGGAAAAAACAAAGAGGATGAAGCTCCTGAAACACAAGGCGAGAATGTGGGTCCTGCTTGGGACCCGTTGGTCGAAGTGCATGATATTGAAACGTCATCTTCCCCTTCGAAGGGGAAAAAGAAATTGACGTATAAGATACGGAAAGAGAAGGTTGGCGGAACTTCCAAAGTTACGCTCATCCCAACAGAGAAAGAGGCTTCTTCATAACACATGGAAAGTTCTTTAAAGGGTCTGTCGAACCTTACCATTCCCGACGATCTACTTAATTACGGTTTTGACGATCCAGAAGCCCTTAAGATTCATTCGCCCACTAGAGGCGACACGGGAGTTCAAGCCCCAATCCAGGAAGATAACACTCCAATCAGTAAAGATAAAGGAACTGGTCCGTTGGGGGAAACACTAGGACACACACGCACCTATGCACTTCACCATACACTTCAATTTTTGCCATTATCCCGATTCTTCCTAACTCGCTGTTAGTTTTACTCTATGCAGGTATCATGGGGGCACTCCCACGGATTCGATCGCCTCCACGGCTCTTCTATATTTCACCATTCCGGACGGAATTCAGGCTCCGGTAGACGCAGGGACAGAGACGATTATGAAAATCGAGACAACCGTCCCCGTGAGTCGTCTTATCGAAAGAAAACATATTCCCAGTCTTCATACTCTCACAATCCTCCTCCTCAAACTGAGCCAGACAGAGAAAAACTTTCGCAGAAGGGGTCTCAACCCGATGTCTCCCGAGATCAACATTCCGGTTCATCGAGCACACGACAAACTCGGGAACATCGGAAGAGAACAGAACTTTCAAAGCCTCCTCCCCCTACTCCTGCGGCTGACCCAACGATAGCAGAGAAGATGGTCGATCTTAAAGCTAAATTTCCCAAGATCTGCTTTGACGGCCTAAAGTTTCTCCCAACTATTCACCACATTCCAAGGCATGTCAAGCAGAGTGCCATCGCCTGCAACAACGACGTTTATGTTCAACATGACGCGTTTGTTCATCTAGTCGAAAAGGTCTCAGAAGTATCCGTTGAGCGTCAGCAAGAAATCGACCGCTTGAAGCTCGAAGCTATCATTGATAAAGACATTATCGAGAACCAAGAGGAAGAGCTCGCTTCGTACAAGTCCAAACTTGATGCCGCAGAACAGAGCGCTAAGGAGACTGCGGAGGCCATCACTCATCTTGAGACGGCCCATAAGAAAGAACTTGACGCCGCAGTCCAACGCAGTGGAGCCTTAGCTCTAGAAAAAGACTCTATTCAAAAAGAAAGGGATACACTCGCCCTGTAGGTCAAAGAGTTGAAGGAGCTACTCTCTAAGGAGAGGGAAGAAAAGATAGCGGCTCAAGAAGAGTCTCAACGGTACTGTAACGAGATCGTCGATGCACGTCTCTTAAAAGCAAAGCTCGATGATGAGCTCTCTAAAGTTGAGACGATGAAGAGCGAGGCCGTGAGGAGGGCAAGAGACTAGCTTCCGAGGAGATCAACTCCCATCTTGAAGCAGCTGTAGAGGCCGGCAGAGAAGAGGTCAAGTGTATGTTTGACCCGTTGATTGCTAAATACAGCGCCCGCGTCCTCATGCACCGAGACCTGACTTTCTTAGGCGAGGGCTATCTTGAATCTCTAGCTGAGGCCTGGGAGACTTTAATAAAGATCAGGAAGGTGGAATCGGGCGTCGAAGAGGTTGACGAGGAGGCTTTAGTGAAAGAGTTCCTCATGGGGAATGAGCCATCGGATTTGTCTGCAGCTATGGCTCTCTTTGGTAAAGGCCCTTCCCCATCAAAAAAGAAAGATGACGAAGCTGGTCCATTTGGAACCGAGGCTGCAACCCCTCCTTCTACTCAACCGGCCGATCGGCCAGCACTCGACCCGTTTGAGCAGCATGCCGGCTATGACCCGGAAGACCCCGGTCTTGGTATTCACGTACTGTCTCCTATTCTGGAGGTTGAAACTCCACGCACGCAAGAAACTGGTATAAAAATCTTCCTCTAGAAGTTCAAAAATCTGTCACTTTCTGCGATCAGTCATTGGTCCTGATGTTTGTTCTTTATGTTTTTGTGCAGGCCGCTCTAACCCTGAACCGACTCCGAGGAGCGATGACGCCAAGGAGGAGATGGGGAAAACAAGCGACGCTACTCACGCGGGAGTAACTCCCGCTCCTGATGCTTAAGTGATCGGGGTGCTAGATGATGATAAGTCTGACACTTCATCTCCCACTGAAGGAAGTTATGAAATCGAAATCACTGGCGCCTCAGAACATACTTCGAAGGTGAGTATGAGGGAGTGACTCGCAGAAGAGAAGAAAAAGAAGATCGAGATCAAGGTCGAGCCCCAATATTAGAACTTTCCAACCCGCTGAATAGGCCTCTGAAAGTCATTCTTCCCGGCAAATCCAAACCACTGGATGTTCCTTCTCCCACTCCTGACTCCGCTTCTTTGGCAAGCAGAAAGTCCAAGAGGAAACGTGAGGGAGAGGAGTCATCTGAGAAAACAAAGGAAGACAAGAAAAAGAAGCCGAAGAAATAGCCACTATACTCGTTCAACGAGATTCTGTTTTGGTCCTGTAACTACTTTTTCTTTTTTCTTTTTCGTAGTTTGTGTAGATAGATTCTTGACTCCAGGTTTTGGAGGAGCGATTGTATAACCCCATTTTGGATTATTGAATAAAGTCTAGTTTCTTTGTCATTTGATCGATTTTTGCTTTTTAGCTTTCTTTATAACTGTGGTTGAAACTTAAGTTCTTGTGAGTTGCATAAATTCCTAATTCATTCTTACATTGTTCGGACATTCTTTGGAATTGTACATCTCTTGTTTCACATTTTTGGTACTTAGAATATTTTCTAATCCACGCTCCGGGGACTTAGAGTAATTCGGTCCGCACTCAGGGGACTCGGCGGTTCAATTCGTTTATACTCTAGTCCACGCTCCGGGGACTTAGAGTACTTCGGTCCGCATTTAGGGGACTCGGAGATTGAAGTCGTTTATACTCTAGTCCGCGCTCCGGGGACTTAGAGTAATTCGGTCCACACTCAGGGGACTCGGAGGTTCAATTCGTTTATACTCTAGTCCGCGCTCCGGGAACTTAGAGTACTCCGGTCCGCACTCAGGGGACTCGGAGGTTGAAGTCGTTTATAATCTAGTCCACGCTCCGGGGACTTAGAGTACTCCGGTCCGCACTCAGGGGACTCGGAGGTTGAAGTTGTTTATACTCTAGTCCGCGCTCCGGGGACTTAGAGTACTCCGGTCCGCACTCAGGGGACTCGGAGGTTGAAGTCGTTTATACTCTAGTCCGCGCTCCGGGGACTTAGAGTACTCCGGTCCGCACTCAGGGGACTCGGAGGTTGAAGTCATTTATACTCTAGTCCGCGCTCTGGGGACTTAGAGTACTCCGGTCCGCACTCAGGGGACTCGGAGGTTGAAGTCGTTTATACTCTAGTCCACGCTCCGAGGACTTAGAGTACTCCCGTCCGCACTCAGGGGACTCGAAGATTGAAGTCCCTTATGCGAGTTCGTACGTCGTACAGAATAATGTGACTCTAGTTGTTTATCACCCTACTATAAGGTATAGAAACATCAGTAATTCATGGAAAAGACGGCTTCAAGCCTTTATTAATGAAACAAACCAAATTGTCTGATTACATGCTGAAAAGAAACTAATAGACAACGGAACAAAAACATACAGGAAATAACTGCACCTAAAACATGAAAGAAACAAGCTAAGTGTAATAACGTCGCAAATGTTCACTGTTCCACGCTCGGGGGAGCGTCATGCCATCAACGGTCGCTAGCTTGAAAGTTCCCTCTCCAAGCTTCCGTTCAATGACATATGGACCTTCCCAGTTGGGATTCATATGTGATGGCACCGGGAAAACTCGTTTCAAAATGAGATCACCCACATCAAGGATTCTTGGGCGGACTTTCTCGTCGTAATATCGCTTGACTCGATGCCTATATGATGTCGCCCTTAATTCAGCTTCTTCACGTTTTTCATCAACGCAGTATAGTGATTCCAACAAGAGATCCTGGTTCGTCTTAGGATCATAATGTGTCACCCGATGTGATGGAACTGCAAGCTCCACGGGTATAACGGCTTCTGAGCCGTACGCCAATGCGAATGGAGTGTGGCCAGTCGCGGACTTGTGAGTAGTTCTATAAGCCCATAGTGTTGTTGGGAGTTCATCTACCCACTTGCCTCCAGCCTTTTCCAAATGCTTCTTCAATATGGACTTGATTATTTTGTTCACGGCTTCAACTTGTCCATTAGCCTTCGGATGAGCAACGGCGGCGAACTTTTTCTCAATGCTGTACTTTGAACAGAAATCTTTGAACTCTTTACTTTCAAACTGAGTTCCGTTGTCCGTAATGATGGTTTGCAGGAGGCCAAAGCGGCATATAATGTTTCGTACAACGAAATTAATGACCTTCTTGGAGGTGATTGTGGCTAAAGGCTCTGCCTCGGCCCACTTCGTGAAGTAGTCGACTGCAACTATCGCGTATTTTGCACCACCTTTGGATATAGGCAAAGAACCGATTATGTCGATTCCCCAGATTGCAAACGGCCAGGGACTAACCATTTGTGTGAGCTCTGTCGGTGGAGCTCTCGGGATTTTTGCATATCTTTGACACTTGTCACATTTTCTTGCATAGTCTGCAGCGTCCCGGTTTACAGTTGGCCAATAGTATCCATAACGGAGGATCTTTTTTGCTAGTGTCTGCCCCCTAGTATGGTCGCCACATTCTCCTTCGTGAACCTCCTTCAAGACCCGATTTGTCTCATCATGGGAAATGCATCGTAATAAGGGGACCGAGAACCCCTTCCGATACATTACTCCATCCTACATCACATATCGTGCGGCTTTTCGAATGACCTGTCGTCTTTCGCTCCTTTTTTCCGGTAAAGTCCCGGTCATCAGGTATAGTTTGAATGGGGTCATCCATGACTCCCTCTCGATTCCTGTTTCCAACACAAAATCAACTTTCATCGCGTCTATGCTTGGAGCATGCTAGGTTTCAACGGGAACCAATCCTATTTGCTGCGCATCGCCAGTGCTAGCGAATTTAGCCAACGAGTCGGCTTCTTTGTTCTGTTCACGCGGGACATGCGAAATGTCATAATGTTCGAGGTTCGACAATAGTTCCTGAACCAGAACAAGGTACAGAGCAAGCTTCTATCCCCTTGCTTGGTAATCTCCCCGCACTTGGTAGACCACCAACTGTGAGTCACAAAATATTTCGACCGACCTTACCCCGAGTTCTCCAATAAGCTTTAAACCAGCAATCAAAGCTTCATATTCTGCTTCATTATTCATAGCCGGGAAATTGAGCTTCAAAGCATAACAAATCTATCGATTTTCTGGAGTTACGAGAACTACTCCAGCTCCGGAGCAGCGGTCGTTCGATGCCCCATCGGTGTACAATTTCCATTCAATAGGGGAAATGACATTGTGACCGTCCGGTTCGTCAGATACAGTAAACTCAGCGATGAAATCTGCTAATGCTTGCCCTTGTATGGCTCTTTTTGGCAGGTAGGTAATATTGAACTGACTCAACTCAATATTCCATTTTAACATCCTTCCAGAAGTTTCTGGTCATTGGAGTACCTGCCGTAAGGGCTGATCGGTATAGACACTGACCGAGTGTGCTTGAAAGTATGGACGTAGCTTACGTGATGCAATCACCAAGCAATAGGCCAATTTCTCGATTTTAGGGTAATTTCTTTCTGCCCCCATTAAACGTTTACTAACGTAATACACCGGCTTTTGGACTCGGTCCTCCTCGTGGACCAAAGCCGCACTTATAACATGTGGGGATACGGCCAAGTATACGTACAACATCTCGTGTTCTACTAGCTTCGACAGCATTGGAGGACTCTCTAGATGCCTCACCAGATCTCGGAATGCTTCCTCACAGTTAGATGTCCATTCGAAATTCCTCTTCCCTTTCTTTATTATATCGAAGAAAGGAATGCACTTGTCCGTGGCTCTGGATATAAATCAACTCAGCGCAGCCACTTTCTCATTCAAGCTTTGCACCTGTTTTATAGTTCTGGGCACTTGCACATCTCGAATAGCTTGAATCTTTTCTGGGTTAGCTTCAATTCCCATATCATTAACAATGAATCCCAAAAATTTCCCCGACGCAACGCCGAAGGAACACTTCAGAGGGTTGATCTTCATCCAATAATATCTGAGTATATCGAACATCTGTGCTAAGTCTCGAATGTGGTCGTTTGACTGTCGTGACTTCACGAGCATGTCATCCACATAGACTTCCATCGTTCTACCAATCTGGTCTTTGAACATTCGATTCACCAAATGCTGATAGGTCGCTCCTGCGTTTTTCAATCCGAAAGGCATTACTACATAGCAATACAGCCCAACATCTGTGACGAAACTGGTGTGTTCCTGGTCCGGAATATGCATCGGGATCTGATTGTATCTCGAGTATGCATCCATGAATGACAACAACTCGTGTCCTGCAGTGGAGTCGACCAACTGATCAATCCTGGGCAATGGGAAACTGTCCTTGGGGCACGCTTTGTTCAAATCGGAATAATCTATGCAAGTTCTCCATTTCCCGTTCGCCTTTTTCACCAGCACTGGGTTTGATACCCATTCAGGGTAGAGGGCGTCGCAGACGAACCCATTGGCTTTGAGTCTGTCCACCTCCTCTTTGAGAGCAGTGGACCTCTCCGGGTCCATTCCTCTCCTCTTTTGTTTAACTGGGATGTACTTCGGTTCTATGTTCAACATATGACTCGTAATAGTGGGAGAAATCCCACACATATCAGAATGTGTCCAAGCAAAAACATCAAGATTCGCTCGGAAGAAATCACTAAGGTCTTCAGTCATTGCTGGGCTGAGTTGTGATCCGATCTTTAGTACTCGCGATGGATCGTCTCGACTGACTGAAATGTCAATTGTCAGTTCAGCTGGTGCTGCTTTTTCTTCCCTGGGTTCCTCATCGTCGTCTCTCGGATCTATGTCTCTGTAGATCTGAGAATTATGCCCGAGCCAGGGCTCGGGCATTACTTGTCAATTGTCGGTATTCTGGATGCGGACGGAATTGTCCGCAACCTTTCCTTTCTCTCTCCGCTGGGCCTCTCGGAGCTCAGCCACATAACATGCACGACCAGTCGCCTGGTCGCCGTGAATAACACCTACTCCTTTGTCGGTTGGAAATTTTAAAGTCAAACACCACGGGGCTAATTCCGCCCTGAACTCAGCCAGGGTCAGTCGGCCCAAAAACACATTGTATGGAGAATCAACATCCAAAACTACGAATGGTAGGATTCGCACCCTCCTTCGCTCACCTTGCCCCAGTTCAACTGGTAACTCAACATACCCCACTACATCGGTCGCTGCGCCATTAAAGCCATGTATACGAGCTTTAGACGGTTTCAAATCCTTCGTCTCCATCTTCATCTAGTCATAAGCCTTCTTGAAGATGATATTAACCGAACTTCCACAATCAATCAAAATTCTCTTCACATAAGCTGGCCCGATTGTCGCAGATATGACCATTGGGTCGATAGTAGGGGCCTCTACTTGGTCAGCATCTCCGCCCCTGAACACTATATCATCTGTCATCACGCGCAGCTGTTTAGCAGGGGTCCCGTCTTCTACGTTGGAACAACACTCGAAATCTGCGTGCTTCAGGGAACTAGCATACCGCTCCATCTCTTGCCAGTTCTTATCTACAGGGTGAGGCCCGCCGATGATCGTGTTGATGACTAGTCTGCCCATAGTCCGGGCAGGCTCCTCGAGATGACGGTGTAACGACCCGATATTTTGGACCATTCGCATCCATTATAAGTGTATAGGTAGACACTCATGCCGGAGTTGAATTGCTCAAAATACCGCGTTGTTAATTTAAATTTGGCAAAACTGAACATATACAGTAAATAGATATAATCACAGATCACAGACACAGAGTAATAAATGCAGCGGAAATAAAAGAGATAGTAGTTCATGAAGCTACTATATGAATATATAAAATACATCAGAGTTTACAACAGAAGAGTAATACGATACATCAGATACAAATCAGAATACATCACTGGAATCATCGAATACTGGAAACTGAATAGATGGCTGGATCTTCAAGCAAAGCTCCAACTTCAAAGGTGAGTCTCGAAAGCTGAACCACTCAGTCTGACCCGAGCGTAAAGCAAAATACAAAACACTCGAGTCAGGATTAACATTCTTATATTAATAAATCCAACTCAAGTGAAATAGCAATTGAAATACAAGTAACTCAAAGGATGTTTGGAATAACCATCCTTTAAGGATCCGTTAAACTATCTACTATGTAGTAATGTACGATAAGTAGATAATGTCTATCAGTAATATAAAGATATCAAAATAGCGTTAAGTCATGGCCCATTCCACCCTTAACACATTTTTATTCCCACAAGCATATACAAGACCGTAGTTTCCCCAAAACCGGAAGTCACCAGAGGGCAATCCATATACTCAAGGTACAAATCAAAATCGTAGTGGTCGCGCATAAATGGAATACAAGTATGACAAGGCACATGAGGCTATACCCAAGATAGTGATACTACCGTTCGCCTGATCCGGGCTGGTGAGAACGCAACGCCGCAGCGCCCGCAACATCGTGAGACAACACTCCCAAAATCAAGGGTGCACCAATCGACAGCAAGTATAAGTAGTTCGAAGAAGTGTGTCCACTTGAGGTATCAATCCTCCATTGGCCCGGCACAGCTCCTGTTTTAGTCATTTCCAATTTGACACAAGTGTCAAGGCTATCCATTATCGTTCTCTTTCTTCAGTCAACACGACACCATTCCAACCACTTCATTCTGGATCATCACTCCGCGTATAGTTATTAAAGTGGTTTTCGGTTTAGATAGAGAGTATATCCATAACCGAATTCCGGTCTCTTTAATAACTTTCATAATTATTACACCGATTGGTCGTTTATCTATTTCAAAACCAAATCAATTTCAATTTCAAATAGAATTCGTAAATCAACATTTCATTTATCTATCAAAACAGTTTCCATACTTTGCGTTTCAAAACTTCCAAATTACCATTTCAAAATCTTATAATTCAATTTCAATCTTTATATTGAAAACAATTCAAATATTGATTTAAGTTCGTAAATAAGTTTCATTCCACAATCATTTAAATAAATTTTATTTAACATTCAAATCAATTTAAACTCATTTATCGATTTCATTCAATATTCGTTAAGTTACTTTATCATTCAAAACAATTTCTCTTAAATTTCCAATTCATTAAATCAATTCTTAAGTTCAACTTCATTAAATCAAAATTTACAATTTTGAATTAAAGTAAATTCGTCAAATCAATTCTTTCAATTTCCAGTCTTACATTAATTACAAAATATCACATTTTATTTCTTGTTAAGAAATTCAATTTCACTTATTTACTTACTTAAATAAATTTCCAAAACTTAATTAATAAATAAACTTAATTTCAATTATTTACGAAGTAAAATTCACTTATTAAAATTCAATTTTACATATTAAAGAATTCAATTCAATTTAATCATTAAATAATTCAATCTTATTTAATTATTAAATAATTCAAAACTTAATTATTAAATAATTTCAAAGTTTAATAATTACAAACTTAATTATAATTTCAAACTTAATTATTAAATCATTTCAAAGTTTAATAATTTCAAACTTAATTATAATTTCAAACTTAATTATTAAATCGTTTCAAAGTTTAATAATTTCAAACTTAATTCATTCATTTCTCAAATTAAACAACATTCTTTCATCAATTACATTGTTAATATTTTGTTTCAGATTATTATATATTAACATTTTCCTTTCATTAAAATTCAAATTTCAACTTCATTTCAAAACATCAAATTATTTATTCAAATAAAATCTTCGTTTTATTTTTAAATCAAATTTTTTTGACCAATCGGGTTTTATTTAATTCTCTATCCTAGGTCAAAGTTTAATTTGGGTATTTATCATTTCAACCCGATTCCAATTCAATTCAAAATCAAAACAAAGTAAAGGGAACTTGCAGTGTGATAACTGGGATGGTGTCAAAGTAAATAAACAAGCAATAACAACAATCAATAACAATCCAATAATCAATTCAAATAATCCCGAAATAACCGTATTAATTCGCATTGTTATTTGTACGAATTAATATAATTATTTCTAGAATCTACACTATCATTTCATGTAGATTAAAGATTATTACATTACAGTTTTCCACTTGTCATTTATTACAATTTCATCCATCATCAATTTAACAACATACATTCAGTGGTTCAAGATGTAATTAAACAAATCCTACGTGTCAATAAATTTAACAGTTCAAGGGGTCATATTATACAATGTCATTAAATCAAATTTAACATTTAACTATCCTATATCAAGTTCAATTGCATACTATTTATCATTTAAACATTAACAATTTAACGTCCAATATAAACATCAACAATCAATAAATTATCAGCCAAACTGTATTATCATCGCATAAATAATTAACAGATAATGGTGTTAGATTTCACAGGTGAACTGATACAGGTAATAATAGTGTAAATATCTAACAGCAGCATATTTCAATTGTCGTTTCAATTGAAATCAAATTTAATAAATAAAAGAACGTTAATCGTGAGTGAGTGCTCACCTTTCGAGGCTTGAGAAATTTGACACAGAAATGAATTACAGATCCAAGCACGAATTCCAAAGCAAAGCTAAATTGGCACGAATTTCGACGGATATAGCTGATAACAGAAATCGATGAAAACAAATCAAAATTTGTTGGATATAAATAGAAACGAAATGTAAATTATCTTGTTATAAATACTTCTATAAAAATTAGTAATAACCTTTTAAATAAACAATATATATGTCATTGATAGATAGGCAAATGGATATAAATTAGTCCACACTATACATTGTAACTATCGTAAATATACTTAAATATATACTGGTATAAACGCATTATATATCAACATTATAACAAGCTTTATATAGTATAGCACGCAACTTTAAACTAGACTCATATATATAAACAAAACTTAAAATTCAAATACATGACATAAAACCTACTGTAACTTCATATATATAAATTTATAAACTAACATATTATACTAAAATTTTAAAATCAATATATAACAACAAAAAAAACATTACCTATTATCTAACTAGAGGAGGAGATGTTGGATCTGGGTGGAGGCTCGGCTCGTGAGGTGTGCGCAGCTGTGTTGTGTGGAGGCCGAGATGGAAGATGTACGGGAGGGGAAAGAGGAGGGGAGAGGCACGAACTATGGATTGTTGGCTAGGCACTCGGGAGGAGGAAGACGCGGTGAAGGCTTTGTGGGTGACTAAGGACGGTGGACAGTGGAAGCATGAGAGGTGAAGGAAGGAAAAGCTGGCGAGTCAGGGTCAGGTCGGTGGTGGGGAGGCGGTGACGTCAGCAGGGAAACTCGGCCATTGGCGGTAGAGCTGCTGTTGAGGCTCGGCATGGGGTTGCGTGGGAAGATGTGAGGTCAGCTTCGAGTGGAGGCGGGAATCTGCGGCGGTGTAAGGTTGATGGCGTTGGCTACAAGGAAGAGGGAGGGGAAGGCACAGTTTGCATATTTCTTTATTTTTTTTTTTACGTCCAAGCATGGCCAAAGAAAAGAAGGGGAAGGAGCTAGATATAAGTGATATGGAAATGAAGAGCTGGCAAAGGTATTTTGGTGAAATGAACCCAGAGTAAATGAAAAGGTGGATCTAAAGATTTAAGCGAACAGTTATGTATTAAATTAGAACCATCGGGAAAAGTAAAATTCAGAGTTGAATTCAAGAAAAATAAATAAATTCTAGTGGTTGACAGTTTGCACGATGAAGATGAATAGACGCAGAAAACAAAAGGACTCGGAAATGAAAGGATTCAAAAAAAACGGATACCGATGCGGTAAGCGTTACGCAAAGCGCAACGTACAACGGAACTCCGAATTTGACAATCGAATATACCGTAGAGATCGGTACGACGAGATGATCAAAACGGTATATAGAAATCAGTGGTACGATCATCCGATAAAAATCGATATCGGTACCAGAATACTGCTATTTTGCAGAAAATAAGAACGACGGAGCCAAAGATGTCCGAATTTGGAAAAACGACAAACTGAAATCTTGCTCAGAAGATGATTTAGAATTTTTCTATGTAAAAATATTTTGGTTTTGAAAACATTTTATTTTCATCGCTTTTTAACTGATTAAATTGAAGTGAATTTACGCGCGAAATAAACTTTCGTATTTTCGGACGAAAATTTACCAGTCGCTATGTTTAACTAGACGTATTCCAAATATTAAATTTTTATTTCAAAATTTTATCGTTTGAAATTTCGCAAAATTTCAACTAATTACGTTATTAAACAGTTGAAATTTTACGGGTCGTTACATTCTCCCCCACTCAAAACTTTTCGTCCCCGAAAAGGAACGAGGTAGGAGAATAGAAACAACCAGAAAGAAAAACAGATTTGAAATACAATAACAATTAATTTAAACCATATAAATTCAAAATTAATAGATATTCAATAATTTATTTAATCCATTTGATTTCACTAAAATCAATCTCAACTATTTCTAAATTCATTATTTCATTATCCCATTTCTTCAATTTACAATTTTTAAAACCATAAATTTGAATAATCTTTTATTATAATCATGTTTTCTTCAACAATTTTAAATTCTTCTTTATTCCAAATTACTGTTAAATTTTCTATTTAAGATATCTACTCACATATATTTAACCCATATAAATTAATTTAAAACATAAAAGTTTCGATTTAAATTAATTTATTTTCACTAATTGATTTAAAATTCAAAGCATTTCCATAAGTTGATCTAATTTCAATTTATTAATTCCCCAAAAACAAATGTATTAATTCTTTCAAAACAAATTTATTTCATTTTTAACTGAGTTTACTTATTATCCTATCTAACTCCATTAACATCTTTATAATCAAAATTTAGTGTATAACATTTATTATATACACTCAAATTTTATTTATAAATTCAATTTATCTTATATATTGTCCAATTACATATTCAACTTCTGTATGATTTAGGTAAGTTGTATTAAAATGCAGTTGAACAATATACAAATAAATTTTTTCCAATTCAATCATTCAAGTTTAAATATTTATTCCAATTTTGGTTTTTTTTTTTTTTATAATTAAAATCATCCTTTAACAAAATTCAAGAATTAGATTTCCGATTAACTTTAAACAATTTAGAGATATATATAATATATTTATATCAATCAACTTAAATTTTAAAATAAGATACCTATATATATGTGAATCAAAATATACTAATCAAAATATTTTTCAAAACAAAACCGTAGCAAGGCTACAGAATAGTATCTCCACTTCGAAACTCAAAAATGAACGTCGATGATGCGGCCGCCATCACCGAAATTATTTTCCAGCGACAAAGAGAAGAGCACTGATTTTAACATTTTAAAAATTCTTTGAAAAACGATTTCTATTCGAAAAATACTTCCGATAATATATACTTTAAAATTGAAAATCAAAGTTCGAAATCACCGGAAATTAAATTCTCAAATTTCTGAATTAAATTTATTTCAAATTCCAAATCAATTAATAAACCGTATTTATAAATTTATTTAGAACAATAAATGATAATCAAATATTATCATTTCAACAACAATTTAATTTACTAATTAAATTCCAGAAAATTTTAACTTATATTTTACAATAAAATCAACAAATTTATTCCATTTACCAAATTTGAAAACAATATTGTGTCAGTTTGCTCTGCTCAAGTGTTTTGGAAATCCTATCGATAGCGTTGATCAGACGAATCGATCGGAAACCCAAATCAACATTAGCAACTCAAACAACACAATATATAAAACATTTATATATTAGTTTACAAATACATTTCTTTGCTTGACGATACAAGAATAGATTTCTAAACAAAGATAGAGATTCAAATTTTTGATGGACTCAAATCAAAGAAAATTTTGATTCGAAAAATAAGTTTGAAATAGAAGATAAGATAATTCAATTACCACAATCGGGAGATGAATGAGTTTATTTAAATTACGGCCAGCCTTAACCGGGTCGTCCGTAACTTCAAGAATAAGATCGTTGTAGAATCCCGAGGTAAATCGACATTCGATCTCAAGAAATAAAATTCAGGTATAGCAGGAGATAGATAGCATCGTAAACCGAGGATACAGAAATCTCCGGTAAATCACTGCTTATTGTAAAGGAGTTTTTCTCCTTTACGAATCGTTCGAAGATTGGCGAGACCGTCGATATATTATAGATATCATTCAAAATGGAGTTATGGGGTGCTCCAGAATTGAAAGAAGACGAATAGTGAGGGACACGAATGAATTTTGGAACCGAGGGGAACGTTCCAAAATTCAAAGGAATTGAGTCAAAGGAAGAGATTGAAACTCGAATGAGAGTGATTCTGTAAATACATTTACCCTATATGTTAAGTTTTGCCTAGAGCTACCAGAGCTCTGATACCAACTGTAACGACCCGATATTTTGGACCATTCGCATCCATTATAAGTGTATAGGTAGACACTCATGCCGGAGTTGAATTGCTCAAAATACCGCGTTGTTAATTTAAATTTGGCAAAACTGAACATATACAGTAAATAGATATAATCACAGATCACAGACACAGAGTAATAAATGCAGCGGAAATAAAAGAGATAGTAGTTCATGAAGCTACTATATGAATATATAAAATACATCAGAGTTTACAACAGAAGAGTAATACGATACATCAGATACAAATCAGAATACATCACTGGAATCATCGAATACTGGAAACTGAATAGATGGTTGGATCTTCAAGCAAAGCTCCAACTTCAAAGGTGAGTCTCGAAAGCTGAACCACTCAGTCTGACCCGAGCGTAAAGCAAAATACAAAACACTCGAGTCAGGATTAACATTCTTATATTAATAAATCCAACTCAAGTGAAATAGCAATTGAAATACAAGTAACTCAAAGGATGTTTGGAATAACCATCCTTTAAGGATCCGTTAAACTATCTACTATGTAGTAATGTACGATAAGTAGATAATGTCTATCAGTAATATAAAGATATCAAAATAGCGTTAAGTCATGGCCCATTCCACCCTTAACACATTTTTATTCCCACAAGCATATACAAGACCGTAGTTTCCCCAAAACCGGAAGTCACCAGAGGGCAATCCATATACTCAAGGTACAAATCAAAATCGTAGTGGTCGCGCATAAATGGAATACAAGTATGACAAGGCACATGAGGCTATACCCAAGATAGTGATACTACCGTTCGCCTGATCCGGGCTGGTGAGAACGCAACGCCGCAGCGCCCGCAACACCGTGAGACAACACTCCCAAAATCAAGGGTGCACCAATCGACAGCAAGTATAAGTAGTTCGAAGAAGTGTGTCCACTTGAGGTATCAATCCTCCATTGGCCCGGCACAGCTCCTGTTTTAGTCATTTCCAATTTGACACAAGTGTCAAGGCTATCCATTATCGTTCTCTTTCTTCAGTCAACACGACACCATTCCAACCACTTCATTCTGGATCATCACTCCGCGTATAGTTATTAAAGTGGTTTTCGGTTTAGATAGAGAGTATATCCATAACCGAATTCCGGTCTCTTTAATAACTTTCATAATTATTACACCGATTGGTCGTTTATCTATTTCAAAACCAAATCAATTTCAATTTCAAATAGAATTCGTAAATCAACATTTCATTTATCTATCAAAACAGTTTCCATACTTTGCGTTTCAAAACTTCCAAATTACCATTTCAAAATCTTATAATTCAATTTCAATCTTTATATTGAAAACAATTCAAATATTGATTCAAGTTCGTAAATAAGTTTCATTCCACAATCATTTAAATAAATTTTATTTAACATTCAAATCAATTTAAACTCATTTATCGATTTCATTCAATATTCGTTAAGTTACTTTATCATTCAAAACAATTTCTCTTAAATTTCCAATTCATTAAATCAATTCTTAAGTTCAACTTCATTAAATCAAAATTTACAATTTTGAATTAAAGTAAATTCGTCAAATCAATTCTTTCAATTTCCAGTCTTACATTAATTACAAAATATCACATTTTATTTCTTGTTAAGAAATTCAATTTCACTTATTTACTTACTTAAATAAATTTCCAAAACTTAATTAATAAATAAACTTAATTAATAAATAAACTTAATTTCAATTATTTACGAAGTAAAATTCACTTATTAAAATTCAATTTTACATATTAAAGAATTCAATTCAATTTAATCATTAAATAATTCAATCTTATTTAATTATTAAATAATTCAAAACTTAATTATTAAATAATTTCAAAGTTTAATAATTACAAACTTAATTATAATTTCAAACTTAATTATTAAATCATTTCAAAGTTTAATAATTTCAAACTTAATTATAATTTCAAACTTAATTATTAAATCGTTTCAAAGTTTAATAATTTCAAACTTAATTCATTCATTTCTCAAATTAAACAACATTCTTTCATCAATTACATTGTTAATATTTTGTTTCAGATTATTATATATTAACATTTTCCTTTCATTAAAATTCAAATTTCAACTTCATTTCAAAACATCAAATTATTTATTCAAATAAAATCTTCGTTTTATTTTTAAATCAAATTTTTTTGACCAATCGGGTTTTATTTAATTCTCTATCCTAGGTCAAAGTTTAATTTGGGTATTTATCATTTCAACCCGATTCCAATTCAATTCAAAATCAAAACAAAGTAAAGGGAACTTGCAGTGTGATAACTGGGATGGTGTCAAAGTAAATAAACAAGCAATAACAACAATCAATAACAATCCAATAATCAATTCAAATAATCCCGAAATAACCGTATTAATTCGCATTGTTATTTGTACGAATTAATATAATTATTTCTAGAATCTACACTATCATTTCATGTAGATTAAAGATTATTACATTACAGTTTTCCACTTGTCATTTATTACAATTTCATCCATCATCAATTTAACAACATACATTCAGTGGTTCAAGATGTAATTAAACAAATCCTACGTGTCAATAAATTTAACAGTTCAAGGGGTCATATTATACAATGTCATTAAATCAAATTTAACATTTAACTATCCTATATCAAGTTCAATTGCATACTATTTATCATTTAAACATTAACAATTTAACGTCCAATATAAACATCAACAATCAATAAATTATCAGCCAAACTGTATTATCATCGCATAAATAATTAACAGATAATGGTGTTAGATTTCACAGGTGAACTGATACAGGTAATAATAGTGTAAATATCTAACAGCAGCATATTTCAATTGTCGTTTCAATTGAAATCAAATTTAATAAATAAAAGAACGTTAATCGTGAGTGAGTGCTCACCTTTCGAGGCTTGAGAAATTTGACACAGAAATGAATTACAGATCCAAGCACGAATTCCAAAGCAAAGCTAAATTGGCACGAATTTCGACGGATATAGCTGATAACAGAAATCGATGAAAACAAATCAAAATTTGTTGGATATAAATAGAAACGAAATGTAAATTATCTTGTTATAAATACTTCTATAAAAATTAGTAATAACCTTTTAAATAAACAATATATATGTCATTGATAGATAGGCAAATGGATATAAATTAGTCCACACTATACATTGTAACTATCGTAAATATACTTAAATATATACTGGTATAAACGCATTATATATCAACATTATAACAAGCTTTATATAGTATAGCACGCAACTTTAAACTAGACTCATATATATAAACAAAACTTAAAATTCAAATACATGACATAAAACCTACTGTAACTTCATATATATAAATTTATAAACTAACATATTATACTAAAATTTTAAAATCAATATATAACAACAAAAAAAACATTACCTATTATCTAACTAGAGGAGGAGATGTTGGATCTGGGTGGAGGCTCGGCTCGTGAGGTGTGCGCAGCTGTGTTGTGTGGAGGCCGAGATGGAAGATGTACGGGAGGGGAAAGAGGAGGGGAGAGGCACGAACTATGGATTGTTGGCTAGGCACTCGGGAGGAGGAAGACGCGGTGAAGGCTTTGTGGGTGACTAAGGACGGTGGACAGTGGAAGCATGAGAGGTGAAGGAAGGAAAAGCTGGCGAGTCAGGGTCAGGTCGGTGGTGGGGAGGCGGTGACGTCAGCAGGGAAACTCGGCCATTGGCGGTAGAGCTGCTGTTGAGGCTCGGCATGGGGTTGCGTGGGAAGATGTGAGGTCAGCTTCGAGTGGAGGCGGGAATCTGCGGCGGTGTAAGGTTGATGGCGTTGGCTACAAGGAAGAGGGAGGGGAAGGCACAGTTTGCATATTTCTTTATTTTTTTTTTTACGTCCAAGCATGGCCAAAGAAAAGAAGGGGAAGGAGCTAGATATAAGTGATATGGAAATGAAGAGCTGGCAAAGGTATTTTGGTGAAATGAACCCAGAGTAAATGAAAAGGTGGATCTAAAGATTTAAGCGAACAGTTATGTATTAAATTAGAACCATCGGGAAAAGTAAAATTCAGAGTTGAATTCAAGAAAAATAAATAAATTCTAGTGGTTGACAGTTTGCACGATGAAGATGAATAGACGCAGAAAACAAAAGGACTCGGAAATGAAAGGATTCAAAAAAAACGGATACCGATGCGGTAAGCGTTACGCAAAGCGCAACGTACAACGGAACTCCGAATTTGACAATCGAATATACCGTAGAGATCGGTACGACGAGATGATCAAAACGGTATATAGAAATCAGTGGTACGATCATCCGATAAAAATCGATATCGGTACCAGAATACTGCTATTTTGCAGAAAATAAGAACGACGGAGCCAAAGATGTCCGAATTTGGAAAAAC
This sequence comes from Allium fistulosum, assembly GCA_030737815.1. NCBI lineage: Eukaryota > Viridiplantae > Streptophyta > Magnoliopsida > Asparagales > Amaryllidaceae > Allium > Allium fistulosum. Next base: position 626,130,839 of record CM060902.1, on the reverse strand, counting down.
GACAAACTGAAATCTTGCTCAGAAGATGATTTAGAATTTTTCTATGTAAAAATATTTTGGTTTTGAAAACATTTTATTTTCATCGCTTTTTAACTGATTAAATTGAAGTGAATTTACGCGCGAAATAAACTTTCGTATTTTCGGACGAAAATTTACCAGTCGCTATGTTTAACTAGACGTATTCCAAATATTAAATTTTTATTTCAAAATTTTATCGTTTGAAATTTCGCAAAATTTCAACTAATTACGTTATTAAACAGTTGAAATTTTACGGGTCGTTACAGACGGGGAGCTGGTGCACGACCTGGATTGGATGTTCACTGTCCTCCTTCCTGCGGATTCTTCACAAACTCCTGTAACTTTTTCTGCCTAATCAACTTCTCTATAGCAACGTGTAAGTGTCTGCACTCTTCAGTATTGTGCCCATAAGTCTCATGAAAGCGGCAGTACTTCTCGGTCCGCTTTTGTTCCTCGGTTGACTCCTTTGGACGTGGCTTTCTGTACTGAAAGGTATTGCAGGTTGATAGGTAAATGTTTTCAAGAGACGCATTCAGCGGGGTGTACTCATTGTAGGTTGGAATTCTCGGCTTCCATTTCCCCGCTTCTCTCTTCTTCTCTTGATTTCTTCCTCCGGATTCCATAGATTACCCAGGCTTGTTCTGGACATTGACTTGAACCTTTCCTAAGTTGTCTTCGGACTGCTTCACAGCAATGTTGCTTTTCACGGACTCCTGGACAGGCCCTGGTGCCTTATCTCGTCTTATCCACCTAGCTTCCTCTCTTATTATGAACTGGTGTGCCTTTGAGTAAAAACTCTCTAGCGTAGTCGGAGGTTTTCCTGCCAACCAGTCTCCAAACTCTGAATCCGGATCCACACCTCGCACCACAGCCATAAGAATTGCATGATCATTGGGATTGCTGACTTCAGTCGCCGCAACATGGAATCTCTGTAAATACTCCTTCAATGACTCCCCAGGAGCTTGGATTACACTTGATAGAGACATCACATCCTTTGGACAAGTAGTGTGTATCCTGAACTGTTCTATAAACTTCTTTGCCAACTCCTCGAAATTGGATACGGACCGCGGAGGAAGTCGGGTGAACCATATGGTAGCAATCCCGGATAGGGTTATCGGTAAACACCTGCACTTGGTTGCATCATTTGCTCTATCTGAATCCATCATCCATTCGTACCTCATGACATGCTGCCTAGGATCAGTCTTTCCTTCATAAGCTGGGATAGTTGGCATACTAAACTTTCTGGGGTACGCTGCCTGTAGAACAATGTCTGTGAACGGAGTATGACTTCTTGACATTCCCCAATCGTCGTTTGATAAGCCTGGATTCTCTTTCATCAATTTTCTGATCATGGCTGTCAGGTCTGGTGTTTGTATGAAAGGTGGAAGGTTGGAGTCTGTCCTATGTGATTGATCAGGCTGATGCCTTCTCTGCTGGTGATCTGCCAAATGTGCATCCCGAGGTTCGACATCATTGACATATTGATGATCCGGGCCTCCAGCCTCCACCTGCACTCCAACCCCTAAGTTTCCAGCTCCTTCTTGGTCATGGTCTCCAGCTGTTCGGACAGCAGCACCTGCCTGCGTAGTTTCAGTCTTACGGCGTCTACGCTTGGGTGGTTCATCGGATGAAGTTGAGCTGTCGGATGAAAATAAGGGGCGGGATTTCCCCCAGCATTCTGGTGCTGTTGTTGAGTGAGTTGTGCCATGAGGTTGGCGTTGGCTTGCATCTGCTCTCCGAGTTGTCTCCTGCTTTCCCTGAGTTCTCTCATCAAGTCGTTGAACTCTATTCTGGTGACAACCGACATTTGGTCCTGGGCGGTAATCCCTGCACCTGGAATCGCTTGCTGATTGCTAGGTCCTGCCTGTTGTACGCTAGCAGTCTCATGGGCGTCCGCATTATGAGAGGCTGATCCGGTACGTGGTCTTGCCATTGTAGAGTTATTGGTATGAACTCTGAGTAGAATCGACGGACGTCCTACGAATGAATCGGATCTTCTTTGGGGGATTTGTTCAATCCAGTAGCTTCAAAGAAGATCCTTGAGGCCTGAGAATTCATTTCTCAGTGAAATCACCAAAGTGTTAGCACCAAAATTGGCCACTAACCTCGTTGAGAAAGATTATGTAGAGAGATAAATGATGAAAGTATATTTAAACAAAGATCAATATGCTAAATTGGACGCAAAGACGAGAACACCAGATTTATAGTGGTTCGGCGTAACTGCCTACGTCCACTTTGAGGTTAATCTTTATTGCTTCACTTGATAATTGATTACAGATACAATCCGTTTTTCAACTACTTGAATACAATTGTTAAGTAAAGAGGATGAGTCTTGAAAGCGGCAGAGTCTCCCCAGTGTTCTCGAAAAAAGGTCCCTTTCACTGTGCCCCTGCCTCTCTATTTATAGACAATGATGGGTTGGACTTCCCTGGTGGGCCTGGTAGCTGAATACCTCGACCCAAATGGAGTAACTCTATGTGCCGACCCAAATATGTCGAACGGCTAAATGCCGAACAGGGCATGAATGCCGAACGATCTCCTTATGCCGATCGAAGTGAGGTCGAACACTCTGAATGCCATAGGAAGTATTTGTGCCGAACGACCATCTTCATGCCGATCAAAGTGAGGTGCTGAGTGGGGAGTGTATGCCGAGCAATGGTTGAAGTTGACTGAGGTTGGATGAATGCCGATCACCTCTGGCTGCCGAACATTCTCGGGATGCCGAACAGTCTTTGGATCCCGAACGAACTCAAATGCCGAGCAAACCTCTTTTGCCAAACATTCACAGATTCCAAACGATATACAATATCGAACGTCTCTTAATGCCGAATGCCCTTGCGTGCCGAGCGTCCCATAGATGCCGGACAATCTTGGATGCCGAGCACTCCTGGATGCCGAGCGCTTCTTGGATGCCGAGCGCTTACTAATGCCGAGCGCTTCGTGGATGCCGAGAGTAATGAGATGCTGAACAACCCAGTTGAGCCGAACGGTATGGATGTCGAATGACTCATAAATGCCGGACAGTATGCTAACGCCGAGTACTTAGTTGCCTGGTTAAATCTCCACGAAACACCAAGATAAAATAAACCCGAAAGAAGAATGTAGAGAAAAACCAAGGGATGCTCAAACTATGCCATGGGCAAAAACTCCTGAAGTGACAAATCAAGAAGAAAACAAAATTAGGGACATAAGTGGTGATGAAGATGATAAAATCGATGATAATTCTCAATCCCACCAATGTGTAAGATAATAAAATCAAGAAGTTTACTTGGAGGTATCGACTCCACCAATCTGTCCTTATTTCCTAAGAACAAAAGCCCTTCAACTATTAAGGACTTTAGGCTTATGCCTGTTGCAGTGTGACTAACAGATGCACATCCAAGATACAGACTTAAACTTATAATGAAAATATATTTATATGCAGGCAGAAGTGTTAAAATAAATAACATTAGTCATCAACTTCAAGAATAGTCAGCATTGCAACATATGTTGATTTATGGTTTTGTTGACACATCCATGGCTACTAATTTATTCCAATGAATCTAACCAGACAAATATATTTGTATTATTTCCTTTTTTTCTTTTGGAGTTTTGATTATTGTAGAAATTATGTTGGTATGATCATTTGTTTGAATTTATCATTTAAGTCGGGTATTATCTGTTGTAAACTTTGGATGTTCTTTGGGGTAGCAGTCGCAAGTGAAAGGTGCCTTTTTCTCGAAGATCTTGAACAGTCAAGAGATGCGCTAACTTACCCGACGTTATTTCGACGATCAGAGAATAGGGAGACCTAAAGTCTGCTTGCTTTTTTTTCTGAATGAATTGTCCGAAGCAGAATCGGTATGCACCACCTCCCGCTCACTTCGCTCGAAATATATTTGTATAAATATAGATTTCTCATGTGGATGTTGGGGCCTCGGGTCTCCTACATATTTGCTTTGTTGTGAGGAGAAAAGTCATGTAACACCACACGCGCGCCACCGTCCGTCCGACCGAACCGGGCCGGGCCGGTACGAGTTTCGGGTTTGGATCAAATCTAAACAGTAACGGGTTAGATTTCAGCCCGTTAAGGACCCAGAACCGAAATTTCTGAATTTAAATAAAGGGCGGGAAATTTGTAACGTTTTCTGAACGTTGAAAAAATGAATAGACGTGACGTTTCAACTCAAACGTATGTGACCATTAGCAACGGTTTTGAAACGTTGGGAAGGGACGCAACCCTCCACGAATGGATACATCTTCACATCTATAAATAGCAACGCCCAGAAAGTGTTAGGAATTAATTCAGATTCTTCTTCTTCCTACACAGATTTGCAACGCCAGGGAAGTGTTGCTAATCGCTGCACTTCCATTACTCTATATTTTGTAACATCTGCAAGGTGTTGCAAACGCTGAATTATTGCAGATTTGTTTCTTCTTCTTCATTCCTTTCTCTACATATTGCATCGTTAGATATCAAATACTAAAGTGTTCTTGGTCGGATCAAAGGCGTACAAACTTTGAATCCGATTACGCTGTTAGAAGAAGAGATATATATGGAACAACCTGAAGATTTCAAAACCCCATGCCAAGAAAAGAAAGTTTGCAAATTAGTGAAATCTCTTTATGGCCTGAAGCAAGCTCCCATGCAATGGCATGAGAAATTTGATAGAGTTGCACTGTCATATGGATTCATTGTTAATGATGTTGATAAATGTATTTATAGCAAATCGGATAACAACGGTAGTGTTATAATACACTACACCAAACAACCCATTTTGTAACACTTTTCCGGTTTCAATTTACAACGCTAATAACCGTTACAAATTTCTAACGGTTATATCCGTTACAACCATTTACAACGGCTATTACCGTTAGTAAATATGGTAATTTCGTAAATAATTCAAAGCGGCGTAGATAAGATTGTAAATTTATCTTCTATCAATCGTTATCTCGTTTCTCACGATAACCATTTCTCACTCTCTCACGTTTCGTTCGTACCAGGTTTTCTGCCACCGCCTCCACTGTCTGCCACCGCCTTCGCTGTCTACCACGCCTCCGTCTTCTGCCACCATCACCTCCCATTGTCCTATCAAATCGACGAAGATGATGGAAGATCTGGGTTGCGAACTACAAATCTAGGGTTTCGCTTTTCGACCTCCGTCATGAACATCAATTTCTTGCATACGAATTAAAGGATTATGTACGATTGGCTCATTAGCTCCTATTGAATGATGGCAACAAGAAATTCCCTTTTCCAGATGGAAGATTCTTCTTGCAGGCATCAGCTCAGATAAGTCCAAAATTAATGAAACTTGCTTTATGTTAGTTGTTGCTTCATTTGTATGCTTCGATTCACAAATAATACACTTATAATCTTACAATATCAGTTGTAGTTGTATGTTTGTATTGAGTTCTTTGCCTTGAAAATCACTCTGATTTTGCAACGTCTACACCTAAATGCAAGTGTTTAGATTTGAGTTTATTTGAAATTAGATCCAAAACTTCTAGTAGATTATTATGTTGACCAGACTGAATCAGATCCAAAACTAACTAAGATTTGATGTACATCAATTATGCATTTCGATTGTGTAGGTATTCTTTGATTGCACATTATTTGATTTTCTAAACACAAATGATTGTATCAGTAAGTCATTTGTTAATTAACAATTGAGTAAATTGTAGCTGAAATTGCATATAAGATGTTTGATAAAATGATAAAGAAGAAAAAAATTCGCTGCTCTTCTACTCTATAATTGAATACTAATATTTTATATGTTGAAAATCATATTAAAATGAACATGATTATTACCAAAGTTTTAGATTATTTTGCTATAATTATTTCTTACTAGTGACGATGACTAAGCATTGCATTCTAAGTAAATTTAGTTCCACGGCATAGCTTAAGAGCAAAAAATACATCAGTATATGAAGGTGACAGAACAATCCTCCTAAATCCAGGTCAATCGTCTTCCGAAATGCAACAAGTAGAAAATAGTACTAATAAACCATCTATGTTGAGATAATTCTATAGTATATATAGTCTGACCATGTCAGCATTGTAATATTATCCTTTTGATAAAAGAATTGAGTTCGTACATGAGTAAATGTAGTGACATTATTAGCTGAGTAGGGTAGGGTAGGTGACTAGATAGATTTGCCAAGCTACAGTTAGAAGTAGTCATAATGGTGACATAATAGGATATTAAGTGATGTAGACATATAAACTAAACAATTACTAAACACATTTTTGAGTAATCCTTCTCACTTGAGAAGAATTCTCTGTCCTGCACATTTTAGTTAGTCTTTGAGTTCAATGGATGTGGTAAAAAAACCTTTATCCAGGATATAACTCACGGTTTCTATTTTCTATGGTATTGGATAGGGAACGCTAATGAAGCACAGGCAGTATATCTTTAGCCAAGCTGGAACATAGCTTGTGTAACCTGTAGTAGAATCTATGGCATTATAATTCTTTGGTTTTCCATCAATAAATTATTCCGCAGCAGACTTTGTATTACTGGTCATACCTGTAAATAAAAATAAAAAATAACTTTTTAAAGAGTTATGTTTATTTACTAGCATTACAAGATCACCACTTATTATCTTTTCTTGTACTAGTTCTCTAAATAATAAATAAGATCCTATATTATGGCTTAAGAATAAGTAAATGTCTAAGGATTTGTTGGGCTGTCAAATAAAAAGATTAATGGATAGTGTGTGGTTACAAGCAGCTTGTGGTGAATATTATTTGACATCCACTTATATCTTTGACCATATCCCAAGCTCAGTATTTGGCATGCAACTCAAGAAACTAGCTGAACAATATTCAGTTTTTGAATGCCATTGCCACATGTTGGGGATTTTATTGAGAATTTCCTCTTTTACCATAGTATGAATGCTACTCAACATTTGGGTGATTATTGAAAACCGTGCAATAATGTGAGTCAAATTACCCACACATTCAAGTATTATCTTTTCTAGAGTGATGAAGCAATAAATCCTTGAACAAATAATCCCTTGGAGTCACGTGCATTGTTTAAATTTCTCCAATTATAATCCACTTGATATTTGAAGTAAAAAATCGCTAATACTAAATAGCAGCTGGGTATGCAAATATGTTCATATAATGTTTGATTGATTAACCACCTTATTTTTTTGTTATATCTCTTTACTGAGCTTATAAGCTTTTATAATGATTTGATAATGGGTCCATAAGCACCTTCACTAGTTCATTTTTAACTTCCTTAACTGTGCTCATAGCTTCATATTAGTTTGATGTTGGGTTCATGTACTTGTTGTGTTGAATAGGTCAGTGCTTTGTAAGTTGTAGAGCTTTGTGCTGCACATTGAGTTGATTCTGTTTAGGAACTGGTGTATGAAAATTGATTATTGAAATTTCAGCTTCTCTTATATATTCTGAAGGTTAATGTGTTTTTCAGTCCAGTTTAGAAAGTAGGTTATTACTTTCTTGATACTCTTATCATGGATGCTAAACGATGAGAGTTGTTAGTTAATTTGCTAGCTTCAAAATACAGTGAAGAGATTAGAGCATTGATTGCCAAAATCGAGGAATAAAACAATTGGTTTTCATTTTTTAGGTGAAGGCAGCAAATGAAATTACGGTAGGTAGGAACCTATAAATAAGGGTAATGATGGATAATTTCAAAGCACTCCTTGGAAAACGGGTGTAGTTTTCTAAATAATCAGTCCTTGTAACAAAATTTGTGTAATCGGGGATGACATGCATGTGTTGCATTTGTTAATGTAATATAAAAGAAGAATTATTGACACGAACTATCACTGTAGGAGGATAATAGGTATATGTTATATAACATTTTTATGCTGCACTAATACAATGATAATTGAATTTTGCAAAGAATGACAAATTGCAGCAAGTTCCTAAACTGAACATTTATTCTGCTATGGTCTTCATAGTTTACTATCTATCTTTTTGATGGTTTTCTAATTTTTGTTTGTAGGCAAAATCTTAGGGACTCAGCAAGCAGTTACTATTTGATGGTTTTGCTTCACAGTGACATCTTTTTATGAAGTTAAAACAAAAAAAGTACCATTAAATTACTTTTGTTTGCCTAGAAATTTCTATAGTTGAAGTCACTGATACAAACAACCGTATAGAAAGGAAATGCACATGTTTGCTTGGTAGGTCATGTGCATTACTTTTTTCTATTACCTGCAAAATATATTGTTTGTACCTTCTATTACCCTCTTACTTCTTAATTATTATCAAATATTATATATTGGATTGCATTTGTCATACAGTTTGATTATCTTTGCTTGCTTGATAACCTTGTGCAATTTGCTATAATCATGTAAAATAGTTTGTATATATTTGAAAGAATTTCATATATTGATTTAATAGGAATTCTATTATGCTATTGATGTCTAATGAAGGTTCGCTATTTTTTCATCTGAAAATAAAGCAGGGAGAAGAATTCTCATCCGAAAACAAATTAACTATTTTTTCATCACACGGCGATTAGTTCCTCAGATGTCTTGTAAAGGTATATTTTGAAATAATGCAAACTATACTTTACTGTTTATAATTTTTGCAAGGTGCCAGAGATATCTTGATAAATGATGGAGGGCAATTGAAGGCATCATGATTTGGTTTGATCCAACTATCAAAGTTATCAGCTGTTGAAGTGAAGTTGGTAGACCAAGCGACCCAGATTTGCAGTTTAAGTAAGTCACTCAAATTCAATTTCAATTTGGTCAATGAATTATGCCCTTAAATTTCATCCTAGCTTTCTTTTTCTTCTTTAGCTTGATACCATTTTCTTTTTCAACTTGACATATGAAGACTGTTGCGATCTTTAAAAGTGAAACTTATGTATCGACTAGTCTGTAGAATTTCATTTGATACTGTTAATAAATTCAATCATTTAGTGGTATTATGCAGCTATTCTAACATCAAATAGGGACCATTTTGTTCAAAAGAATGTTGATGCATCTTTTATAATGAGAACGTGAAGTACCCCTTGCAATATTTCTTAACCACCGGTCAAATCTTTTGATAATTATTTTTCTTCTTCTTGTTTGTAATCGAATTTATATGATGGATTATTTGTAAGATTCTAGCACCATGCATGTAAGTACGACAAATTATAAACCATTTTCATAATTCATGTAAAATGCATTAGGGAATTAATTACAATTTTCAAATTTGAATTAATTTTCTTTGCTTATTAATCAATTAGTTACCGTGAATTCTAAATAATTATAATTGGTTCCAATTAATATGAGCTAATAGTTATTCAAATTAATTAGTGGATTTATTACAATTCATTATGTTATCAAATTTCATATTATCCTAAATTTTGTGTGTATGAGTAAGATGTGAATCGAATGAAAAAAAGTAAGCCATGCATGCTCTGTCACGCATATATGGTATTAGTGCCAGGCTAATTCATTATGTTTAACCATGTATGTTTGTAATTAATTATAATTAAAGAATATTAAAGAGATCTAATTCAAATTTGAGAATTGAGTTTTGAATGCATTTAATTCTTAAATAGCTAATAAGATCTCCTTAACTTCAGTGGCATATATCCAAAAACCGACTTACCTGTTGATAAGAAGAAAACTGTACATGTTAAAAAATATGATAGTAAACTGCATTAGATAATAAACTACATGGTAAGTAATTAATATAATCAATAAACATTTAAAGTGTGAAATTTGAAAAGTGTATATTGATATACCTAATACATAATTATAAAGTTGGAACTATAGTATATGCAATAAATTTGGAATTATATAGTTTAGTAAGGTCCTTTAGCAATATTGAGTAATTAACATAATCAGTAAGCATTTAGATTATGGAAAATATACATTAATGCATTACAAAATTAGAAAGTAGGAAAAAATCAGAAATAGAAATTTGAATATTGTAGTTAGTAAAATAAATATGAAGTATAAAAGAATTGATATATCATATATATCTAATATTGAATCATGAAGTCAAAATAAAAGGACAATCTTTATAAATACACGATTTTGAAGTCTAAAATTCTAATAAATTGTTAAGTACAAGATATATTTACCAACTACAATGACTACCTTGATTATGTAGGAAACAATAAATTCATAAAGCATTCTATTAATGTAAACAATTGAATTGAAAGCAATGAATAATTAAATGAGAAAATTCATTTATGCATTTAAAATCCAGTAATGTTTAGATTAGTAATCATAGTGCGGACATTTTACTTCCATGTAAATAAATAATATGAATGAATTTCCAAACCAGAATTTGAAATTTATGACAAAATGAGCATGATTACTAATTAGTGCAGGTGAAAGAGGAAAAAACGTTGAAGGCACATAAAAGGTGGATGAAAATTGCATTACTTAAATTACATCACATGTTAATAAGATATGATAAAGCGCCTACTTAATTGAATTAGATAATAACCTACACGGTAAGTAATCAATCTAATCAATAAACATGATGGAATATGGAAAGTATACATCGGTATATCTGATATAGAATTAGAAAATTGGAATATGCGATAATTTTAGAAACGAATAGCATGGTAAGCTAATTTAACATTATTTTCTCAGCAATTAATATAATTAATAAACATTTCGAGTATGGAAAGTATCCATTGATGCATCTCATACAAAGTTAGGACCAGCACTATCTTCAACATAGTTACTACAAAATTCACAAATATTAACAGCACCAGCTCCTCTAAATTGAAGATTAGAATTAGTCAGAAGACCATTTATAGCACTTTCCAAAGAAAGAAACTGATTTCTCTAAACAAAATTTGTTTCAGAGTCTCTGTTCCACCAAAACTCAGTATCAATCTCTGAAAATGATACAGCTTTATAAATAATTGATATAGAATGAGCTTTTTTCTTGCCTGTCCAAACATAATAATCTTCTCCGGCTATTAACTTAACACTTTGAATTAAATTCTAGACAGCCCAAATTCTCACATTACTTGTGAAGGAACAGAATAATACCATCCATCACATAATCACATGCTTTGTCCTCCATTGGAATTCCAGATTGACTTCTTCCATCATAAGATACCACATTTGCCAAAGATAAAACCAGATTGCAGAAAAAATTAGCCTCATCTCCCTTGTTAATCGATTGCTTTGCTTGCATGATGATTGCAGTCGGTTGGTTCAAGTATCAAGTTAATTGTTGATTTTCATACGAATTAGTTTTCCCTTTTTAATATTTTATTCGAACTCGACTATTCTGATTGCCAATGACGAAGTAGGTTTAAATAGGATTTGATTTTGGAAAAGATTGCGTGATTTTCAATTTTAAAATTTCAAAGCTTAATTTCGGTATTTAAATTTGATCATTGAGTCCTGATTGAACGGCTTTTTGAAAAAACGACTTGTTCATTATTGATATATATGTTTAATTCTCTAACTTGGATTTACTTAAACCTTTGACATAATTTTTTGTATTGAGCTTCGGCCTGAAATTGAATTGTTTATCTTCTTGATATATTGTAAAAATTCTATTGAATATTTCATTACGAGAATATATCATTCATTTACTATTTTCTGACCGTTTTCTCTTTTGCAATAATTTATTATGCAACTGAGTGTTATGGTTGTTCAGTAAAAGTTTGGTTGTTAACTTGATTGTGTAGTTTGGTTACTATAGTTGTGCACCTATCTGTATATGCATTTGAACGTACTTCTCCCTGTTGTACTTGTACCTTGTTACTACTTGCATGTAATTGGTTATTCTCTGTAATTCCTTTAGTGTAAGCGCTTCAGTCTTTTTATCTTTGAAGTTTACAAGGTTTTTCTATTTATTGTCCGTCTTTGTTACATGAGCAGAAAATGGTAGTCATACAAGATATGCTTCGAGTTTTAATAGTTTGCATTGCCAACAAGAGGCTTGAATCTGCTGATATGCTTGTCAAGCAATTAGCTCTACATCGACTATGAAGCAAGTGAAGCTTACACAAGCATCAAAAGCAATAGCTAATTTCAAGGAAGATGAAGATAGAAAATGGAAAGCAAAGATGGAGAGGTGATGAATGGGGAAAGAGTTGTATGGGTGGAGAAAGTGTTTGATCCAGAAGCACCTATTTATAAAGCACCACAAAATGGTAATTACAAGCTATTTGATATAATTGATGGAGGTTTTGTTATTTGGCCTGAGTGTCGTGTTTGTTGTTTGTAGGATCTAGAATTTATTTTGAAGTAATGTTAGAAATTGTAATATTTTGATTTCATACTCTTTAGTTATGTATGATGAACTTGTGAAATTTCGAATCTTCCTTTAATTTGTTGTCAAATATTTGTGCAATTTAAGTTGGATGTTTGGATGCGTAATTGCTTATTGTTATTGAAATTCTGTAATTTTTTATATGTATGTACCTACTGTATTATAATAGACAATTCTGTAGTGTAAATGATAGCAAAAATGCAGGTCTACATGGTTTGGTAGCTGTAACAAACATATTCGTTACTAAAGACGAAATTTATAACGATCATAGTCGTTACTATTGATGAAATTTGTAACGAACAAGGGCGTTACTAATGATGAAATTTGTAACGGACAAGGTCGTGATAATTTAGAATGACAACCCCTTCTTCCACCATGAAAGGGGAAACTAAGTAACGGAAAATACCCGTTACAAACTGATGCAAATAATAACAACCTATTTCGTTACAAAAATTTAGATTTCTAACGACAAAGTCCGTTGGTAAGTGATATATGTAATAACGGGTAGAGGCCGTTATAAATATTTGTAACGACATTCCTCACGCCTATACCGCTCACGACTATATCTGTTATAAATTTCATTTGTAACGACTATATTCGTTACAAATACACCTTTTTGGTGTTGTGATATGTTTATACGTTGATGACATGCTAATATTTGGTTCCAATATATCATGTGTGAATGAAACTAAAAAGTTTATGTCTTCTAAATTTGATATGAAAGATCTAGGAGAGGCTGATGTAATTTTGGAAATTAAAATTGTTAGGAAAGAGGGGAAGTTATTACTAACTCAATCTCATTACATAGAGAAATTCCTACAAAAGTATGGTCATTACGATGATAAAACAGCACCAACTCCTTTAGATCCTAGTATTAAATTAGAAAAGAACACTGGACGTACTATCTCTGAACTAGAGTATTCCAGTGTTATTGGGAGTCTTATGTATGCTATGCATTGCACTAGACCAAACATCGCACATGCTATAAGTGTATTGTGTCGATTTACGAGTAATCCAGGTTTCGAACATTGGAAAGCTATCTCCAGAGTTTTAGCTTATTTGAAAGGAACCATTGAATATGGTTTATCTTATAAAGGATATCCTGCTGTAATAGAAGAATATAGTGATGCAACCTAAAACAATGTAGAATCCAAATCCAAGTCTACGACTGGATGGATCTTTACACTAGGAGGCGCTGCTGTGTCTTGGGCTTCTAAGAAGCATACCTGTATTTTTGACTCAACAATGTTGTCAGAATTGATTGCGTTAGCAGATGCATGTAAAGAAGCGGAATGGCTTAGGAATTTATTAATGGAAATCCCTTTATGGAAGAAGCCATCTCCAGCAATCTTGATTAACTGTGACAATCAAGCAACGATATACAATGTGTCTAATAAGACATATAATTGAAAGTCTAGACATGTGAGTCTAAGACATCAAATGGTGAGACAGTTACTCAAAAGAGGAGTTATAACTGTTGACTACATAGAAATGAAGAAAAACTTAGCTGATCCACTTACAAAGAGTCTTCCAAAGGCAATGGTTTCTATAAAGTCATAAGAAATGAGACTAAGGTCTGTGAATGAAGGTTGATCATCCTTAACAGAAACCCAACTTATGTCTTGAAAAGGATAGACAAAGTTCAATGGGTACCAACAAGTTAAGTGAATGATTATGGAACACTAAATCGATAATCCCATAATATTTAGTGTTGGATTCTGCAAGAACAAAGGATGGATATATATCCTTAATAAGTCTAGAAACCTTAAAAGGTGAATCGCAGAAACACCTTAAGAGACTTACCTATATGAGTATGGAAATCAGGCCGTTTCCTAGGAAAGTAAGACCGCTTTCTAAGTAGACTCATGAACCAGGATTTGAGCACATGGCCATTAACGTGCTGAGCAATACATAACACCTTACCTAAGGAAATCAACATGTGTAATTGTTCCGATTTTATCATTAGGGATACTTGGTTCAAGATTCGTTCACTATAGAATCTCGATAAGGCCTTGAATGATTTACACTAAGTAAAGGTTCAAATCCAAAAGATACATTTCATTTATGTGTTGGTTTTCACGATGATGCAAAACTTGATCTTAGAACTACATAGGCTTGATCCCACTTGGGTATGTAGGAAGTCACTCTAGTGATGCAGCCATCCTATTTATTAATTTTTCTTATTTGAAAATTGGGGGAGATTGTTGTAAAATTTTCAAATATAGTTTTGGGGATTTGGGTTTTGATTTGGAAGAGAAGAAGTAAAGGGGGAAGAAGAAATCAATTAGTCCCACATGCTAGAAAATTATGCAATATATTTGTATAAATATAGATTTCTCATGTGGATATTGGGGCCTTGGGGCTCCCACATGTTTGCTTTGTTGTGAGGAGAAATGTCATGCAACACCACATGCGCGCCGTCATCGTCCGTCCGACCGAACCGAACCGGGATGGGTCAGGTACGGGTTTCGGGTTTGGATCCGAAAAAATATTTTTGGATCGAATGTAAACAGTAACGGGTTAGATTTCAGCCCGTTAAGGACCCAGAACCGAAATTTCTGAATTTAAATAAAGGGCGGGAAATTTGTAACGTTTTCTGAACGTTGAAAAAATGAATAGACGCGACGTTTCAACTCAAACGTATGTGACTGTTAGTACCGGTTTTGAAACTTTGGGAAGGGACGCAACCCTCCACGAATGGATACCTCTTCACATCTATAAATAGCAACGCCCAGAAAGTGTTAGAAATTAATTCAGATTCTTCTTCTTCCTACACAGATTTGCAACGCCAGGGAAGTGTTGCTAATCGCTGCACTTCCATTACTCTATATTTTTTAACATCTGCAAGGTGTTGCAATCGCTGAATCGTTGCAGATTTGTTTCTTCTTCTTCTTTATTCCTTTCTCTACATATTGCATCGTTAGATATCAAATACTAAAGTGTTCTTGGTCGGATCAAAGGCGTACAAACTTTGAATCCGATTACGCTGTTATAAGGCTTCATTGAATCCTGAAAGTCGATAGTTTGATAACCCGTTTGTACCTGGTGGGTTGAACTATTGTCTGAAACAATCTATTCCATAGATCCTTGAAGTCGGAAGTATAGCATTATCTTCATCGCAATCGCCATCAAATTGGCCTCGAATCGCAAAATACCCAACATTATCAAATTTTACCTATTTTTTTTGTTAAAAAGAAGACAAAAATGGGAGGGAAAAAAGAAAACTGGTTAAAAGGAAAAAGAGTCCCTTGTTATGTAAATTTTTTTTGCATTAATTGTACATACATGCTAGAAATCATTTAGTATTTTTTTATACCTTTAATCTGTAGTACAATGAATCTTACTAGTCATCAGTAAATAATGTTCTTCATATTATATGACTATTGTATGCTATTAAAACTGTAGGACCATATTATTTTCATTTGTCGGATCATTTTAATAACCAAGAAACGTTTATATGTCATTATTTTGTTTCAATTTAAAAATACAAATTTACAGGTAATATTGGGTATCATTATTCTCTTGATTAATTTAGTAAACATTGTCATGGGTATAACTCAATGGGAACTGCCATGGTTTGAAGGCAACACTGTATGTATATTGATTGCCTGAAGAGAAGGTGTACTTCAAATAAGCTCAACTTTTATAACTATTGCAGATGAGCTCAACTCTCATATAACTATCACAAATGTATATGCAAATTTTATATATATATATATATGAATTCTAAGACTCACACCCCTCAAAGTAGAATTAATTTCGTGTCTAGATATAATGGACCACAATGAAAATATCGCAGGTAATAATATATCTACATATACTATACTTACTATATGTTATCTGTGCAAAAAAGGAAGCCAAAAACATAAAACTATTGTTATCATTATTAAATACTCACCTAATTTCATTTCATTTTCTACACATCGTAACAAAATAGGGTTAAATAAATTACCTCAAAATCTTGACTATTTGATTAGCTTGAAATATAGGGATAAAGGTACCGCCACAGCGTAATTAAGGGGCGTAATAATCTGTAAACATGTGAGAGAAGAAATAAATGAATAAATGAAGAATCATAAGCAGTGAAAAATCATATAACCAATATTGCAGTACCTCTCACGGCAGTTCGAATTAGAGAGGCGTGGAATTAGAGTTCTAGGCAGTTGAAACGGTCGCTGCTTGTTTAGGGATTGGGATGGACGTTAGCTTATTTGATCGACATTAGCTTAGTCAACTTAAATGCACTGTAGATTACGGTACATGAAGGAGATCGACGAAGGCTTGGGTTTCGCGAGTGGCTGCATGAATGTTAATGACGCGAGCGGTTAGATCAACATAGGATTTGTTTTACAGAGGTGACGAAGTGAACGGATTGGAAAGGGAGGAAAGGAAAAACGGGGCAAGGTTGCTAATAGACGCAAATTTATATTCCCGCACAAAATAATTATTTCCCGCCTTCTATTTATTGGATAGCATTGGAAAACCCATGTCTCTATACCGTATAGCGTTGAATAACTTGGTCTACCTAGCGTTGGAAGGAGGAAAGACGCAAACGCTATGTATTGATGCTATGAAAGATCCGAATTTTTGTAGTGGGTGCTTACAAAGCTAACCAAATAACAAGAAATACACTGAATTGATGAAACAACAAACTAAAATGTTTATATATACTTTTTCATAATGTGTAAGCCACATTTTCCCCATTAGTTTATTAGATTAATATTTACCCAACATAATTTATTTATTTTAAAAAAGGGTAAACAATTACCCAGCATGGAGAAAAAGACCATGAAACCAGCTGATATTTACATAACACTTCGACTCCCAATTATAGTTGATCTCAGTACCCTAATGTTCTTTCTGAAATATTCAATCTTGTTGTATCAAACATGGAAATATAGCTATAAAACTCAAGAAATAGGAATTTTTTTGAAAAGATGACAGACTTATACTAAGACAGTGGAGCTAGTGCCAGTGCCAAATAAACCATCTAAAGGAATATCAATTCCCTACACATTTTAAGAAACAGAAATATCATGCAACTAGTTCAATAAATATAAAAATATTACTTGAAAGAACAATAATGTCACCTGCCATCCAATACAATGACTAAGGACATGAACTAGAGGTGGAATTGAACTTGCTAACCTCGCTGCATCTTTGTATACTGCTGTTGACTACCAAATTGGAACCAAGTTAAGTTTTAGAACGTTTTATATTTTATTTTCTTATCCTTGAATGCTTCTAATATAAGAGACATAAATAAGCTCTTGAATATACATATATTAAGACATTCACGTATTATTATTTTTTGATAACCAATATTTTAGAAAAATATATTTCCAAACTAGAACGTCGAGTAATATATACGTTCTCACTTGAACATATTTTTTCCAAATCATACACAAAAATGTACTGTGATGTGTTTCAAAATAAAATTACTTGTTCATAATATGTACATTCTCATAAGACAACAGCATTAAATATGCTCCTAGTCCATAATAAGACTGAAGATAAACCACGGGTATATATCTAATTTGGGTGAAAATGATTGTATCCAGTGTATTTGGATAGCTTAGATTACTATTGAATGCACTAGTAAATTGAAACAGCTTCCATTGCAATTGATGACAGACTTCCATACTGACCAAAATTTATGATCTAAAAAATTGTTGGAGTAAATTCAACCATCTGCCAGTAAGTAGAGCTGATGATTCCTGATATAATCAATAAATTCATCATGAATGAGACATTTTACAGAGAGCCCTCTCTTTATGAATTCCCTAAAAACAATTGATAAAGTACTTGGATATCATTGAAATGAGATTAATGAATGCACAAATTGACGGATTTTTACCTAGTCTTTGTTGAGCTTATTTGGTTTGGAACCATCTCATCTACTGAGACTATATTCTCCTTCATAAAAAATACAACATAAATGTGTCAGTATAATGTACATGTTATGCACTACAAATATAAAAAAGAGGCTAATTAGTAACACTACCTAATTAGATAAAAGCTTAATCTAATAAAGATGTAATCAGATGTCCTGCATAGAAAAAAAACTGTATATTTTTTTATGACTCAGACCAAAATGGGACCAAATTAATCAGACCAGGATGACTGTTTTTTAAAATAAAATTACTTAAATGGAGCTGCTATGTTTGTGTTGCTTTAGTATAAGCACTAAGTATGCAACTGAGAGCTACTACTTTATATCGCTAGTAAGAATTATTTATGCAATGGTGAATTAATAAGCGATGATAATTATTGTAATTAACATAGGAATGGACTAATTGTGAGCTTCAATTTTTGCATTTGTTTAAATATAATTTTCAAGCCAAGGTCAACTTTTAATCTATATGTAAATATAATCTATACGTAAATATACAAATATCGATTATTATTTTCAAAATTCAATCAATTCTCTAACATAAAGAAATAGAACAAAATATTAAATCACAAAAGTGCTGTCAATGTAATATAATGTACCATGCAAAAAGTGTATTGGTCAATAACTACAAAATAAATAAACTTATTTATCAGAATATTTATTTCTTGTTTTAGTTAATAACATAAGATAAACATGTGTATTAGAATAATGGAGTGTTCATAGTGTAGGAGATTGTTTTGCATCCAAAAAAAGCAAAAACATCGATATGAAGAGTTGATAAAACTTATACAAAATATCTTCATATTGATTTATGTTTTTGTAAAGATCTTCGTATTAACATTGAGAGTAAGCACTTTACATAGCCACAACAGGCTCATTCCTAGAGGCAACGGATCGAAAAATACATAAGGCAAACCAAGATCAATACAATGAGAACAAACATCCAAAAATGTAGCGTACAATACACCCAAAGGCCAAACCAATTATGTCAAAGTGCACGATTTAGCATGACAAGAATCACCAAAAGAAAAAAAATCTGTTGCATAGGAAATCGCCATGGTGACCGATTAATGAAGCGAAAGAAAGGCATGAAAAAAGTAGTGGAATAACCTAGCTAACAGGTTTATAAACATTTAAAAAAAGAATGAATTCGGTTAAAATTTAGAGGGTCAAGCCTCATGGTACTTTATTTCACTTAGTAAATTTCATTTCTCTATATAATGTTGGTGATCTAATTGATCGATGATTAAATATAATTTAAAATATAAGTTAATCATTACCGATTACCTGGAAAATAGTATCAACTAACTTTGTTCACTAGATTTAGGTGATGTTCCATGATGATGCTAATGCATTATATATAAAGTAAATATGTGACTGTGATGAACTCAAAATCATAATAATGCTAACAGCATGTTGAATCACATAATGACATGCTTACATCAAAGCATTATTTATGGCTTCAGTAACTTATGTGTAAATCAAGTATGAAGAGCTGTATGACTACCTTAAATTGATTAAAACTAAGGATTGAAGTGAACAATATAAATCCAATGCACGACCCATTATATGGAATTAATTATTCATGTACACAGACGTCTCATGTTATGATATGTTTAGCATTTAATAGGATATATCAACTTCTTTTATGCTTTAGAAAAAAGTTAATATAATTAACTGACTCGGCTTACTATTTACTAGTGCACTGCATTGAAAATCATTTAATTTAAAATATTAAAATGTGCTGACGCAAACATCACCATTTGTTTCATGCTAATTAAATATTAAATCTTACCTAGCTAAAGTAGAAGAAACCACCAAAAGAAATTTGATCCTGAAAGAAGAATTTGCTGCTGTGGAGTTAAGGAAGATGAGCTACAGTGTTTGAGCATAGATTTTCAAAGCTGTCTGAAATTGCTGATTTTGGAATAAGCAAGGAATTTATGCTTAATAATATCTTAGACTTCCTGTTCTAGATCTAACGACTGATTCAAAACAAACGGATTTAGGGTTCTAGGTAGGTAGTTGATGACGGTCGTTCAAATTGGCTGCTGCTTGCGAGAGAGAGATTACAGCACCAATTTGGATCGATTGTTAATGATGACGGCTAGGGTTTTGCAATTCAGGATTTTGGTCTGCGTGTTGTGTTTTAGGGATTTCATGAAGTTTGGTTGTTTTTTGGAGGAGGTGATGAAGGAAAAGAAAACAAGTGTTTACCTGAGGAGCTCACCAGAGTTACCGGCGTAATTTTTTGATTCCCGCACAAAATAAATTGTGTCCTGCCCTTTTATTCTATAGCGTTGAATACACGGATTTATTTAACTGATAGCATTGGGTATCCTGCATTACACAGCGTCTAAAAGGAATAGGAGGAAATGCTATGTTTTGTTGCTATCGAAAGTCATTATTTTTTAGTAGATTGTTTTAGATTTAAACCAATTTTTTTAACATTTGCTGCATATAGATAACCTGTTAATAGGCTAATTCAGCTATGATATATTCTGCCTCTGTTCTGGATAAGGATACATAATTTTTCTTTTTGCTAAACTAGAAAACAAGATAGTGTCCTAAAAAATGATAGATTCCACTTGTACTTTTTCGGTTTGATTTGCATTCAGTATAGTCAGCGTCACTATATAACATTAAGTTAAAGGAGTCTTCTTTTGGGTAGAAGAGTCTATAGTGTAATGTGTTGTTTACATATCTTAGAATACGTTTTACGGCTTATAGATAAATTTCCTTAGGTTGAGATTTATATCTTGCACAGAAACATATACTATGCATTATATTAGGTCTACTGGTAGTTATATAAAACAAAGTTCCTATCATACCTCTATATAGTTTTTGATCTACATCTTTCGAATTTTTTTCCTTATTTAGTTTTTCATTATTTCCCATGGAAGTTGGCTTACCACTAGTATTAGACATACCAAATTTGTTTACTATTTCCTTAGCATACATTTCTTGACTTAAATATACCACTATTCAATTGTCTTATTTGTAATTCTAAAAAGAAAGTTAGTTCTTCCATATAATGTATTTCAAATTTCTTAGTTATTATATCAGAAAATTATTTACTTAATTGTTCATTTATTGACACAAAATTAATATCATCTACATATATTTATATAGGTTTAATATCATTATTATTTCTTTTAATAAATAGTGCAATATCTACTTTTCCTATTTCAAAATTAGGTTGTATTAAATAAGACTTAAGTCTTTCATACTAGGCTCTCAGAGCTTGTTTTAAACCATGTAAAGCTTTCTTCAATTTATAAATATGATTTGAAAGTTTTTCATCATCGAAAAGTGGGGTTGTTCTAGATAAGCATCTTTTTTAATAAAACCATTCAAAAAAGCACTTTTTATATCCATTTGAAATAACTTAAAGTTGTTATGCTTTGGAAAAGCAAGTAAAATTCTAATGGCCTCTAATCTAGCTACAGGAGGAAAGGTTTCATCAAAATCTATACCTTTCTTTTGACTATAACCTTAATAAACTAAACGTGCTTTATTTCTAGTAAATTTTCCTTGTCCATTCATTTTATTTCTATAGACCAACATGGTTCCTATTACAGATTTATTTTCAGGTCTTGGAACTAATTCTCAAATATCATTTCTGGTAAACTGATTTAGTTCTTCTTGCATAGCAAGAATCCATGAATTACCTAATGATGCTTTCTTTGTATTTTTAGGTTCATTATTTGAGATAAAAGCTACAATACTCATTTTACTTAATTGATTTATTATTTTTACGACTGGCACTATATTTCCTAAAATATTCTCTATAGGATGAACTTCCAAATATTTTGTTCTTTTATTTCGATTTGAATTTATAGAGTTATCATTATTTTCATTATTACTTGTTTCATTATTGATAATTTCATTATTTTCATCTA
Organism: Allium fistulosum; assembly: GCA_030737815.1. Classification (NCBI taxonomy): domain Eukaryota; kingdom Viridiplantae; phylum Streptophyta; class Magnoliopsida; order Asparagales; family Amaryllidaceae; genus Allium; species Allium fistulosum. The sequence goes on along the minus strand of CM060902.1, from coordinate 626,108,815 downwards.
GGTTAATATTTTCTTTTTCATCAATACAGGCATTATTTACTTTAAAGTTTTCATCAAATGAAACATGTAATGTTTCTTCTATGGTGTTAGTTATGTGTTAAAAACTCTATAAACTTTACTTCTTTTAGAATAGCCATTAAAAATTCCTTTGTCTGATTTAGCATCAAACTTATCTAAATTATCTTTTGTATTTAGTATAAAACATTTACTACCGAAAGATCTAAAATAAGATATTTAGGCTTTTTATCATAAAATAATTCATAAGGAGTTTTCTTGGTCAATTATCTTATTAAAATTCTATTTAAAACATAGCATGTTGAAGCAACTTGCTTCAGCCCAGAAATTTTTGGGTAAATCACTATCATTTAGCATAGTCCTAGAACATTCTTGTATGGTTCTATTTTTACATTCTGCTACTCCATTTTCTTGAGGAGTTCTAGGAAAAGAATAGTTATGTGTAATTCCATTCTTATTACAAAAATTTTCAAAGTTTTCTTTTTTGAACTCTCCTCATGATCACTCCTGATCGTCTTAATTTTAACTGATTTTTGACTTTGAATTTTATAGCAAAAATTTTAAACATTTTGAATGCTTCACATTATGTTTTAGAAATATTATCCAAGTATATCTTAAGAACTCATCTACTATTACAAAAACATACCTATTATGATTCATTGATTTTATCTGTGATGGTACAAAAAGATATTGATAAAGAAAGTCCGAGGGTTGAGAAGTTGAAATCATATCTTTTGGTTTAAAAGAATTTCTATGAAGTTTTTCTAGTTAGCAAGCATCACATAAGTTGTTGACATTCAAATTCATTTTAGGAGGTCTCCTAAAACGTTCATATCTAGAAACTTTAGATAAATGTTTAAGATTTATATGATCAAATCTTTTATCCCAAATCCAAGGGTCACTAGATTCAACCAAAAGACAAAGAATTTCATTAGACACTTTCATACTCAAGATGTAAATATTACGTTTCCTAACACCCTCAAATATAATTTTAGACTCACTATTCTCGATGTGGAAAATATCTTTTTCAAACTTATTTTTAAAACCCTTATCACACAATTGACTATTACTAAGCAGGTTATGTTTTAGAGTCCTAACTGGCATTACATTAGAAATAATATGAGTTCTAGAGTTGTTGAAATTTCCGATGTCAGTCACATATTCTTTTTAGTTGTCTTCGAAGTTAACTAATCCTCCATCTTTGTAAACTATATCCTTTAAGATCTCTAGATTTCCAGTCATGTGTCTTGAGCATCCACTGTCTAGTATCCATTTGTCCTTCTTGATTTGTGATGTATGAATATCAAGTGTTTTGTGGCCATTAACAATATAACATACTTGTTCCTGCAATTTCACACTATACCTTTACAAAACATCAATTGACTTCTCAGAATGATTAGCTTCTAATCTATCTGATAGTAACATATAGAATTTCATAACTTTGTTTTTTATAAAAGTATTAAACAGTGTACAAACAGTATTACTATCTATTTATACTTTTTAAAAATCAAATTACGAAATTTTGAAAACCTAATGCTATGATACCAAATGTGAGTTACGGTGTAACGGATCATAAGGCTACTTTAACACTAGAGAGGGTGAATAGTGTTTTATAACTTTTATGAATATTTTTAACTTAGTTTCAAAATTTGAATAAAATTACAGATTAACGACACAGATCTATACTAATCGAGAAGTCACAGACGTAACCACAAATAAATATAAAAGAAATAACAAAACATAAAGTAAGAGAGACGACACCGGGAATTTTATACTGGTTCAGATTAACCAATTCTTCATCCAGTCCCATACAATGTAGTACAAATTTCTTTTCAATTGCCTACTTTAACTAGGTAGCTAGCAAAGCAGAATATAGTCTCGATTTCAAGGCTACAAGATACACCCACCTGTCTCACGAATCTAGGGCAAACTCTCTTGATTAACCAGGAAATAAGATCGTCCACTAGATTTAGACGGGCTACTAAGCACAGCCACTTGATTTCAGTGGGAAACAAGCATGCCCAAACAAATAAGAGTAGAGTTGTTGATTTCCAAATACAAACAGTTGTTCTTGGGATAGAACATGTCTTATAGCCCTCTTAATAACAGTTTGATCTTTGAATTAATGAGATGGTACTTTCAAATCAGTAAGTTGATTATAGAGAATGAACGTAGTAAAGTAGAAATTGAATTTGAATGAAATCAAAGAGTATAGAAAGTGGATTTTGTGAAATATATAGTGAGTATTTGGAGTAAGAAAAAAATAGAGAAAGTAGTTAATAAAATTCATTTCCCAAACCTCTTTATATAGTTTATGAAGGGATGTGTCTATTTACGAAGAGATGCTATTAAAAATAACAACTATTCAAAATCCCAAAGACACCTCTTCAACTGTCGACATACATAGGAGGCCTATGTCGACATGTCTATGTTAATTTTGAAAAACAATAGTTCTTTTAAATTGTTCTCACACTTTTATATTTTTGTAAAATAATTTAAACATAGTTTTTATATACTTTAAACATATAAAAATTTATAAAATATTTGTAAAAATATATTTTGAATTTTAAATAATTTATTTTGGTAAAATATCAAAGATTGGATTGGAATTTGCTATTAGGACTTTAACAATTTATTCAAATTACTCATAACTATACACTAAATGGAAAGACCTAGAATTTCATCGCTTTGATTTGTGAATATTTAATTAATTTTAAATATTCAAATAATAGATTTATAAATAAAATAAAGCCCTTTTAAGTAATATATAATGAAGGTAAAATAGTTTTCCAAATTTGTTTAACAAATATTAGTTCGAAGAAGAATCGAAAATATGACCGGAAATAGTTTTTCGAATTTTCGACTTCTCGTCGTCTAAAAGTTATCAGATATATTTTAACACTATGTATACATATATACATGAATTTGCAAACAAGTTAGAATATATATTATGGTATATACATTTACATACATATATATATATACACTTAAGTTTATAAATATACAAGATGTGACGTTTTGGAAAATATAAAATATAATTAAAAGATATCTGAAGAAACATAATGCGACATTAGGTGCAACATAAGTACACCATGTATTAATTGCATGTTGGAACTCATGAGGTGGATGTGGGCCTTAATTTTCAAAATTTAAGGGAGGAGACAAGGTGAGGTGTCCGAAGAAGAAAGGAGGGCATGTACTCGAAGGGTATTTTAGGTAATTCAATTTATCAACTTTTATATATACAAGTTTCAAAACCTTACTCTAATTTTTCATTTCATTTTCTCCTTTCTAAATCTTCCTCCATCTTCTTCATAATATTTTCATGGCTTCCATGGCCTATCTTTTATTTCCAAGCTAAAAATCATAGCTTTCATCACTTTAAATTCATGAAAAACATTGTTTACAACCTTCCTTTCTTTTTCTACAAACCCTCCTCACCAAAACAAGCCACCACCCCCATCACCACCTCATGGCCGTGCCTACACCATGTATGGTCGAACCCATTTTCCCTTTAAGCATCCAAAAAATCCATTTTTCCAAGTTCAAAGCTAAGGATCTAGGCTCCGTTCAAAAGTTGGTGAAGTCTATAGTTTTATTTCAAAGTTTTAAAGAGATTTGCTAAGGTTTTAGGTGAGTTAAAGCTCACCACTTTAAATAAAGTTTTAAACTTTATTTTTGATGCCTACTTGGTTGCTAAGTATGCTACTTGTTTAATGAAATTAATTTTGATTGTATGTATATGTATGTGCTTGGGTATGTTGTGATATATCTTGGAAAAGTAAGGTTAAAGTTAGTAAAGTTGAAATTTAGTTTCGTAACTTGTTGTTATGTGGTGATGATATGATTATATATTGTGTTCATGAATCTGGGTATCTGATCTTGCTTATGATGTGCCAAACTAAGAAAGTTAGTGTTTAAAGTGATTAGCTTACGACTTTGAAATCCTTTGGCCAAAACTTGTTTTTACTAATTTTAAATTTTAATTTACTACAAAGATAACAGGTTTTCTAACTTTGTTTAGTTTCAAATACCTTTTGCTTATGTTTATAAAGAAAGTCAACTCATAAGGATAAAGTTTTGAAATTTATTTAGAATGAAAATTCAAGTTTTAAAATTATGGGTCATATAGCGATAATAGCTATAAATGCGGTTCATAAAACTAACTCTTTTTGCAAATTAAATTTTGTTTCAGCTTGGATATTTTTGAAATGTGTTTTCAGAACTTATTATAAGTATTTAAAAATAAATATTATTTGTTTATTTATTGATTTATTTAACGATTATTTATTTAAGTAATTAAATAAGGTAATTAGTACTTAATCATTAATTAATTAAGGTAATCACTAATTAAGTATTAATTAAGTTAATTATAATTAGTTAAATAATTAAAAGATAATTATTATTTAATCAATTATTTAAGGATTAATTATTATCTTAATGAATTATGAAAGATTAAATATTTTATTTATTTATTTATTTATAAAAGGTTAACTTATTAATTAATTACTGATCAAGTTAAATTCAAGTTAAGATTTAATTAAAACTTAATTATGACTTTATCATTTTAAATAAAGGTTTAATTTATTATTTAAGTTTTAATTAAGGATTATTTAATTAATTAGTTGAGATTAATTAATATTTAATTATTATTTAAATTTAAATTATTATTTAATAATTAATTAAAGATTCATTATGGTCTAATTACTTATTTAAAGGCTAACTGTCATTTAATTATTTATTTAAGGATAATTCTTATTTAATTATTTATTTAAAAGTCAATTACTATTCAATGAATAATTAAAGGTTTAATTATTATTAAATAAAAGTGTTAAAGTTCTAAACCACTTTATTTTTAAAGATCGATTTTGTTTTTAAAGCAACTCCTTTTTAAAGAATGTTTTAATCCAAGGGATTTCTTTGTCGATTACCCTTAAGTAACCCCAAGTGAATATGAAACCCAATGACATATGTTTAGCAGAATTAAACACCGTTCTGCTAATTAAATTGTATTTGACATTTATTTGGTAAAATAAATCACAGTTCTACCATAATTCATCCAGTAGATTTTGTTGACATCTATTAAGCAGAATATAAACCCGGTTCTGCTATTTTGGTAACTTGGATGTTTACCTATATGTTGACTGATTGTTATTGGCTGATTTTGCATATCTACTATGTAAATACCTAGTATAACTGAAAAGTTAAACCGAATTAGATAAGAACCATTGTGGTCATTAAACTTCTTTCTGTATCATTTTAGATATATATTTTTTAAATTGTTTTAAAGTAAAGTTAGTGCCCATTTATATTGTTTAAAGTTTATTACCATTTTAAATATAATAATTAAAGGTTACTTAAGCAACTATTTTATTAAAGGTGTTTTGAAGTAATTTAATACTTTTTTTTTAAAATGGTTGTTTAAAGTCATTATTTCAATAATGCAATAAAGATAAATTTAATAAAGGATGTTTTAAATAATAACTTGTTTATTTAAAGGTATTTTAAATAATTGCTTTTTTAATCAAAGGAACTTTATTAAATGATATTTATTAATAGAGTTTTATTTTAAATAAGGAAAGTTTATAAAAGGAGTTCTATAAATTGAAAAGAGATCTTGAAATTTGGAATGAAGTTTTATAAATAATTTTGGATATTTATAAAAGAGTTTCATAAATGATTTAAGGTATTTATAAAAAAGTTTTATAAATAAACTTGGAGATTTATAAAGTGTTTTATAAATTAATTTTGAATTTAAAGTGAAAGAGATTTCATGAATGAAAGAGATTTATTAAAAGGATTTATAGAAGTAAATTATAAAAATAATTGAGATGGGATTTCCTTTAACTGACCTTCTTAATTTTGGTGGTATGAACTTTCACTAGACTTAACACCGATGGAATAGTGTTTGAGGTTATCTTTATTCTCAATTTAAATAATATTTGTTTTGATCCTTTTCATAAGATTTTAAAATAAGAAATCTTTCATGATGTTTTGTGAATATACTTATGCCGGTGGGATATGTATATGAATATTTCAATAAATATTCTGAAAAGAGATTTAATAAATGAAATATTTATTTAAATGAGGCTTAGTGATTACTATCGGTAATTAAATCTCTAAATTTTCGTTGTTTGTTATTTGATAGTCAAATAACCGACTATAAAATCTTGACCTGTTTTAACTCAGGAAGTATGTTGTGTATTTTCAAGTTCCCCAGTGAGGACCTGAATACTTGTTGCATACTTCTAAAGAACCAAAATTGAGTTAGTCAAGAATTACTGCTTAATTTGGACACATCGGTTTCTGGATTTATCCAAAACACCCCAAACTAATAATGTTCGTGATCGATCGTTATGAAGTATGATATGGAGCTGTACTATTCTTCCTGAGGGCGATTCCAAAATGGAAGATAGTAAATATTGAATGTTTGTTCGATCCTAGAACAACTTGTATGGATGAATGCCGTCATTGCATTTTTGCTTAGATGACCGTGTTAGCATTCCAAGATGGTCTACTAAAAGGAAAGATAAAAGCATAGCCTTAAGCCTTACACCCTGGGAATGGCCAAAATAGGGGATGCTCACAGAGTTATGTGGTTAGCTACCACTAGGAGTAGTCATGCCTTTATCTAGATCAGATTTTTAATGTAATATGCATGCAAGCACTAAGGGGCAAATTAAAGCAACCTTGGTGTCAAGGGATGAGGTTGTAACAACCCGAGATTTCGCAATTATCTGGTCATCGTCAAATGACGATTAAAATCGTTGGTTAATGGCTATTGCAGTTTGAATCGATCTGAAATTCCTTTTGTAAATTTTGTAAAGATTGTAGTGGGCTTTAAAGAAAAAGAATAATGTGGCCCATACTTGTTTCTGCCGTGATATCTAACTAAAGAAAAACGTCCCCTTGATCCTCAATTCATTATTCGTTCTACAACCCTAGAGAAAACGTACGAGGGAAAAATCAATGGCGGCTCGATCGAAGTCTCGTTCGTCCCTCCTTTTCAAATTAGGGCTCCAGCCGATGGTATTCAGTTGCTTTCGAGAGGTCACGACGTCAACTCCGTCAGGTCGCTCGCGGCTGTCTCTTCGAAGAAGGTGAGTGCTCGCAACTCACTTCTAATTCAAACTGGGTTATGGCAGTTCGATTTTCGTTGTTGTTGGGATCTCTGATTTGGCTTGACTCTTTGATACTTGCGACATTATTCTTGGTTGAACTGCATACTGTTTTGTTATATGATTGCGTGTTGGTCGTTTTCGTCCCATCACTGTTTTGAGTTGATTTCGATCTTTGATCTCGCCTCTGTGGTCTCGGCTGTTGCCTTGTTTTGTTCGTTCGTACCAAATTATTTTATCTCGGCCACTTTTGCTTGATTTTGTTAAAACACGGCAGTGGTTTCGAACTTGTGATTTTCTGGTTATTAACTTGCGACTCGATTTGGTTGTTCCGTGAAACTCTATTTGTATTCGTGGCCAGTGAAAATCTTTGACCTTGGCATTGATTTGTTTATTCACGGTTTCAGCTTGGATTTGGTATCACTGACTTTGGGCATTTAATGATTGGGAAACTGCAGTTGTCTTGTTGTAACTGTAGTTTCATTGTAATTTTGATACTTATTCGATAACTGTATTGGCCTGGGGTTGTCCGAACTTGTTCATGCGATTTCTTGCATCACTGTAGTAGTCTTCTTCAATTCTCTGGCCTCTTCGCTATTACACTACATTGTTTTGTTTATCACATTCCATTCAGTTGCACTGTTGCAGTGTTGTGTAGTTTTTGGTATATAACTTGCCTGATCCAGTGTTTTGACCTGTTGCCTTGGCACATGATACCATTCGTGTACATTCATCTCTGATCTGTACATGTCTGTCCTTGATATTGGGTTACATTTAGCCTTGAGTTAGTCTCCTTGTAATACTTGCTTTGAGTTATCGTGTAGCCGAGCACTCGTGTACTTTGTGCATTCATCTGGTTGCCAGTCCCATAGCCACTTCCAGTTACCTGTAGCATGTTTCCTTACTTGAACTGCTGTAGTTTGATGTGCAGACCTGAATTTTCAGTCTTTGATTGATTGTTTCATCCACACTGCTATGTTGTTATATTCCACTATTCGCTCAGTAGTTTACGGCTTCAGATTGATTTTGTTATTACCAGGCTTTAATTCGATTTTAAGCATCGATTTCGAGTTTAAAAATATGGTTGCTTTTGGGTTCGTGTTGTATTGGTTGGCTTCAATGCTGGAAATTATTTCGACCTTAATTACTGATTTCCCTATTTGCTTGACTTTGTTTTATGTTCCATTCTCTTTGCGTGTTGTCTGTAGCACACTAGACTTTGGCATTAGTAGTGTGGTTGTTGTACAGAGGAATTGGAAAGTTGTATACTTGATTCTGTACTTGTGATATTCGTCTGGGTTTGCTACCTGACCCGACTTATCTTGAGTTCCTTCCCTTTATTTTGAACTGCCTTGGTGCCTCTGTGCCTCTATGTTTTGTGACTTTATGATATTTGCAATTTGAATTGTTGTACTGTGTTATAGCTTGAGCTTTATAGCTTGATGTCTATTTGCTCTTGTTCTAGAATCATGGACACTTGAGTTGAACCCGGCATGATTTGGGTTTGACCGTGTGCTAGCTCTTATTTTATCGTTGTAGTGGCGAGGCAGTACACGCGCGCGTGTACTGCAGCCACACCGATGTGCCGTTTAATTGATAAATCGTTTATTTATCTCTGTTGATGATTTAAATCTGCTGATTTTTGTTAAACACTGTTAAGTGTTATATTGACCGTAATCCGGTTTCTTTGTTTAAAGAATCAGATAGACGGGAATTATTGTGACTGTCGTCTAATTAAATTATAACTGCCTATATGCACTAATAAACTGGTTTGAATTAGACTGACCTGGGTATTATTTTCTTTTGAATGTAATACTCGGGTCAGACCCGAGTTATTTCAGGTTGTAGATTTTCTTCTTTGAGTTGCTGTTCAGGATTTGAAGACTTTTCACATCTTCTGAAGTTGTCAGTGTCATTTTGAAGTAGTAGTGTCATTGTATAGAACGATATGTATTTATGTATATTAGTCGATAATGTACTTGTATATATAACTTCTAGAGTCGACAGTTGTAGTTGTATCATATGTATTGTGTCAACTATGTATTAACTGACATCAGTTATATATATATATATGAGACTTTTGTTTTTATCTGTGTTCCGCATTTATATTATCTGTGTTATTGTTATATCTAATGTCCTAAACTATTATGAACTATCGTAGTTTGTTTTATACTGATAATTGGGTGTGTCGATGGGAGTAAATAAATGATAGATGAAAAATAAAAAGTATATACCACTCCTATCGAGATAACCAATACTAGTGTAAGGTCAACTACGGATGGTCGCTCCTATCCAGCCTTATTCTTCGTAATAATAGACAATATTTCTTTTAATACTCTTTGTTATTATGAGCATAAAGGTGGGGCATTACAGTTGGTAGGTAATCCAGCTTGTCATTTTAAAAGGGCAGGCCGACTCTTACTCGTAGGGGGTCCATGTGTGGCCCTCGGGTATTTTTTTTCTAGAGGTGTACTTTTAAAAGGCAGTCCCTTACCTTGCCAAATTAGAATCCTTTTCCATATACGAGCGTTACGGTTTTGATTGCAGAAACTAGTATGCTGGAATGTAATTAATGTAACCATTTCGACTATGATTCAATATTTATTTTAAAACCCTAGACACTATATAATATCACTAGACTTTATAATAAAAATGGTTTGGTTATCATAAGGTAAAAGCCTGTCTGTGTTTATGTGCAGCGTGGTCTTACGATATACCTTTGATTTTAAAATGGATCTATAAATTATAATAAAATTCCTAATGATTTGAGTTTCTCACACTTGTTTTACCAGACTGACCCGTGCCTTTTTTTCCTATAATGCTCGAGTCAACCCGAGTATATTTTCCAGATTTAGCTGGATTCTTTGGAGCTTTCAAGGGACGAGCTGGATTCTCCCATATGTATTCGCGTATTTTATATTCTTCTGTTGTTTAGTTGTTTTTTATGTCTGTTTGTTGTATTTATCAAATTGGAAGGACATGCTATTATAACTGTCCAGCTGATAATAGGTTAATGTACTTCGATGTTGTGTATAATAAAGATGATTTCTTTTTGTAAAGACTTATTCATGTTATATATTACTCGTCGTGTTTTTTGGGATTTTATTCGGTTTTTTCTTTCTTCACCCCAATAATTCACTTTTCCAGGACTTGGATATTTGGCTCGTGAATACCGTAGATGTATTAGTATCGATTTCTATAGGTCGATAAAGAGGAATTATTACACTAAAGTCTTAAGCTCTTCAAATCTTTATCTTTAAACTCATGAGTCTTTATCATCATTGAATCATGTACCTTATATTAATCATTCTTCAAGCTTTAATCATTTTGTACCATTGTAATATTCCGCAATATATACTATACAACTTGGAAAAAAAATTCGTATCTACATTTTTATGGTAGCTTTCATCAAAATCAATATTTGATATATTAATAAATAGTCCATGCCTTACATCCCTCACCCTGATTGCTTCCTCGACCACATGCCCAAAGTCTTTATTAATCATTACCGATCACATATGTATCACTTATATTCACATCTGAATCACGAGCTTCACCTTGCAATCTACTTTCACTAGTAGCCCAAAGTCATGCCAAAGCCTTATGCCTAACTACTCCTGGAACCAAGGGGAAAATCCATTGTCAAAGCCTCACCAGCCCATGCAAAATTGCCTAGAACCAGTTCCATCGATGGACCGGCTGGCTCCACCGGTGGACCGGTGGCAAGCTGCTTCTTAGAAAATGAGCTTCCATGCTCCACCTTCCACCATTTCGCTCCATGTTTCCTCATTGCTTTGCCCAATGAGTCGCCTAGCTGTCGAAGCCTGCCTTCACCCATTGGACCTCTTTTAGAGTCCACTGGTTGATATTTTGGAAGTGGTTCCTTATGTATTTGAAAACCAATTTCAATAAAAAATCCACACTTTTACGCGTAGAGTTCTACGAGGCAATTCTTTTGACCCAACCTCCTCTAACATGCCAAAACGAATTCAATTAGCTTTCTTGTATCATATGATGCCTATGTATGTGCCAACATACTCACTTATGCACATTTATACACATACGCATATACAAACACATTTTCACTTCACAAATCATGTTTCGAGCTTTGCTGGAGTGATTGCTCGATCCGTATTTTCTCACACAACCTACCGCACACGATATCACTTTAGCTACATGGGATGCTCACAAATGTGTTTATACACAAATATAGATATTCACATACTTATTCATATATTTATTCACCTAAATATATTTATATATTCACATATGTATACACAAAAACATACACAATAACTCAAATTATAGTGCATAATTTTTTAAATTGTTATATAGTTTTAAATACATGTATATATACACTTACCCAAATACATATACTTACATGTATATTTAAATAAGTATTTTAGTTACTACTTAATTAAATCTTACTTTTAATTACTAAATCTTTTCATTAAAAGTCCAATATCTCTTTATATTATTTCATAAAATTGTATAGCTATTTTATAAAATATATTAGTAGCTTATTAATCATTTTAAGCTTTTATAACACGTAACTTCTTCATTGAAACTAGATATTCATCGCGTAATTATTTTATAAAACCTCATAACCTTTTATAAAATAATTCCTTCATAGTTTTTATAAAATCTCACACTCTTTACAAAGTATCCCTTTTATACTATTTTATAAAATCTCATACTATTTTATAAAACATCACATTTTTACCATTTCATAAAATATAATATTCATACTACTTTATAAAATCACTATCATATATTACATCTATACTATTTTATAAAATCTCATACGATTTTATAAAATGTCACATTTTCTTATAAAATTATTTTTTACTTAAATAATGTTTATAAGCATTATTTACGATTCCTTAAGCCTTTAATCATTTTAATAAATACTATAAAGCCCAAAACTAACTTTATTAGCTTATTAACTTTTCTAAAACTCATTCAAAGAGTTTACTTTACTAACTAATGATATGAACATAATCATATCACTTAATTAGCCTCAAATCAATCATAGCATCATACATATTTAATTAGCCCTTAATCCATTTCTTAGCTTATGAACTTTTTCAAAAATAATAATTAAGCTTTATAATAAATAAAGAATAGGTACAGTCATATTTACTACAAAGACATAAGCCTAAATTATCAATCATCATTCTCTAAATTATTCCATACAACTTCGTAATCATTAATAAATAAATCTTTGAAGTATAATAAGTAAATATATTTAGAGAATCATCTCACTCATCTTTTTCTTCACTAAATCAATCTCTAATCACCAAAACACATTCTATGCTCTCCTGAAATTTAGGATTAAGCTCTAAACTCCACATCAAGCCAATCTAATGCTGGGTTTTATGAGGAATGAGGAGGGATGAATTATAGTGATTTATCGGGAGTTTTAGGAATTTATTTAAGTATGGATTAAGGCATTTATAGCTTAGGCTTAATGAGATACTAGGAAAAAAAGAGTGAGAGGAGGAAGAAAAGTAACGTAGAATGGAAATGAAATGAAATTAATAAAAGGGTTAGCCAACTTATAGGCAATCTAATGTGCCTTAACCCAAATTCATTTCATTCTCCAAAAATCACCATTCACTCCAAAAACTTATCAACGTCAAATGAAGCTGGCTTATACTCATTAATCTCATTATGGAATTGCGGTCTAAATGTCAGGCATCTCGAGTCCCAATTATTCCATCTCCAAAAATCGAGAATTATGGGCATTCTGTTAATTAATGATTAAATATTAAAATTAATCGTTTAAATATCCAGTCGTTAAAATTGCAGGTTGTTACATTAATGATCCCATGACTAACACAAATTTGGAGGATATAAAATTTGATGATGTTGTAATTGAAAATCTTAATGTAAGTTAGTGAATTGTAATGTTTTATCATACAACATTTACATCATTTTTTCCCTTATATTTTTTTTTCTGTTTTTTTTTTGTTCTTATGTGGACGATACCAAACACAATAAAATTGAGAGTGCACTTGTCATTTCAAACTAAAAAGTGTTTGATAGTGAAAATATGGAAGAAGAAGATCAATTAAATGCTTTAAAAGGTTTGATTTGACAACTAATTTTTTAACCAATCAAGTAAGCATTTATATAAAATTTCACCATACAAAATATGGTCAAAAAGTAAATTTTAATATTTTTATTTTGATTTTCTTGCATATATTATATGATTTTTGTTGTGTTTTGAAAAGTGTTGAATTTGGTATAGGGAATATGAGAAATGGTTGTTGTGTTTTGAAATATTTCAATGTCTATTTAATTCAAATAAAATAGTAGATGGTGTTAAGAAGTAAAGAAACTAAACTTTGTACGATAGCTCTAGTTCTGGAAGTCAGAAGCACTTTTATAAGTGCCAATAGTAGCATACTTATTTTCATGATTGCTTACTATAGAAACCATTTAGATTTTATGGTTTGTGAATTATTGGGTTTTTATAGTTAAATGCTTTTATGTATATAGTATGATACATAGGGAATTAAAATAACGATATGTCACAAGTTTAAACATTGTTTTAATTCACTTGGTAAGGAAAATATTTGAAACACCTTTGTTATCCGGGTTTTTAAACCAGGAGGATCTTATAGGAGACAGAACAGTCTGGTGTTATCAGAATGGTTTAGAACTTGACTAGAAACCCTAAGGCAGGGAGTTAATGAGAGCCACACTATGTTACTAGGGCAATGATAAGGATCAACTAAACCGAGAGATCAGCATTCTTTTAGCCCAATCAGCAGCTGACGCAAACAGCTAGTAAATTATCATCAACATGGAACAATAACGACAAAAGACCATAGAAACATCTCAAACCCCAAACTCCAGAAAAATCCCAAGTGCTTAGATCACCAGCGACCCAAACATCTCTCTGATTCAACAACAAACTAACCAAGGATGCAATGAAGAAGAGGCCAAGCCATTGGCTCGCAAATGAGCCAAGTCTATGGGTCGCTAGCGACCCATGGTTTTGCCCCGGTTTGCGAGCAAAAACCCCTCTGGGTTGTTCCCTACCTACCTACGAGCAGATGTCGAAGTGGCTTGGCCTAGAAGCTCTCCGATCCATATAAATACCATCTTACCTGCAACATAAACGAGATCTTCTCCAGACTGGTGGCTGAAGCTCTACTGGAATTATTCTTCACTCTCTACCTCCCTCACAACTATCTCCAAAGGAATTCACTGTGATTCTCCAATGGGTTCCAACTCTGGGGATTCAACTTACCTAAAAATAATCAAAGTTTTGTAATCAAACATCTCTTGCAAACAACAATCAGTCTATAATAAAACTATAAAGTTGACTTAGGCTTCATTAATAGCCGAACCACTATAAAAATTCGTTGTCTTCTTTCTTTTATTGTTCTTTTTCTTTATCTGTTATCTATGATACTGCTCTGTGAGAACAGGGCTGGTGCTTTCAAACTCAAACCAAGGTGTTGGTCCATTTTTTAGGTCAACATTTTGGTACTTTCACTGAGAACTCCAACACAGGATCCATATCTAGCTATCTACTTTGGATCCCTTAGGTCCATAAGTTAGATCCTTAATCCTTGCTTCAAGAATCCACTGTTTGGAATGAATGGCGCTGGAAGAAGAGCTGCCTCTGGAAGGTCCATAGGGACAGTGGTAGCTGGAGAAGATGTTAATCCCCAACAAACTGAAGTAAATGGCACCCACTTTGGGAATCAGGCACCAGTCTCCTCCAGCCGACATGAAGTTGTTACCAAGGATGAGTTAAATAAAATGGTTGATGAGATCAATCAAAAGATGAAAAGTAGCCAAAAGGCCCTAATGGATAAGTTTAACGCTCTCCTAATTCTACAATAGAATCCCGCTCCAAGAATTATGCCTAAACCCGCGGCTGCCATGGAACAAGAAAATTCCTCCGTCTCTGGTCTACCCAGAAGAAATGGAAAACAACCACAAAAGAGGGCGACGACATGAATAAACATCGACGGAAATGCATGTACTCCATTCGTCACAAGGAAACCTATCCTGAATTTAAGTCAAGGGGCAAAGACCCCCGTAGAAGACATAGCTATGGATCTTTCCGACTCGGATGACGGAGAGCAAGATGAAAAATTGGAAGAAAATGCCAATGCATTTGATAATGCAAGGAATATCCAAACTGCTCCAGTTAGACCGACCACAAGCCAACGAGACCTGCAGAAGTGGCTCACCAAGACCGTTTGCACAGTCAAACACTTGGCGCAGTGACTGATCGCCGTCCTTAGGACTACCGGACATCGGAGACCTACATAGCGGACATGGTTAAACGATTAATGGAAGAGAGTAAAGATAGAAGAGATGATGAATGGGGATTTGCGCCAAGTTAGACTCCCTTCACCGATGAAATCTTGAATGAGAGATATCCAGAAAAATTCACAATGCCAACTATTCCATCCTATGATGGGACTAAGGACCGGAACCCTCACTTGTACAAATACAGTTGGTATATGGACGGAGAAAATGCCTCTAAAGCTATTTGATGCAGATGCTTCCCTATCTTTCTCGAAGGGGTGGCGTTAATGTTGTTCACTAGGCTTCCACAAAGATCCATCTCTACTTTTGACCAACTAGCGATAAGGTTCCTTGATTAGTTTAGACTCCATACTATGCAGCCAAAAGATGTTATGTCCCTATCCAGGTTGTTCCAAGGGCGTAACAGATCACTGAAATCTTTCATAAATAGATTTAACACCGTGGTGATGGAAATAAGCAACCCCAATGAAGACATGATTTTTAAGGCATTAGTTCGTGCCATTCACCCGGAAACTGAATTCGAAAAGTATATTAAAATGAAGCAACCTACCAACAGGAAAGATTTCAATCGCAAAGCAAGTCAGTACTTAAGGTTGGAGGAAGCGCAGGAATTGGAAGGGAAGTCTACTAGTGTGCAACCGACAAACGTCGGGCAAAGCGATGTAGTAATGAATCAAAATGCGCGCACTTCTTGGACCGCTGAAGAGACCACTGGGAAAGACGAAAATTCAAAGAGAAAATGTAAGGATTCTAATAAGAAGAATGGTAATGGCAGCAATAAAAGCCCAAAGGGTTTAGGTCAAAAGGCTACACTCCCCTAAGCGACACACCGAAAAACATTTTTCTCGCAATTCAAGGAACCGAGGAATGCAAAAAGCCACTTAGAAAGGAAGTGACTGAGCAGCAGAAGAGCTCAGGGAAATTCTGCCGCTTCCACAAGACACACGACCACAATACGAACGAATGCCGCCACCTAAAGAATCTCATTGTGGAACTGATCCAAAATAAAAAATTCCAGCAATACGTAATACAACCGCAAAACCCCGATCAATCTGCAACTCCTCAACACCCAAGAGAATGAAGGAATCAAGCAGGAACCGGCAAAGAAGGGTCGAAATGAACTGACCAGAGGCTCATCATCAAAACAATATCCGGGGGACCTCATCCCGCGCAAAGAAGTTGGGGAGAAATGGAGCCGTATGCAAGTTCGTTGAAGCATGCTCCAAAGGAATCATGTTTGGATGTGGAAGACGAAACTCCATTAAGATGCAAAGGGTCTTGAATGACGATATTATGTTTCGAAATTGGGGCACCGAAGGGATCGAAGCTCCAACACTTGATCTAATGGTGGTAACAGTAGGAATTGGACCTACTGTAGTTTAGCGGGTGTTGGTTGACAATGGCAGCTCCGTTAACATTCTCTTCAAACGCACTTTCGATCAAATGAAGATTGGCATGAAAAGTTTATTAGCGTGCCAAACAAAGATTCAGGGGTTTACCGGTGAACCCAAACAACCGGTGGGAACAATTGACCTACACGTGGAGCTTGGAGAGGGTGAGCGAAGGGTCACCCTCATTCAGACTTTTGTGATCGTGGATGAAATGTCAGCATACAATGCCTTCTTGGGACGGCCCGTAGTGGCCGACTTCAGAATAGCACTGGCCCCATGGTGCCTTACAATGAAGTTCCCTACAGAACACGGAGTCAGAATTGTGAAAGGAGATCAAAGCACTGCTTGGGAATGCTACATTGCAGAATTATGTGAGTTAAGACGAAAGGAAAAAGGAAAGGATGTGGGGAAAACCATCTACATCTGTGAACCCTCTGAACAACAACTATAGAGCTGCCTCTGGCTTAGGGACCATAGCGGATTCGACAAGGCTTTGGACCCTAGCAAGAAGAGCTTAGGGGAGGACCGGGCAGCCCTGGTAGAATTGACGGTGTCTGCCCCAGTCTGTATGGATGACCCAACGCGAGTCCTGAAAATTGGATCGCAACTTGGAAACAAGATGCGGTCAGAACTAACCAGATTCCTTCGCGCCAATTTGGACGTATTTTCTTGGACAATCACTGATATGTGCGGGGTATCACTTGAAATTGCCTACCACGTGCTCAATATTGACCCCAAATTCACACCGATAAAGCAAAAAAGGCGTAGCTTGGGCCCTGAACAGTCCAAGGCATTAAGAGAGGAGGTTAATAAGTTGATGGCTAACGGCTTCATCCGAGATGCAGCCTACCCTAAATGGGTATCGAACCCAATTTTAGTCAAGAAATCTAATGGGAAATGACGAACTTGTATTGACTTCTTGGATCTAAATAAGGCTTGTTCGAAAGATAGCTTCCCACTCCTCAGAATCGATCAGCTTGTGGATGGAACAGCGGGGTGTGAATTGCTGTCATTCATGGATGCATACTCGGGCTACAACCAGATCCTAATGCATGAGCCAGATCAAGAAAACGCCGACTTCATCACTGATTTAGGACTGTACTGCTTTAGAATAATGCCATTCGGGTTAAAGAACGCCAGGATATATACCAAAGGATAGTGAATACTATGTTCAAACGCCAGATTGGAAAGACTATGACAGTTTACGTGGACGACATGTTGGTCAAATCTCGAGTAGCTGCTAACCATCTAGACAACCTCGCTGAAATGTTGAGACACTCCGAACATATTGAATGAAGATCAACCTGCTCAAATGTTACTTCGGAGTGGCCTTTGGGAAATTCTTGGGATTCATAGTAAGTGCCTAGGGCATTGAAGCAAATCTATAGCAAATAAAAGCATCACGGGAAGTCCAAGCCCCTAAAAATAAGAAGGAACTTCAAAGCTTAAACGGGTTGCAGCACTGAGTCGATTCATCTCAAAAGCTACAGACAAGTGCATATCGTTCTTCGATGCACTGAAGAAGGGAAATAATTTTTTTGAATGGAGTGAAGCTTGTTAGACAGCTTTCGAGGAACTGCTACGACACATGGAAGCTCCTGCAATCTTATCAAAGCCGGTGGATGGAGAAGACCTATTCGTTTACTTAGCAGCTTCCCCGCATGCGTTGAGCACCGCTCTTGCGTGGGAAGAAGCAAGAATCCAACAGCCCGTGTATTACATTAGCAAACGTTCACCAGGGCTGAGAAGAATTACCCAAAACTGGAGAAGCTAGCGTATTGCCTTTTGATCACGTCCCGGAAATTACAACCATACTTCCAGGCTCATCCAATTAAAATATTAACTGACCAATCCCTGAAGCAAGTTTTATACCGGTTAGAAACTTCTGGATGACTACTCAAATGGAATATAGAGCTAAGCCAATATGACATCGCATATCACCCCAGGAAAGCCATCAATGGGTAGGTGTTGGTCGACTTCATCGTTGAATTTACTATAAGGGATGACGAGGAAGAAGTCTAGATAGAAGTAAGTGCCCACTGGAAACTTTTCGTTGACGGTGCATCCAACAATTTCTGTTCGGGAGCAGGGGTAGTGCTTGAAACCCCCGAGGGTCGAGCCATTAGCTATGCTTTGCGCTTGGAATTCCCAGCAGCAAATAACGAAGCAGAATACGAAACACTGATCGTTGGACTGAAGGTTGTGAAGGAACTTAAGATAAAATAAATTCACATATACAGCGACTCTAAGTTGGTCGTCTACCAAGAAAAAGGGGAGTACCAAGCCCGTGGAGGAAACCTTGCCCCATACCTATACAAAGTACAAGAACTGCTAAGCGACATTAAGCACTACACTATAACTCACATCTCACAGGATCAAAACACCAAGGCAGATTATTTGGCTAAGCTGGCAAGTTCCGGAGAAGCTCAGTTGTTAGGGTTGGTTCTGGTTGAAACTCTAACCAACCCAAGCATAGACGAAATGGTCGTAGACTGGATTCTCGAGACCACCGTTGAACCAGATACATGGATGATGCCGATAAAGGACTATCTACTAGCAGGAACCCTTCCAACTGACCGAAATCAATGAAAGAAGCTCCTCCAGAAGCGCCATGGTTCATGATACAGGATGGGATACTCTACCGAAGAGGATTCATGACCCCTCTTCTTAGGTGTGTGACCGATGATGAAGCACGAAGAATCCTAAAGGAGGCACATGAAGGTGAATGTGGAGACCACACTGGGGGCAGACCCTTGCAAAAAAAGTCCTTCGATATGGGTATATCTCGCCAACGATAAATCGCGACGCTGTAGATCATGCCAGGAGATGTGATTGCTGCCAAAGGTTTAGCAAAATTAAGAGAACTCCCTCAACGGAGTTAACATAGATCGTCAGTCCATGGCCATTCGCAATATGAGGGATCGACTTGATTGGTATCTTGCCAATAGCAAAAGGAGGGGCCAAATATGCTATAGTTGCCGTAGATTATTTCACGAAGTGGGCCAAAGCAGAACCGCTAGCCACTATAACTACAAAGAAAGTTATTAACTTTGTTACTAGAAACATCATTTGCAGGTTTGGTGTGCCGCAAAAAATCATCACTGACAATGGAACTCAATTCGAAAGTGCCGAGTTCAAAGACTTCTGCAGGCGCTTACGAATCGAAAAAAGCATCTCTGTAGTGGCTCATCCGCAAGTAAATGGGAAAGTGGAGGCAATCAACAAGATCGTCAAGTCCACTATCAAAAAGCGACTAATAAAATCCAAAGGAAACTGGGTTGATGAACTTCCACTTGCACTATGGGCTTACTGAACTACCCAAAAAGCGGCAACCGGCCACACTCCATTCGCCCTAGCATATGGTTCAGAAGCAATGATTCCTATTGAATTAGAAGTCCCCTCGCACCGAAGGCAGAATTTCAACCAAAAACAAAACGAGAAGCTCCTACTCGAATCGCTAGGTAGGGTTGATGAAAAAAGAGAAGAAGCAGAGCTAAGAACCGCCGCCTACCAAAAAAGGGTCGCACGGTACTTCAACTTCAAAGTTCACAATCAAACCATCGAAGTGGGAGATCTCATTCTCAAGCGAGTTTACCCCGTTATGGAGGCCTTCGGACCAAACTGGGAGGGACCATATGTCATTAATCAAAAGCTAAGAGATGGGACTTTCAAGCTAGCAACCATCGACGGAACTCAAGTTCCCAGAGTATGGAATAGCGAATCGCTTCGCCGTTACTTTGTTAGAATGCTATCTTATGTACTTTTTATTTTCTGGCAAATAAGCCTTCTCGAGATACTAGGGGCATTGTACATAGGCAAAAACTGCCCTGCTTTCCTTAATAAAGTTTGCTTCTTGAACCAAAAAAACCATGTTCATAATGATTACCCGTGGGGTCGACGGAAGCAAATCGACTCAAACCGTTAGATCGGCGGAACCTGGTCTTGGCCTTCTAAATATCGGTGTTGCTCTGGCAACATCGGGAAGGCTAAAATCAACACTTTCCGCGTTACCCAAAGATAGGCAACGCTGAGGAGCGCTAAAAGCCGCGCATCTCATAAGCCGTGCAGTAAAATAATAACCCCTCCCGTTGCCCGAAGATAGGCAACACCAAGGAAAAACGAAAAGCTGTGCATTTTGTAAGCCATGCACTAAAATAATTACCCCTCCCGTTGCCCGAAGATAGGCAACACCGAAGAGGAGTAAAAGTCGCGCACTCTATAAGCCCCACACTAAATTCCAAAACACTGACTCCTCATGTTACCTGAAGATAGGCAACTCCGAGGAGCATGAAAAATCATGCACTGATTCTTAAAACTAAAACTCCTCACCCTGCTTGAAGATAGACAGCATCAAGGAGCACTAAAACACACGTTCCTCATGTGGCTCAAAGATAGGCAATGCCAAGGAATACCAAAAACCACGCATCTCATAACCAGCGCTAACCGCTCCTATAATCAGGAATAATGAGCGCAACTCCAACAAGATTGGAATGCCACAAACCAAATGAAAAGCCTCAACTATAGACACTTAAGGGATAAAACTACCCTCAATTAACCTATGCACTGTGCGCCTCTAAAATACGCGTAGTTGCATACTCGTTGAAATATCACAAGAAGCTTGGATTACGTGCTAAAGTTGCAAAACTTTCGAAAAAATGAGAATTAAGTTATAACTTAGCCAATTTTCAATAAAGATTATCTAAACCCTAAATTACCGATTATTTGAAAAGTGTTTGAAGTAAACAGCCTTGTGAACTGGGGGGCATACACCGGTACTTGGATAGAAATGCGTGAATATAATAAGTTCACAAGTTTTGTCACTCCAAACAAAGAATTTTTTTAAAAAAGATTGGCTTTTAAAACAAAGTTCTGTTAATTTCTAAAGTTTTATGAATTTCTAAACAAATATTCTCTAAGTTCTATTAATTTACAAAGTGCTGTTGATTTCTAAGTTCTGTTAATCTCAAAGTTTTGTTACTTCGAACGAAGGGCTTTGGCTATAATCACATAACTAGAAAAGGATGAGATAAAACAAGCACAAGTACATAGAACATATATGAACAGACATATAAGTGTGCAGTCAAGATATCAATATATTGCTTATAATTTTCTATACACAGGGTCAAAGTGCGGGGGCCATACCCACACAACGTCGGCCAATAAAAAGAAGATACAGACTCCATAGTAAAGACGCAAAGTGTAGACTCTGCACTTGAATAGAATGACTCAAAAAGAAACAAAAACAAGTCAATCTTCCAGCAAGCCATTGACCAAAATCAAGTTAGCCTTCACACAAGCCGCTCAACCTTTCTTTCCCCCGCTCCCCGCCCTTGATCGGTAGCTTCTGCTTCTTCTCAGGAGTGGTATCACTACCGGTAATGTCAATGAATAGCGAGGTGGCAATGTCCTCATCTTGCTCCAAAGCCTTCTCAGAAGCCTCTCCCTTCGTCTATCACCTTCGTGATTTGCGAGAGCTTTTGGCGGCTTTGATCGCTTCGACCTTTTCCCTCTTGATGGTAACCAGCTCGTGTTGAGTCTTCTGTAGTGGCTCCATCTGAGTCTCCTGCTCCTTGGCCTCTACTGCTGTTACATCGCCTTCCAATGACACAGAAGGGTCATCCAGGCCATGCATCTATCTTCTCAGCCTCTGGCCCTGGTTGCGAACTGGATACGGACATAGAAACCGGAATAGGGACAGAAACGACCACAAAAGATGTGGAAATGGAAGCAGGTACAGACGTCGAGGTAGCTGGCATGTCAACGAGAAAGTTGGAAGGACCTATAAGATCAAAATTGAAAGCGTTAAATTCTTCCTTCTCTTACGGCGTAAGTTGAAAGCTCCCGAATTCGGAGGAAGCAAGGACGTTACCTGCACTAGAGGAACAATCGAGAATAGCAACCTCGAACTCACTGCCTTCACCTTCTTTTGATGACTCTACCACCTGAGGAATAATTTCAAGTGCTGAACTTGTCGGCTGGTCGTGGAGCTGCTTTGATAATTCGCCCACGCCGAAAATAGAAGGTTTGGTAAGCACGTCGGTGGTGGTCGTCAAGGCAGCATCGGTGGCCTCCTT
Organism: Allium fistulosum; assembly: GCA_030737815.1. NCBI lineage: Eukaryota > Viridiplantae > Streptophyta > Magnoliopsida > Asparagales > Amaryllidaceae > Allium > Allium fistulosum. The sequence continues at coordinate 626,085,919 of CM060902.1, read as the reverse complement.
ATCTCTTTCGATTCGGAGAATTTCCTGGCCCTCAAGTAACGCTTTCTTGGATTCGTCATTAAGATAGGCATCCTACAACTCTCGATCAACACAAATGTCGCCGCTGTCGGCAAAACGAGATAAGATTTCCTCCCAAACTAATGCAAGAGTGCACAGAAACTTTGGGCCGAGATAACTGAGACTTCCTTGATGCAACAGAGAGTTAACATAGAAGTTTAGAATAGTCACATCCAGCTTCTCCATTTTTCCGTCGAAGGCATTTCAGAGGTCTAAGTAATCCGCTTTCACGGCCGCCTTCTCAACTTTAGAGGCAGTCTTGTCGGCACTAAGCTATGTGACCTGAGCCTGTAGCTTGTCGATGGTCTTGGCTTGGTCGGAAATAGTTTTGTTGTGCCCATCAACAATTAGATTGTGGTCGGCAATAGTTTTCCCCTGAGCCTCGATGATAGCATTACAAGTGGCCACTTCCTCTTTCAGCTTGGCCTTCTCAGCATGAGTCTTCTTAATCTCGTCCCTCCAGACGATCTCAACTTTTGCATGCACATCCTTCAACTCCTTCATCGGATCGGCGTTCCTCCTACTTTCGTGAATGGCCGCCTCCTTCTCTTCCTCCAGCTGTCTAATCTTAGCATCACGGTCGGCCAACGCCCTCTCCAAATCGTCCTTCTCTGATTCGAAGGAGGGGTCCTCCTAATAATTATTTCTATTCGTATCCACTAGCTGTTTACAAAGCATCTCCTATCTTTCGGCCTGTTCTAGGTTGCTTTGAATAGCTTGGAGATGCGGAATGTAGGAATCCTTGCAAACAGGGTGGAGATCCAGGTCAAACTTAACCCCCTTTAAGAACTAACCAGGAAGCACTGCCTCAAGTTTAGGGGGGCCCGAATAATGAACGTAGGTAAGCCTCCGATAGGGACGAGAAGCACCAGGGGCGGCAGTAACGATGAAAGATGATGAAATATGAGTTGGAGGCAGAATCAGGGCAGAAGTGATGGGAATTTCTTGGCCCGTGGAAGAGTGTATTGAAGCGAGCTCCGAAGTATGAGGGCAATGTTCAAACTTTGACTTTTTTGACGGTTCATCTCTTTCCTCAAGAGATCTACTCTTCTCATACCCGCCTTTGTATAATCGAGCTTGGTCTCTTTCTTCTTGGCAACGGGTTTCAGCTTTGAGATCTCTCATCCACCTATATTCCTCCTCTGTCTCTCGGACTTGATGGCGGCTGGAGGAGCGCTTAGGATACCACCGTGAATCAGTGAAGTCTTCGAAGTCATCATAAAAGCCTTGTCCCCTCGTCATACCTGGAATGAGGCATACATAAAAGGTCTCAAAAGAATGAAAGTGAGTGTAGCATAACAAATACGAAGAGATGAATGGAAGTGAATGTAATCCTAGCATGACGTGTATTGTGTTTCTAAGGCGAGCCTAAAACGTCATTACGAACCAAGACGGACGGCCATCGTAGGTGGAATCAGACCAACTTCGGCTGCTGTGGGCGGAACCGGGCTGACCTCTGGCGCGATATCACCCGAGCTGGGAGGCACCGTAACAAATTTATAATCATCTTTCATGAGCTCATCAAAGTCAATATAGGCGTCCCTGAAATCCCAGAATTCCTCTCCGACGTCCTTACTCGGAGAATCTCTATGCATTCCAAACTTTGGAGCTTTTCCTTCATTACTTATATCAGGGAGAGGCGAGCTCGAAAGACTGGGCTCATACCCGGAGTTTCATCACAAGACTCTAAGTCCCCACCGTCGGATTCAGACAGAAGTAATCTCTGCCAGTGGACTCATCACTACTACTTTCAAACTCTCCCTTTTCCTTTTCCGAGTCCAACATGGCCTTGCCTTCTCTTTGTTTTAACTCCTCTTCTGCTTCCTCCGGAATTGGAGGCATTCTACCTGGGCCGCTTAATCAAGTCGCAACTGCCTCTTCCCGCTCATGGGCTTCGTCGGTGGATCCTCCAAATGGGATTTCTCTCTCTTGAGAGGCGCCCTTTTCGAAATCGTGGAAGGAGGAAATAGATCTTGTATGAACCCTGGATCGAGCGGGAGAAGGAATTTCAACTTGAAAGGCAGATCTACTCGGAGCCAGTAGTCCATATCAACGCAAGTTTTCATCAGTCAATAATACTTTAACGCTTCTCTCCTCGGCATCGATAGCCTTTAAAGTCTGAAAAACTTCATTGAGTGCCGCGTCTTTGTTTGGCCTTGGAATAATTGCAAGAGACATATGGTTAGTTAGGAACTGCAGTGCAATGCATCAAAAGCTTGATGAATAAAGGGAAGCTTACCCCCTATCGTCCATTAACGGTTGAACCCCTTAGGGCATTTGAGGAAGAAATATTGCATCTTAAATTGTGATAAGTTTCTTTGCAAGCACTCGATGATTTTTTGATTTCTCTGGGCATTGATTATGATCAAGGAGGGACAACCATCTATCCTCTTGAATGCCAGAAAGTACCTCAACTTATCAAAACTTAGAGCATGGTTGAATGCCCGCATGAAATGAAAATGCAGGAAAGTTAGGATGGCATAGCCATTCGGATGAAGCTGAAATGGGGCAATACCCAGGTTTGAGAGAGTCTCATGCAGAAAGTCATTGAAGGGAGGCACGGCCCCATTCAAACACATGTATCGATGACAAGCGGTGTACCCCAGGGGAGGCATATGAGCAAATTCATCCTTCTCTGGCAAATGAACATCCTCTTCGGGAATTCCGTGTTGCGCACAGATGTTATGAAGGACCTTAGCGGAAACAACCGATGAAGCTCTCTCAGGAGGATTAAGCAAAACTCTAAAGTTCGAAGGCATACGATCCACGATTGGCCCAACCGGGACTAACTGGCCATATTGAGCTTTTGAAGTGGATGTTGACTCAGCTTCTGAGAGTGCCAGACTTCCCCTAATTAACTTACGACGCACAAATGGCTGCTTCATTCTAAATAACAGAACTCGCGTCCGAAAAATGGTCAGGTATATCTATCCTAACTAATAGCTTCCCCTACCACACATGAATTCTGAAGAAACATTAACTTGTAATCACCATGTCAGATTTCAAGTACGGACTGAAGCAAGTGCAGTGTGCTATCTATATGGGATAAACTCGGTGCTCGATACACTGTCAAAGCCCTATCCCGTGTAGATAGTACGCTCGTTGTGGAAGAAGAAAAGAACTTCCCGTGTCACTCCATTTTCAACTTTTGTTTCTACTTCCTATATACTTACTAGTTATCGATCCATGATCGATAACGGATTCGTTATTCGAAGCAATGCGAAAAACTCTTCTTACTACAGGAATGTCGAGCATGCAACAAGCAAGCACGATAAATCCAAATTATGTAGAAGAATCGTGATCGATTGGTGATGTGACGTACAGTAACAGCTGCGAAACTGGACAGAAGTCAATTCTGGTCTAATGGACGAAGAAAGCAAAATGTGTCAAGCATTGGGCCAAAGCCCGAATGTCGTTCTGAGAGATTACTCAAGACTCGATTTAGTATCTTCCTCCACCACAATCAACTCGAACTTCTAACAATCAACATCGCAAATGGAAACTCGTCATCAAACCATTATACAAATGCAATCATTAGCAAACCAATTAAGCAAACCCACCTCTAACTGAGTTCAAAGACACATGAAGAATCTAAAATCAAATTCAGTGAACTACAAAGTGGATCGGTGGCGAGCTAATGGCAGGTCGGGAACAAACCAATGGTGGGTCGAGGTGAGCTAGGGTTTTGCTCCAGAATAAGGCAAGGGATCACGGTGCTGTGGCTGGAGATTACGGCCAAGAGCTTGGACTAGATGGATTCAAGGAAGTGAATAATCGAATCGAACAAGCTAGGATCAGATCATCTTTGGGCTTCAGGTCGTAGGGCTTCGGGTCGCACAAGAATGGTTTGGCTCGAATAAGAATAAAGGAACTAGGTTGGTTTGAATATAAGTAGGCAGAAATAACGAAGCGTGAAAATTTCCTAAGGCATTGGGTCGCTAGCGACCCAAATATCCAAAGGAGATTTTCACAGCAGTATGGATCGCTAGCGATCCATACGCAAATGGATCGCTAGCGACCCATAGTGTTGGGGCTACTTTTCCTCAAGCTCGCCCTGTGACATTCATCTATCATTTCAAAGCATGGTCGGGAAGCTACGGGCAGAAATATGATCCGTTATGGTAAGCGATAGCAGTCAAACCCAGAGCAAGATGACCAACAACATGACCTGCTACGTATTCGTAAACTCTAATGCAATCACTTGAAAATCGATGGATATATATTGAGAGCGATAACTTCCAGAGCACGCCTTGTTGACCACAAAGGTACACTCTGAGGGGCAAAATGTTATCCGGGTTTTTAACCCAGGAGGATCTAACAGGAGATAGAACAGTCTGGTGTTATCAGAATGGTTTAAACTTGACCAGAAAGCCTAAGGTAGAGAGTTAACAAGAGCTAAGATATATTACTAAGGCAACGACTAGGATCAATTAAACCGAGAGATCAGCATTCTTTTAGCCCAATCAACAGCTGAGCGCAAACAGCTAGTAAATTGTCATCAACATGGAACAACGACGACAAAAGACCATAGAAACATCTCAAACCCCAAACTCCAGAAAATCCCAAGTGCTTAGATCACCAGCGACCCAAACATCTCTCTGATTCAACAACAAACTAACCAAGGATGCAATAAAGAAGAGGCCAAGACATTGGCTCGCAAACGAGCCAAGACCATGGGTCGCTAGCGACCCATAGACCATGGGTTACTGGCGAGCCATGGTTTTACCTTGGTTTGCGAGCCAAACCCCCTGGGTCATTCCCTACCTACCTACAAGCAGATGACGAAGTGGCCTGGCCCAAAAGCTTTCTGATCCATATAAATACCATCCTACCTGCAACATAAATGGGATCTTCTCCGGACTGGTGGCTGAAGCTGTGCTAGAATTATTCTTCACTCTCTACCTCCCTCACAACTATCTTCAAAGAAATTCACTGTGATTCTCCAGTGGATTCCAACTCTGGGGATTCAACTTAACTAAAGATAATCAAAGTTTTGTAATCAAACAGCTCTTGTAAATAGCAATCAGTCTATAATAAAACTATAAAGTGGACATAGGCTTCATTAATAGCTGATCACTATAAAAATTCTCTGTCTTCTTTCTTTTATTATTCATTTTCTTTATCTGTTATCTGTGATACTGCTATGTGAGAAAAGGGTCGGTGCTTTCAAACTTAAACCAGGGTGTTGGATCAGTTTTTGGGTCAACAACCTTTATAATCATCTTTTATAAATAAATTTTACAATAGGAAACCAACATTCCATATTTGAAGTATAATACAGGTAGGTTTATGATCGGATATGCTCTACAAATATATTAATGTGAGGATTTTCATAATACATGAAGCATACATATGGAATTCATTAATTTTTACTTGTAAAAACATGTAACCAAATTTCATGGATATTCATAGCTTTTGCAAAACTGTTACTCATTTCTCACCTTAAGTGCAAATAATAAATACTCCAATTTAATTTTTTTTTATAGATTAATGTATTTAGATAATTTATCATATTATAAGAAATATTTTCCAATATGATAAAGAATTTCATCATTCAATTAGAAAGTAGAAATTGAAAAATAAACTTGAGGGAAAAGGGGTATTTGATGAAAATAATGTGTTTGTTTTTTATCCATGATTTTTCACAAGCAATGGTTCGATGGCATTGAACTTCAAAGCGATGAATGAATGATAAAAAAACTCATTTGAAATCACATACAAAATGATATAAAGAAAAGTGAATAAAATATCTAGGTAAATCGTTTGAGCCAATCCATAATCCATCAATTCTTAGTGAATTCTCGGTATGTTATATTTGTGGAGAATGGAACAAAGCTAAACATAAAGAATTGATTGATCGATGGACAAACAAATTGATGGATCGATGGACAAACAAAGTACAAAATAAGGCAAAATAGAATAAAATGACAAGTCCATCAGTTGGTACCAAATAATGGATTGATCGATACTAAATGATGAGAAGAGTCAAATCTACCATAATACATATCCTATACCTGTAGATCTAAGATGGAGACATTTTTGACGACTTTTCAAAGAGGAGATCTCAACTTTAGAGCCTAACTTATCCCTCTAATACAGAGGAACTTCAAACAAGAAAGGGATCGATTAAACTTTCAGGTTTTTCCAATTTTTCTATTTAAATTCCTAATTGAATTAGAGATTTTGATTGTAATAACCTCAGGATATTAGAAAAATGTAATAAATTCAAAATAAAGTGGACATAGGTAAAAATATTAGCCATTATAAATTGTTATATCGCTCTTTTATGTTTTTTTCCCTTCACATCTCTACGTAATTTTCTTATTCTATAGATCTAGATTGTAGATTCTAAAGGTAGAACTCTTAAACTACATAGATAAGAGGCTATACCTAGTAGAATAAGGTGTATGATGTAGAGTTAATTATGTAATTGTGATTACACAAGTCACTTAACTCTTGTATACAAATCTTGCTCGAAATAAAATTACATTTTTTAGTTTGCATGCCTATTTATAATTAAATATTGATGATTACTTTTTACATGTATAATAAGAAATGGCTAGGAATAAGTATTTAATAGGTAACAATTGTAGATGTGTTCGTCATCATGAGTAGTGAAGGAATATGTATAAATAAATACTTATCTCAAATATAGATAATTGCACATGAATTACAGGTTAACTATTCAAATATATTATAGAAATATGCAAGTGTAGATGGACTATACATCAAGATGGATAAATAAAAGGAATCGGCAACAAAATTGGATGTGTAACGACCCATATTTCTACGTATCGGTGGATAGTAAAGATAATATTTTCATAATCAAATTTTATCCAAATGAACTATAACTTTGATGAATGTTTTAAACTGACTTTTTGACCCCTAGAATTAACTGTGTATGGTTATGGCCTTAAAAAATTGTGGGAGCTATAACTTTTGATAAAAGTAGAATTATGGTCCGAATCCACTTCCAAATGGAAGATATGATGGTTTCTCTTTTTATAGAGTGGTTATTATATATTTTTGGGATTAAGCTTTAAGAGAAATGGCCATTTAAAGTTATATAGCTTTTAGACATATTAGTGGGTAATTAGACATTGGGACCAGAGCTAACTAAAGATAGTAGGATCCATTAATCACTTTTCCATCTTCCAAAAACATTCTATAACCTTCATTAAATCTTCGTTGCCCAAAACCATCCCAAATCATCAACTAAACTAACCTAAATAGGCTATTAAAGGGGATTAATAAAGGAATTAACAAGGGCATCTACTAATCTCATAATTAAGTGCACTGGGATTTGAGCAACTATTGTATGGGCTACCTCGTTTTTAGCAAATTTCCATGTTTAAGTGAGTGATATATCATCTCACAACCTTTTTAAATGTTTTAAATGCTTAAAATGTGTTTTTGAATCATTATCCGAGTTAAAATAAGTTGCTTTACTAATTTGAATTTATAAGTTTTATAAATGAATTGAAATGATTTTAAATTGTTTATATCGACTTTACATGGATTTATATATGTCGATGTGTCATATAGATGTTAGTTTAGATTAATTACGATAGTGCCTGTATTGTATACATACGATGCCTGGTTTATTGATCTATGTGTTTGTATACTTAGATTAGATAATGGCGAATCGATGTGCATTTTGGAGTATGGATCGACACTAGAGAAATTGTAGGCATATTGATGTAAAGTGGAGTTTACATTCAAATCAAAGCTGCAATGCAAATGTCGATCAATGAAAAAGACCACAAAATAACTTAGACAAATTTCCAACAAAGTTGATCGATATGCACCAAATGACCCTTATGGATCGGTATCAACTAATAATATGGAGGCTAAAGTGAAAAATTGCACTTGGAGATGGAAGTGGAATTCGCTTTTGGAGCATAAGAGGTCTACGTGAGAGGTACTTCGGTATACTTAGCCAAAAATGTGAGCAAACTTCCAGGAAGTCGATCACCACCGATTGATTAGCATCATGCTACAAAGGTACCATAATCAAAACATGAGGTTTGTCATAGTGTGATAAGTTGTTTGATCGATCACATAGGGTTTGACCAAGTGGTTTATGAGTTAAAAGAAAAAAGATGAATGGTAGGAACTTTGAAGAAAAAGTAGTGTAAACGTAAGGATGGTGTGATGATGCTTCAAGGCAAAGGCATGTTTGCTTCAGAAAAGCCATGGGGTTACTTTGGTATGATTCAAAAACCTAAAATTTTGGCAACTTGGGGATAATTGATTAACACCGACTGAATGTCGTTGATCATCTTATGGTGTAACGGTGTGAGATGATCAAGGTGATGAAGTGGGCTCGTTTGAACAATTGAAAGCCATTCTGATGAGAGGATGTCAAGTTATGTTATAGAGACAATCGTGATGAAGCTATGATTAAGACATAGTAGTGATACCTTGGTAGTATGTGATTATTTCAGATCAGAAAAGAGGATGCTACTGCGTTACTTTGGGCTCGACGCGAGGAATCCTAGGAACTTTGTGAAGTGTTTCGAGCTTCAACAAATCAATGTGACACTAAGGAAATTTCTTATTAGTTGGTAAAAAGTAGGTCAAAAAGAAAATCTCAATGTGACATTTTTACATGGTTCCCTCAAATTGAGAATACCATGGACATTTGAGGTGAATACTTCACTCTGATTATAGTTAAATAATGGCATTACGATCTATCGAGTGACAATTATTGGTTTTGAGTTGAAGCATTGGAAATGAAGCACTATGGAAATTTGATGTGAATACTCCACTTTGATTGTAGTTCTGAGAATACCATGAAAAAGTAGGTGAACTATAGTCAACTTAAACTCAAAATATCTAGCCAAAGTAGAATAGTTAATAATAAAAGTTATTATCAACTAAGGAATTTGTTTATGGACTAATTTAGTTGAGTGTGGATAATATTGGAGTTTTGACCAATACCAAATTCCATACATCTTAATGTGATATAGTTTTGACGAAGAGAAAGTATGTAAATTATTGTCACTATTGGTACCGTCTAAGATAATATGAAATTTGATTTTACCAAAAGGATCTACAGGTGATAGATCGGCCAAACTATCACACTACTAGATAAGGTGATGTGTGATCGTTAATATTTCAACTGTTCACTATTAATCGCCGATTGAATTCACACCTCTGAGTCACACAATCACATTTGTGAATTCTTTAAAAAAACCAAATGATTTAATTAGTTTATAAAGTGTTATAAATTAACTAATATTGATAAAATATTCATTATTAATATTTTCATGTTTTGAGTATTATTATTAATTATTTGAATGTGTTATAAAGTTATATATGCACGTATTGTTGTACGATATCAGTATATATATACTTTAATATGGCTTTACATACAATTAACTACCTAACAGGCTTTTTAAAAAATTAACCCATGCAAGGACAATACATGGACAACCACATATATGGGAGATGAGGGCTTAAAAAATTGAAAATTGATTGTAAATTAAATGAGGAATTTTATAGAAAGAAGAGGAATGGTCCCTATTCTTTTCTTAAAACATTACTCTCATTCATTTTCATTCCAAATTTTCCATTCTCCTTCCTCCTTCATCCACATCTTACTCCTTCTCATTCATGGCATTTTCACCAAAATAACATCATATTAAATTAAATAAAAATGGTTCTTTCGATTCAAGCAATATCAGGTAGAGATTCAAGTAATCCAAGGGACGATCCACAAACTAAGGTGTTACAAAGTGTCGGCTCTGTTTGTATTTAATTCTATTTCATATCATTCATTCACAATATTTAACCTTGACCTAATTTCATGTGTGTATATGTGTGTGTGCGTGCGTGCGTGTATATATATTATTACCACTTATTATATTTGATTCAAAATTATTTATGCTTGTCATTCATAAAATATGAAATCAATTTCATGCACACATTTCAAAAAATGATTATTAATGTATATTTGATGTTGGTTGAAGTGAAACAATATATATGTGTATTTCGTAGATTTTATTTATTTGAAATAATGTATTTGATTTTTAAGTATAAGGACTTTATATAAATATCTTTATGTTACTTAAAGTAGTAAAACACATATATTGAAACATTTAGTTAAATCAATCTTTGTTTCAAACTAAAATAAATTCTAGTTTTTAATTATTTAAATAAATATGTTAGAAACTTGAATTTATTAATTGATTTTAAGCTATAAAATGTATACATATATATACAAACCTAATTCTATAATTATGTGGCCATATATTTATTGTATGTGTGTATGTATATGCATGCATGCATGTGTGTATGTTTATATATATATATATGGGTGTGTGTGTATGTGTGCATCTAAACTATATATATATATATATGTTATTATTAATATATATATATATATATATATATATAAAAACCATTTATATATATTATAGTATGCCTAAACACATGTATAAGCTTAAGAATTTATATTCCTGATATGCATACGAATTATCTTATGTATATGTAAGTATAATTTATACGTACATACAATGGATGTAAATCTCAACACACACACAGTTATACACAAGTTCAATTTATTACTATATTGTCATGTTATACATATGTTCCATTATTACTACATTATCACATACCAAAAGTTGCAAAATAAAACACCTAACTAATTGCACACTTATTTTACATTTATGACCTCTTATTCTACCCATAAATAGGAATACGAGTTTCCACCTAACTAATCAATAGAAAATTAAAATTCTAACTAATTACATTGTCGTAACATTTGCGATCTGTTAATTCACATTCCATAAATAACAATTAGAATATTCATATGCATAAATGTTATTATGTTAAGTTACGAATATATATGTTATATATTTAAAACAATCACCAAAATAAATTTGATTAATATGATTATCAAATAAGTATAGAATATTTTAAATGAAATATGATTTTCTTTTAATATACATACATACATACATATATATATAGGATCTAATGTTAATTAACAGACCTCATACGCCCATTGCGGTCCAAATAGGGAATTTTTTGAAATTAACCCATTTCACCTGCTATACAGTTGATCGAGGTTCCATTAATGGTATAAAAACCCAAATGGTCTATGCCATCTAGTTAATCACATTTAAAGCCAACTAATTAAACTTTCTATTCGATGGGTGCCTATAAATGTAGTTTATATGCTTAGGGTTGAATAATCAAGTATTCTCCCTTACATGGCTACTTGTCTAGTCAAATGAGTGAAGTAAGTCTAAAAGGTTTGCCCAAATGTAAGGCCTAGAATTTTTTGGGTGTTGGGCTTGTTTTAAATTAAGATTTGAAAATATATTTTAAATTTAAAAAGTTAAGTTTAAAATATAATTTTTTTATAAAGGTTACAAAATAAACTTAAAATTTTCAAAATTGTTTTGATAAATTACATAATTATTTGAAAATTCAGTATATGTTTAATTAAATAACTAATTAAAATTAATTAATTATAATACATATACATACTGATATATGTATGTAACTATTATTATTATAATTGTACATTTATCTTAAACTGTTAAAGATAAAATTAAATTAAAATTTTCAACTTAATTAAATAAATAAAAGAATTTATTAAATAAATTTTCAGTTAAAAGTTAATTAGTTAATGTATATATATTGATATGCATACATAAATAATACTATAAAATTTGTAGTTTATTATTTACCTTAAATATTTTACGAATAACGTAAAATTTCAGAAATATTATATAAAATTAATTAAATGTGATTTAGTCAATAAAATTAATTAAATGTGATTTAATTATTAAGAATTAAAATTAAGTAAATATGATTTAATTAATAAGATACATATACAAATTATATAAGTTAATTAAATTGCTACAGCTATAAAAAAATTTAATTTGTATAATATATATATATATATATAAAATAATGTAAACATAACTGAAATAAACGTGCAATAGATTTTTGGAATAAGTACATATACCATCCAAATTTATCCGACACTTGAATCACGATGGTATTTCATAAAAAATATATTATTCCTCAAATTGTTATTACTCTAATGTGTATATCGAAGATTATGAATCTCTAATGTATAAAGTTGTCCATTATATTTATATATTGATAAATTAGTTGCATACTTGATAGTTGTTGAGCAAACTCAATCTAGGGATGTTATGTGAAGTATTATTTATATATTGATTATACTAAGTAAGATACATTCATGTATTTGTTGAGCAAACTCAAGGTATGTGCATTATACATAGGGCGTTGAGAAATGATAGGTAAGAGTGAATAATCTCTCTTAATTTTTTGAGCAAACTCAAGGTCATGGTCGAGATTAGTGCAAAGACCACAATTAGGAGTTGTATATTATACAACCAATACAGTGTTATCCATCGCTCTCGAGATTTGTTGAGCAAACTCAAGGTTAGAATTCTAAGATGAGTGAGTCCTAACACTCACTAAAGGAATCAAAATATTTTTATATTTCTCATAGGGCTTTTGCAGAGTATATAAATCTAGTGGAATCCTTATTAAAAAACGAAATGAATATATTTAATCTTTCTGATATTGTAAGAACATTATGCTATACAAATTAAAAATAGTTTATCAGTTTAAAATATACAAGTGAACTAAATTAGGATTGACAAATAAACACAAAATATACTTACTAGTAAATCTTTTGGCATTTTTCACTTTAAGACCCATGCAAGAGCCAACTTATACAACCTCTAAATACCTTCCTACCTTGGTCACTTAAGTATTTATTTCCCTAAGACATTGTATTGTCTTATGTGAGTGTTAAACTCAAAGCAATACAATAATAGGGATGTTTGATCCGTATTAGATCATATACGAAAGTTGTACGATAAATAGCCATGATCATAATATACAAAACCTTGATGAAATTGGTTTATTAGAAATGAGAAAGTAAACTATAATGCAAGATCATGTATTCAATACAATTGAGTATAATGAAAATCTTGTTGTATTAAAAAAACATGAGACAAATGACTAAAAGATCAACCTAGGAATTCGACCATTGAAATGCTAGTCTTTATCATTTTACTTAAATGCAACCCATATGATACCCTTAAAATGTTAAGGATGTCCAAACACAATTTTGTAAAGAATTCATTGTAGCCCTGCAGTAAAAGTTTCATTTTGAATGGTTCGACCATTTGGAAAGGAAAATGAATGTCAGAGAGTGGATGTAACATAGGTACAGTTTGGATAAAGAGAGTGAATGTCCCCTTTGCTTCATGAAAAGATATTGAAAATAAGAAATGTATAAAACACTAAGTGTATATTTAATATTGAATAATGAATGTGATTTATATTCCAATTGTATTTTTAATAGAAAAAATTGTTTTTTTATAGGATTTATTTCTTTGAGTTTAAGATATTTGATTCAAGACTTTCGACCATAAACTAGTTACCGTAGATGAAGTAAATGGCCATAATAAGTAGTAGAATTGTGATAAATTGCCCTTTTCGACCCTTGGATTCAACCCTTGAATCAAAGTTGACACTCCAAAATCCGAAAAAGACAAGTCGTTGGATATGATAATAAGAAATAATCACAATACTAACTAATAACTTTCAGAATCTCACAATAGAAGGAAACAAAGTATAATATATCAATAACTATCATCAATTCGTAACACCATAGAGTATAAATAATATCATATACTTATGTTTTACAATACTGACCGAACCCAATCCATATACATAATCAAATCCAGGTTATAATATCAATTCACAATATTTACAATATATATAATAACGTCCTTGTCTCCAGTACCATCTCGACTCCATGCTCCATCAACCTAGAGATGTAGATAAAGGGGAAAAATAGGACTGGGTCATACATAAGCCTAAGTGAGTCATACTTGCTCCAAGTATACTATAGAGATAATATTATAACATGATAAGAGTCTAACGTCTCGGTCTCCACATCTCAATACAAGTCTCTAACACAAAGGGCCACACTACTATCTAACAAGCCATACTCTATCATTAGTAGTAAACTATCATGTCACAATTGTCAATCACTTCTCTAACAAAAGGGCCATACTACTATTTAACAAGCCATACTCTATCATCAGTAGTGAACTATTATGTCATAAATCTATCACATACAAGATTCACGTCCTTGACCCGCCTCACTGTCCTATAGAACCACTTAACGTCTGAGTCTCATATGCGGCCAGACTCACGTCCTAGACCCATCTTAATCGCTACAATGCCGCTTAATGTCTGCACCTCAACAAATGGACTCGAATCCTGGATCCTGACCCTCATGTGCTAGAGTTTCCCTTACCGTACCTTCCTTTATAGACCCGCCTTATGTGCTACAAGAGAGCTCACCCTCTGGACCCACCTACTTGCAATATAGGATCGTTGTTTGGGAAACTTCCTTGTACCACTGTACCATTCACATACCTACCAACTACAAACATCTCTATCACTACATCACTAATCAAATCAAATTTCACACAATAATCATAAGCTAAGGTATTCCTCCTCAACTCCCTAGCACCGAATTCGATTTCCATGTAGCTTCAATACACTTTATAAAGCTTGACAACAAATCATATTCTGTTTTGATCTGGCCTGACTGCGTCTAGGTTCCCAAACCCAGTCTGGCTCTGACCGGTGCACCAGACTAGTATGGACTAGTCAACAATGCCATCGGTTGACTCAACCGATCGCCCACATCATAGTGTTCCTGGTCATGTTTCCCTGTTGTTTCCTTATGTCGTTTCATCTCTAGACGCCTTTTCTCGCCTTCGTTCTAGCTTTAATCCTCTGGTCACATCCTTGATGTCTTAGACCATGTTTCCACAGTTATTTTACATCTAAACTTCATCTGAATTCATAGTATATGCATTCATTTTGGAAAAATAGGTTTTTACTTGGATTTTAGGTTTATTGATCATCATTTCCCTCCTAGTCCTACATTAATTCGAAACTTCTAAATTATTGGTTGATTATCTACTTTTTTAAAACTACAAAAGATAGATATTATATATGTATCATATCGAAAGAAAGTAAGGATCACTCACCAAATTGCTCTCCAATGCTTCTAACATTTTCTATCCAGGCCATTGCACCACCATGCCTTCTAGTTTAAAATCCAATCTAGTAGGTCCTCATAGCACTCTTTATCTGCTTTGCGATGTCGCTAGTTTTGTTTGATTTCATTAAAAAATGAGCAAGTTATTGTATTTTGAATACTGGAAAGGAACTTGAGAAATGGAATAGTTGAAGTTTGGAAATGAGGAAAAATAGGCAACATAATCTTTGGTTGGGCTTTTATAGGTGAGGGAAAAGTAACAGTGACTACTTTCTCGAATTCAAATTTTGGCACTCGCTAGCTTGACACAAAACCGTCCATAACTTCTTCGTGTGACCTTTAAGTTAAACAAATGAATATACTATGGTGATCAAATGAGATGGTCATAATGGCATAGGTTTCATTGTCAAGTTCCAAAGTTGTAAAAATGACCATTTTCCCCCTCCTTAATTTAGTTAATATTAACTACTAATTCAATCCTTACTATTATATTATTAATATTTTAATTATAATATGTTTTAGATTTGTCGGATTTTACATTCTCCCCACTTGAACGAATTTCATCCCCAAAATTCCTAAGGAACGGAAAATGAAATATAACGCACATACTATGTATCGTCAAACATATATCAACGATGTAAACAAACATAACATCCAATGTATATAAAAAGATTAAATTAGTGTAACATAATAGTATTGTAACATCCCCTATTTGAAGGCCTGAAGCAAAGCGCTACAGATGTTGCAGTCTTCCATATTATTAACCTCCAGTGACCAAATACAGTAATGTTAATGTTATCCATAATATCATAAGCATATGAATATGAAACAAAAGCATAGATTTCAAAAACAACTTTTCTGATTACATTTCACAAAACATGTTTCATATTCTATTACATAATCCCAATCATTTCCCAGGTTCAGATCAAATATAATTATTACAAAATACGCCAAGAGCGACATATGAGGATGCCCCCTTGGTTGACCAGAGTACTATATAGTCATAACTGACTTAATACAACACAGCGGAATAAAACAACAAAACAACTTCTAAATAGCTAGCCATCGGCCTCCTGCTCGTCTTCAGAAGCTTTACTCGCCAACCTACTAAAACTATAAATCATTAACCCTCGGCCTACTCAAATCAATTTTAAGCACTCGAGAGTTTAAGGGGAAAACATAAACTTCGAGTCAGACATAAAACCTTGTGTGAATAATACTGTACATCTCGGCCATTTGATTTTAAGTGAGACCATGCCGCTTAGCGGAACGAGTTTTCCCTCACTAATATCCTTTTAAAACATATCTTTTGCAAATCATAATCCTGCAACCAAAATTGGTTAAAACTGTAAAGCATTATCATTTAAACATACATATCAGGTAACAAAAGGACTATCTTTTTGAACGTTATAGTTTTGTTTGGATAACTATTAAGCTTTGGTTGAATCGAGCCTACCAAACAATATAAACAAATAATCTAACAACTGTTAGATACTCCTCTTCTAGATGGTCTGTCCTTAACTTACTTTCTCCAGGTCAACCGATCCTAATGGTTTTGCGGGCTCACCAATAACCTACCTCTGTACAAATATATTCCTTTCTGTGTGTAACATCATTTTAGTCTTACCTGTGACAAAGACCTACACATTGGAATTTTGGACTAAATTAGCTAGGGGCTAATAGCCAATGTATAGGGCGCGACTCTATACCAATCCCATTTGGTATTTCAATATCTAAGTCATTTTACTTAAGGTTAACTACCCATAAATTATCCTTGAAAACCATTTATTTCAAATTGATTTAAACCTTTAAATCATTCTTTAAACTAGGAAAATATACTCTATGCTTTACTCAAATCACCTTACCATGTTATATATATATATATACTTCACACAAATATTTATTGATGAAAACATTTTAAACCATTGAAAGTACCCCTTTCGATCCCATTGAAAGTATCCTTTCGAAACCAAGTAAACTCCTTATAACCTAGGCTGGAAGGCCAAAACATTCCTTTCGAAACCATTAATATAAACCTTTCAAAACCATTGAAAAACTTTTCCTTCAAAAGCTATAAAACCTTAGGTATCCTACCTTTAAAACATTTAAACATCGCCTTTCAAAAACATTGGAAGACCTTTTCTTTCAAACATATCGAAACCATTGGGGAACTACCCCTTCGAAACCTTCATTAAAACCTTCTGAAAGCATTAAAATATCAAACCTTTTGAAACCATTTGGGTTCAAGTATAACACGTGGAAAACCTTTCGAAAACATCTAAAACTATCTCCTTCGAAACCTTTGGCTTCTACCTTCAACATAGAAAAAGTTCATAAAAAATTTAAGTCGAAAGCACTCTTTCGAAAGCATTTCCTAAGTAAAGAAGTGATGGTGTCGAAACCAACCCTTCAAAAACATTGGAGAAGCAGCTTGGATTTTAAAACAAAGGATATCTTCCGAAACCATTTACTTCGAAAGGTAGAAAGTGGCAGTTAGGGGTTTTGACCCCTTCGAAAGTATTTACTTAAAACAAAAGGCGCAGCCTCATTCGAAACCATTCTTTAAATCAATTTGACCCAGTCAAAAGCCAACCAAGTCGAATGCATTCCTTTCGAAAGCAAAGCAGGTGCATTTTCATATCAAAACAAAGTAGCGCTTCGACCCCTTCGGAACCCCATGCTTCGACTTTGTACCTTCCGCTTTAGTCCAATTCGCTAAGTACCAAGTGTTGATACTAGGCGCATTGGTTTCGATGGCTGGAGGTGGAAGTAAGGTGTCAGAAGGAGGGTGCCAAAAGTGGTGAAACATGTCAAAAGCATGTTTAAACTGATTTTTAGCTTTTTAAAGTAATCTTTCAACTAACCTACCTTGTTTGTCAAAATATTATTAGTTGCTAATTTCTTTTCTAATGAACTGCCGAAATTTCAGAATTAAACAATTTACAAAATATCCCTTCTCCTTTTTTAAATATATAAAACATTTAAGTCCCATATCTTAAATAATTTATATATCTATTAAAACACTTAGGAAAATTCTACAAAAATTCTAGAAAATCTTTTTAACATATTTTCCAACATATATTAATTTCAGACCCAAAACATAAATAATTTAGCCGTAGATTATTTTAAACCCAAATAATCATTTTCTTCACTAGAAAATTTATATTAAATCCACATAAATTCAAAAATTTATGAAAATTGAAACCCATCTCTAAAATATCATTTTTGATCTTAACCTAAAATCGCAAGGCATTTGGATGTCATTTAATAAGGTTTTCACATCAAAACAAATCATAAAACCTATATGAATAAGCATAAATCATCAACAAGCATATATAAACCTTTTATCATTCTAAAACATAGCTAAACTTTGCAAGATAAATCGGGTTTAACCTAAAACTGAAAATAATTAGAAAACATGAGATGTAGTCATTATTCACCTTAGCTTTGAGATTAAGGAGTTTGAGATTTGAATGGATTTGTTTTTGATTAATTTTCCTTCCTTCGATTTTCTCTATCTTCTTCCTCTTGCTCTTGCTAATGGTGGTCGGTCTCTAATTTAGTTTGGTATTGCAAGTGAACATATGAAATGAATTACTAACATTTTAGAGTATTAGAATACTCTTATTCCAACTTTGCCCCTTACCTGTTTCCTTTACCCATTTTATTTTAGTTCATTTATTAATATGGCACAGCTACCCCTTAGTTTAATCACAAATCCAATCCCCTAATCACCATATTATTTTATTTTATTTAGCTAATTAAATATCCTAAATAATGTTACTAAAAATTTGGGTCGTTATAGACTCCCCTCCTTAAAGAATTTCGTTCTCGAAATTACGGTAAGTTGCACAACAAATTAATCAAAAAGGTAAAACATACCATCAAACAAATCAGGATAAGCATCTCTAGTCCTGCTCTCAGTCTCCCAAGTACATTCTCTCTCATCATCGCTCCATTTGACTTTAACTAATCCGACTATCTTGTTCCTAAGTCTCTTCTCATTTCTCGTAGCTATCTGAATTGGCTTTCTAACTATAGTCAAGTCTGGTTCTACTACTAAGCCATCTAACTCAATCGGTGCTATAGTAGACTCCGGATCTCTAACACACTTCCTTAGATGAGAAACATGAAAAACATCATCAACTCCTGCCAAACTATTCGGTAACTCTACTCTATATGCGAGTTTCTGAATCCTCTCTATAATAGGAAATGGTCTTACGAATCTTGGTGCCAACTTGCCTGATTTCCCAAATCAAATCTCACCCTTTATCGGTGATACCTTAATAAAAACATGATCTCCAACAGAGAACTCTAAGTCTTTCTGTCTTCTATCTTCATAACTCTTCTGCCTAGACTAAGCATCCTTCATCCTATCTCGAGTCAACTCACTCTTTTCTGCAGCTTCTCTAACTAAATTTGGACCAAGAACCAACCTATCCCCTGTCTCTAACCAACAAATGGGAGATTTGCATGGCTTTCCATACAAAACTTCAAACAGTGTCATCCCTATAATAGTCTGATAACTGTTGTTATACAAAAAATAGACTAAGTGTAGATGGTCTTCCCATGATTCCCAAAAATCTAACACACAAGCTCGTAAAAAATCCTCCAAGAACTTTGTAAATCTTTCTGTTTGCCCATCGGTATGTTGATGGTAAGCTGTACTCATCTTGAGCTTGGTACCTAAAGTGTCCTGTAAACTCTTCCAGAACTCGCTAGTGAACAAGAAATCGCTATCACTTACTATGCTACTAGGAATTCCATGAAATCTAACTACATTCTTCATAAATAACTTAGCTAGAATAGGTGCTGTCCTAGTTGACTTAACTGGAATGAAATGGGCACTCTTGGTCAATCTGTCCAATATGACCCATACGCTTTCATTTCCCCTATTAGATCTTGGCAACCCATCTATAAAATCCATAGAAATAGAATCCCACTTCCATACTGGAATATCTAAAGGCTAAAGCAACCCACCTGGCTTCTTATGTTCGGCTTTTACCTGTTGGCAGTTCAGACACTGCTTAACCCAAAAGCCTACATCCCTCTTCATACCTTCCTAGAAGAAACTCCTCTCCATGTCCTGATACATCTTAGTACCTCCCGAATGAATAATGAACTTCGAACGATGGCATTCCTCCAAAACTTCCTTCCTTATGTCTTTCACATTTGGAGCACATAACCTACCTTTCTTTCTCAACCACCCATTCTGGTCAAGACTAAAATTCTTCAAGTCATCACTCTTCGTTCCATCCCTTAACTTCCGGATCCATTTAACCAATACTGGATCCTCTATCCTTTTATAAGCAATCTTTTCGATCATCATCGGTCGAACTTCTAAACAAGACAACACAACAGATTCCCCACTAGATCCAGCCTCAGACCTTCATTGTACTCTGCATGTCGTCAACGCTTCCAAACCTTTCCATTTAGCTATCATTGCCAACACTACATTCTGATGTTTTTCTGCAAAGTGCATCTGCAACCTTATTACCTTTTCCTGGTGTGTACTTAATTCCAAAATCATAAGCAACAATAAACTTTAACCATCTCTACTGTCTCATGTTCAGCTCCTTCTGAGATAACAAGTACTTAACGAATTATGATCCGTATATAGCTCAAATCTTTCACCCAAAAGGTAATGTCTCTACTACTTCAATGC
This sequence comes from Allium fistulosum, assembly GCA_030737815.1. NCBI lineage: Eukaryota > Viridiplantae > Streptophyta > Magnoliopsida > Asparagales > Amaryllidaceae > Allium > Allium fistulosum. The sequence goes on along the minus strand of CM060902.1, from coordinate 626,065,115 downwards.
AAAAATCACTGTAGCCAATTCCAAATCATGCATAGGATATCTAATTTCATGCAATCTAAGATGTCAAGAAGTATAGGCAATCACCTTACCTCTCTGCATTAACACAGCTCCTAATCCAGTTCCACACGCATCTGTATAAACTACTAAATCCCGATTCTCTTATGGAACAACTAGTATAGGTGCATGAGTCAGTAAGTGTTTCAAGCTCTGGAATACTTCCTCACACTTATCGATCCACACAAACTTCACATCATTTTGCATTAGCTTGGTCATCGGTGCTACTATCCACGAAAAATCCTTAATGAACCTCCTATAGTATCCAGCCAATCCAAGAAAACTCTTTATCTCAGTCACTATCTCGAGTCTCTTCCAATTATTCGCCACTTCAATCTTAGTCGGATCTAGAGACAACCCTTTTTTGAGACTACATGACCAAGAAACTTCACTTTCTTCTTCCAGAAATAACACTTTGAAAACTTCGCCTTCAGCTGATGCTGCCTCAGCGTCTCAAGCACCACTCTAAGATGAACTTTATGCTCTCTTTCATCCTTAGAGTATATCAAAATATCATTAAAAAAAACCAACGTGAACCTAGTGCTCGTGGATAATTAGGTTCCTCAAATCCACAAAGAATGTTGGAACATTAGTTAGTCTGAACGACATCACTAACCATTCGTACGATCCATATCTAGTTCTAAACACCGTTAAAGGAATATTATCTTCTGCTACTCTAAGCTGATGGAAACCTGTTGCTAAATCCAACTGAGAAAATACCTTGGCTCCACTCAACTGATCGAACAAATCGTCAATTCTAGGCAACAAATATCGATTCTTTATTGTCTTCGCATTCAACTTATGATAATCGATACATAACCTCAACGATTCGTTCGGCTTCTTAGCAAACACTGCGGCTGCTTTTCAAGGCAAACTACTTGGCCTAATAAAATTCTTGCCTTTCAAATCCACCAACTGCACCTTCAACTCTCTCATTTTTGTAGGTGTCATCCTACTTGGTGGCCTACTCACTGGTTCTGCTCTAGGCACCAAATCTATCCGAAACTCAATGGCTCATTTCGATGGCAATCCTACTACCGGCTCGAAGTCATCGGCGAATTCTTTAACCACGAAAACTCGATTCAACTCGTCCTCTAATTCCACAACTGCCAACAAAGCATTTGCCTCAAAACTAGGGCTTTTTATGGTATATACAATTCGATAACTACAATCTGGGTGTCTAAGCAATATTTTCCTATCGTGGTAAATATCCTAGCATACTTAACCAATCCATATCCAAAATAATTGCAAACCCTACAAAGTCAAATACATGCAAACTGCAAACAAAGGTATGACCTAACAAATCAAACTCTAGGTGGTCACACTTCATCCCAAGTGTTGCATACCCTTCTATCGGATTTGCAACCCTTAAGGAAGTAACTAAGTATGAGGGTTCTAGGTTAAGCTTATTTATCAAACAACGAGATACAAAAGAATGTGATGCACTAGTATCAAATAGAATGCTAACAGACATACCATGGATCTGAAGCGTACCTCCTAACACTGCCTTTCCTTTTTCCTCTGCCGTTGGCCTCAAAGTAGTTGGTTCCAATGCAAGCACTTGGCCACTTCCATCCTTAGCAGGCTCTTTGCACAGGTTCTTGTAATGACCAATCTGATCGTAGTTGAAACACCTCACCTCTTTCTTCTCCGCGGTATTCTTTCCTTTGCCTGTCCGGCACTCATGGACATAGTGTGTCTCTTCTTGTCGCACTAGCAACATACCACTTATACCTTTCCCTTCTTAGCACCTCCACCCTTCTAAGCTCATTTGCCTTATTCTTCTCTAGAGAAGCAAGCATTTCCTCATGTCTCAATGCCATCTCCACCACAACATCACAAGGATCCCTAATATGAGGTAATGTAGGCCTTGCCAAATCAGGCTTCAACCCCTTATGAACTTCTCGTTCCTATTAATCACAGTATCCATAGTGGCATACCCATACCTTACCAATTCCTCAAACCCTCTAGCATACTCCAACACAGTCATCTCCCTCTGTTTCAACTCAGCAAACTTTCTGATCAACGTATACTTTGCCATCACAGACATGAACTTCTCCTCGAACATCCTCTTAAACTCAGCCATGTCATCGTTTCTTTATTCACTCCAACTGTCATGCTATTCTACCAGAATAAAGCTATTCCATGAAGCTGTCTCGATGCAAGCCTCCTCTTCTGCTCATCATTGAGCCCCAAGTCTGCAAAGATCCTCTCACAATGAAGCAACTAGTTCTCCACCTCAATAGCATCTTCCATTCTAATAAATGACTTTCCTCCAAGCCTAATATAGGCTCTACTCAAAATAGCGTAGTTGTTGACCACTAGAGCTTCCTGAACTCCTCCTCCAACTACTCCAGCAGCAACACCCACCTGCATCATGTTGACAAAGGACTGATACATAGCTCCTATGTCAACTTGCGGGACTCCAGCACCAACATTTCCAGCTTGTGCTTGACCTTGGTTTCTCCTGATATTTAGTCTGGCATTTCCATTTGTTGTGGTGCTTCCCCCTCCATGGTTAACTCTTCCACTTCTAGCATCCATATCTATATTCAAGCCTTATGAGATACAAAAGGATAGCCTAAGAGAGATAGGAAACTAGAGACATAGCGTATAATTATATATAGCAAATACAAGTATGTTAATATAGCGTTATCCTATACCCCAATCTTATCTCTAATTCCTTAGGATTATGTTTTCAAAATAATTTTAGTTTAAAGTTTTTCATAAACCTATGCTCTGATATGAAGTTGTAACATCCCCTATTTGGAGGCCCTAAGCTACGCTACAGATGCTGCAGTCATCCATAGTATTAACTTCCAGTGACCAAATATGGTAATGTTAATGGTATCCATATTATCAGAAGCACATTAATATGAAACAAAACCAAAGATTTCAAAAACAACTTTTATGATTACATTTCACAAAACATGTTTCATATTCCGTAACATAATCCCAATCGTTTTCCAGGTTCAGATCAAATATAATTATTACAAAATACTTCAAAAGCAACATATGAAGATGCCCCCTTGGTTGACCAGAGTAATGTATAGTCATTACTGACTTAATACAATACAACGGAATAAAACAACAAAATAACTCCTAAATAGCTAGCCATCAGCCTCCTGCTCGTCCATGGAAGCTTTATTCGTCAACCTATTAAACCTGTAAATCCTTAACCCTCAACCTACTCAAATCAATTTGAGAACCCGAGAGTTTAAGCATAAACTTCGAATCAAACATAAAGCCTGATGTGAATAATACTATACATCTCAGGCATTTGATATTAAGTGAGACCATGTCGCTTAGCGGAACGGGTTTCCCCTCACTAAGATCCTTTTAAAACATATCTTTCACAAATCATAATCCTGCAACAAAAATTGGTTAAAACTTAAAGCATTATCATGTAAATATACATATCAGGTAAAAAATGGACTATCTGTCCGAACATTATAGCTTTGTTTGGCTAACTACTAACCTTTGGCTGACTCGGGCCTACCAGACAATATAAACAAATAATCTAACATCTGTTAGATACTCCTCTTCTGGAAAGTCTGTCCCTAACTTACTTTCTCCAAGTCAACTGATCCTAATGGTTTTGCGAGTTCACCAATAACCTACCCCTGTACAAATATATTCCTTTCTGTGTGTAATATCATTTTAGTCTTACCTATGATAAAACCCTACACACTAGAATTTTGGACTAAATTAGCTAGGGGCTAATAGCTAATGTATAGGGCATGACCTTATACCAGTCCCATCTGGTATACTAATATCCAAGTCATTTTACTTAGGGTTAACTACCAATAAATTTTCCTTGAAAACCATTTATTTCAAATTGATTCAAACCTTTAAATCATTCTTTAAACAAGGAAAATATACTCTATGCTTTACTCAAATCACATTTCCATGTTATATATATACTTTACACAAATCTTTGTTGATAAAAACATTTTAAACCTTTGAAAGTACCCATTTCGATCCTATTGAAAGTATCCCTTTTGAAACCAAGTAAACCTTTATAACCTAGGCCAAAAGGCCAAAACATTCCTTTTGAAACCATTCATATGAACCTTTCGAAACCATTGAAAAACCTTTCCTTCGAAGGCTATAAAACCTTAGACATCCTATCTTAAAACACTTAAACATTGCCTTTCAAAAACATTGGAAAACCTTTCCTTTCAAACCTATTTAAACCATTGGGGAACCACCGTTTTGAAACATCCATTAAATCTTTTCGAAAGCATTAAAACACCAAACCTTTTGAAATCATTCAGGTTGAAGTAAAACACGTGGAAAACCTTTTGAAACCATCTAAAACTATCTCCTTCAAAACCTTTGGGTTCTACTTTCAACAGAGAAAAAGGGTCATAAAACATTTAAGTCGAAAGCACTCTTTCGAAGCATTTCCTAAGTAAAGAAGTAATGGTGTCGAAACCAACCCTTCAAAAGCATTGTAGAAGCGGCTTGGATTTTGAAACAAAGTATACCTTCCGAAACCATTTGCTTCAAAAGGTAGAAAGCGACAGTTAGGGGTTTCGACCCCTTCGAAAGCATTTACTTAAAACAAAAGGCGCAACCTAATTCGAAACCATTCTTTAAATCAATTCGACCCAGTCGAAAGCCAACCAAGTTGAATGCATTCCTTTCGAAAGCAAAGTAGGCGCATTTTCATATCAAAACAAAGTAGCGCTTCGACCCCTTTGGAACCCCATGCTTCGACTTTGTATGTTTTGCCTTAGTCCAATTTGCTACGTATCAAGTGTTGGTAGCAAGCGCATTGGTTTCGATGGCTGGAGGTTGAAGTAAGGCGTCAAAAGGAGGGTGCCAAAAGTGGTGAAACATGTAAAAAGCATGTTTAAACTGATTTTAGCATTTTAAAGTAATATTTTTAACTAACCTACCTTGTTTGTCAGAATATTATTGGTTTCTAATTTCTTTTCTAAAAGTACTACCGAAATTTCAGAATTAAACAGTTTAAATAATTTACAAAATACCCTTTCTCCTTTTATAAATATATAAAACATTTAAGTCCCATTCGTTAAATAATTTTATATGTATATTAAAACACTTAGGAAATTCTACAACAATTTCAAAAAATCATTTTTGATATATTTTCCAACATATATCAATTTCAGACCCAAAACATAAATAATTTAGCCATAAATTTATTTTAAACCAAAATATTCATTTTCTTCATTAGAAAATTTATGCTAAATCCACGTAAATTCTGAAAATTCTGAAAATTGAAACCCATCTCTAAAATATCATTTTTGATCTAAATCTAAAATAACAGGCATTTGGATGTCATTTAATAAGGTTTTCACATCAAAATATATCATAAAACCTATATGAATAAGCATAAATCATCAACAAGCATGTATAAACCTTTTATCATTAAAAAACATGGCTAAACTTTGCAAGATAAATCAGGTTTAACCTAAAACCGAAAATAATTAGAAAACATGAGATGTAGTCATTATTCACCTTAGCTTTGAGATTAAGGAGTTTGAAAATTGAATGGATTTGATTTTGATTAATCTTCCTTCGTTCGATTTTGTTTATCTTCTTCCTCTTGCTCTTGCTATTGGTGATCAGCCTCTATTTTAGTTTGTTATTGCAACTAAACATATGAAATGAATTCCTAAGGGTTTAGGGAGGGTATTAGAATACTCTTATTCCAACTTTGCCCCTCAAACCTATTTCCTTTACCCATTTTATTTTAGTTCATTTATTAACATGGCACAGTTACCCCTTAGTTTAATCGCAAATATCAATCCCCTAATCATCACATTATTTTATTTAATTTAGCTAATAAAATATCCTAAATAATGTTACTAGAAATTTGGTTCGTTACAAGTATGAGTATCATATAGGTATGAATGATGCCATGTAACTTGTAATTTCTTTGATTATAATGCATAAATATAGCTAATGCATCCTATATGAATGCAATAATATGACATACCACACATGGATTAATAACACCCTAATATAAGCGTATATGTAACGATTCGGGTTTTGCCCGCTCGAAAATCAACATCTGTACTTCACATTGTACTAGAATGCCGCAGATTCGACCGTTCAAATCCGATTCGCCGGAGCTATAACACAATTAAGTAAATAACACAGCGGAAGAAAAGAATAATACATTGATATATATTATCTAATACAACAGAGTGATACAATGAATATCAATATACATCAGAGATATGATACAAGAAATAGCAGCGGAAAAGAAAAGATAAAAACAGCAGCGGAACAATATCAATAGAAATGATAACTCCAAAATGATCTTCAGACAAGAATGAATCCACAACTCCAAGATAAGCAACTCCGATGAATGAACTAGCTCCAGATAATCTACTAAACCTGAATATCTGAAAAGAAACCCAACTCTAGACTGCTCGTGTGGAAAATTATGAGCACCCAGAGTTTAGGAAAGGAACAATAAACTCCGGATCAGTCATGGGACTGGTGTGAGCAACAAAAACAGTTTATCTTTAAACAAACACAAAAGGCTTTTAAACATTGAAATCCGCAATGCTTTTCGAAAATGAAACTACCATAAGACCTCCCGCCACACACACAATGCAATCGCAGAATTGGAGGAGATTTCTTCTTATGATAGTCAAAGATGCTTACTACGCAAAATCATTGGATATTATTATTAGTGCATAGTGGAAAACAATTTGAAAGTATAATATTAATCTTAGCCAGCATAGGTACCATTATACTATGCCTACTATAGCTACCATATTAGATGGTAGGTTCTACAACTAAAACCGTACAAGTTCCGTATTGGAGAAATGGATTTCCAACAAATGGTCAGGCTAAGGAACTTTCTTCCGCCGCATGGGATCGCCTCTGGCTGGACGTCCCGAGAGACAAACTGCTCTCTGCCAAACAAGGCCGGGTTACCCCTGTAACAGGTAACTCACGAATATGCCACCTCCCGGTCCTTTGGGACCTTTATCCGAGGCCTCGATAACCAACATCACACATAATAAAGTGTATCCACATGAGTAAGTATCTGGGCTCCATACCATGACACCACCCTTTTCCAGAAGGAAATGACATACCCTAAAGGGCGCGACCCTCATAACCTTGCTGCAACATTCCTGTTTCGACCATTTCCGGGTTGTGAGGCCCTGACGAAGTCTCGTCCACAAAGCTACGCTTTTTCAAAAAGCCACGCTTTGGGTCAACAGATGATCAACCTATGATCACAAAGATAAATGATCAAACAAATGATCATATCACAAATGATCAAACACTGATCATCACACAGCAACACTCAGCATGTCACATTACCAAATTGGGAATATATTGCTGATAAATTTCAACTACATAACCTCTGAGCTCGTACGTCTCAGAGAAGGGTGTTAAGCTAAGAGAATAAATTCTCCGCCACCAACAGAAATGTATTTGAAAGAAATCGTCTTTATATCTCAAAGTGTAATGTCAGACATACAATCCATACAAGTCTGTTCCGGGTTCGAACAGAACCGAAGGCACTTCTCACGAAGCCCTTGCAATTCCGGATAATTTCCAATCACGTCCGGACTTCCCGTCACTAAGGGTGATAAAACCTCTATATCGGGGATCAGCCGATGCAGAGTAACTCGACGGTAATCCTTCCGTTTTCAAAAATATCCGGTCTTCAACACCGGTCTTCAAATGCTATCCATATACGACGTATCACATATTCGGAATGGGTTATACGACCCAAAGGTCCTCTCCCGGCTAAACCGAATAGTGAGCGTAATATTCAAAAACATATGGATATGGGATTTCAATTAAGTCACAACTTAAACCCAAACTTCCTTTTCAAATGGTTTAACAAATTACCATTTTCAAATCTTTAAACAAAAAGATTCAATCTTTATGGTTTAAATAGTTTCCACACTTTAATCTTTTAAACAAAAGATTCATTCACAGATTTTCCAAATTAATTTCCATTTCAATTTGATTAACTCGTTAAATCTTTAAATCAAGATTTAACTTATAGCTTTCAAAACAATTCCATTTCAAATGGTTTAAACAAAACATCATTGTAAATCTGTTAAAAATAAACAGATTCAATTCATAGCTTTCAAAAAGAATTCATTCTTAACTTGGAAAACCATTTTTTTCAATTCAAACTTGAAATTCCTTTAACTAAATTAGAATTTCATTTCTTATATGAAAGCTTTTATCATTTAATAACAAACAGTTTCCTTTTAGAAAATCTGATTCATTCATACGAGTGGAAATCCTTGGGTTAAATCCAAATTCTCAAAATTACATTTTTAAATGGTTTAACTTTATATAAACACATTTATATCATCTTTAATCCCTAGTTTCAAATCATAGGATTCAATTCCAAACTTGAATTCAATTTTAAATCAAATTATTTAAATTTTTCAAGACTCGATTAAGTTATTCAAAATAACTTTTATATTTGAAATTCCATTCCGAAAGCTTATTACTTTAAACCCAAATTTCTAATTTCCAAATCAATTGAAATTAAAATTTCCATTTCAAAAACATCAATTTTAAATTATCTGTGACTTAACCGATTTCCACGTGAAATCCATATTTGTGTGTGTAAAAGTGTAGTCCAGGGGTTTCACACAATAGTGCAACATCATGAATCATCACAGATCAAAATACAGGATATAGTTCGATAAACGATATATCATAACGCTTATCGTTCGTCTACAGATCACAGATCACAGATATATAAACTACAGATAATAATTTACATTTATCCAGATAAGTAACTACAGTATAGACTACACACAAATCAAAATATATCACAAAGCATCACAGATCAAGAAATATCAAACAATTCAATCATCCAATCAAATCCAAATATTCATAAGTAAGGTCAGTTAATTATTTGATTTATTCAAATTTGATTAAATACTTATGAATTTCAAATCCGGGTTAATTAATCGTTATTAATTATTAACACCTCTTAAATTACTTTTCTAAAGTAATTAAACTAAGATTTATTATTACTTACAATTAAATTTCATCTTTAATAACTCCTTAATTAATCTTTAGTTATTTAATTAATTAAGTATTCAATATAACTTAATTAATCCTTACTTCATTAATTAATAATCATAATTTAAAATTCAACTCTTATTTAATTAATGATTTTTTTTTAATTATCCATTTATAAATCCTAATTTAATTATCTGATAAATTTAAATCAGGTTAATTACTTATGAATAAATTACTAATCCTGATTAATTAACATTAATAATTTACAAATCATTTTGATTAATTACTCTTTAGTCATTTATTAATTAACCATTAATTATAAATTAATTAACCTACAATTAATTATCTCCATAAATTTCACTAAGTAAATTCACTTATCCAATTATTTCCTTAAGTTAATTAAACCAATTTAATTAACTCCAGTAAATCAAAATATCCAAAATCAATTACAATGAGTAATTTATCCTTAATTACTTTCATTAAGTAATTACATTTAATCAATTTATAATTGATATCTAATTTATTAATCTAATTAACTATCAAAATTAATCACATTAATTTAATTACTTAATAATTCCTAGTTAATTGTCTTCATTAACTAATAACATTTCTTAACTACTTTTAATTAATCTTAAATTATAAATTAATCTAATTCATTAATTTATACATTAAATAAATAAGTCATTCCTTAATTTTCTCTTATTATCTTAATTGATTACATTTATTAATTACTCACTTTAATTAACCACTTTAATTAATCAACTTTTAAATCATCAATTTATTATCTTTTAATTACTTAATTAATTAACCTTCAATCATTAATTAATTAACCCTTAATAAATTATCCTTTATTAATTACAATAAGCAATTAGCTTTTAATTTAATTACACAAAGTAACTAACCTTTAAATCAATTAACTTTGAAAACTTAAACCCGATTTATTTTCAAGTTAAAACATGTTTCTCGTACAATTTGAAAACCTGGTAATTTTTTTTATATGAAACCCGAGCTTAACGCTGAATTACCCGAGTACTTCTCGAGTTCACCCAGACCCAACTCCTTCTTCTTCCCCAACTAAATGAACTGATACAGTCCAATCCTTGTGCACGTGCACACGTAGTTCCCGCCGCCGCTACCTCTGGCGATCCTCCAAACACCTCGACGAACCACCACCAAGACGACTCCGACCCACGAAACCGCATCACGAAGCTCCAGACGAATTCGAGTATTCACGAACTCCACCTGGTAAAACAACTCCGGCTAAACATCCTCGTCCAGGCGATTCCGGCCATCAGTCATCGAGAAAATTCGTGTACATCTCGTCGAACTCCTTCGCCACCCTCTCACAACATTTCGTCGCACTCGATCAACCACGCCGGTTGTGGTGATTAAAACTTTCGTTACCCAGAAAACTAGGTTTCCAGGAAGAAAACCATCGCCATGTCTTCCACGACGAATTTCATCGCGATTCAGTATTTTTCCTATGTCATACGATCGCTCCTCCATCGATATGCAGAACCCCGACCACCACCTCTTCACAGATCATCAGAAAATCCTTCGAATTGCTTTTCTGATCAAATCCCAACTGCTCGCGAATTCGATCACTAAAAATTCAGATTTTTATGTTAAAAATCCTATTTTTGTATAAGCAATCCATTTATATAACTGAATATAAGAATTTTAATACTTGGATTTTGACTTGTTTAAATGTGCTCTGCAATTTCTTTTGTTTTCAGATGTAATTCAAATGGTTTTAATCTTAAACTAGTTTGTAATCTAGAGTCCATGGAATAACAAACTATATTGTTCTAAAATAAAGTAGAAGTGAAGTTTTTTATCATGGATAATTGATTTATAATTGGGTTTAGCACCTGGGAATGAAAACAAAAAATATCCAGAACATACACAAAGCATGTGCATACATATATTCACAGAGGTAAAAACATGTTCACAGGCATATTATATTCAGAGATGATCATACAATTTAACTATATACTTATATTTTAAAAAAAAACATTTGTTACTCACCAAGATTTGAAAGAACAGAGCACCCTGATGAAAACAGTTTGGAACTTTAAAGGCTGAAAAATGTATTTACTTTGATCTTCCTGCCAAATCATCTTGCTTCTCTGTTTTGCATTGAGTTGCTTGCTTGAGAATGTTTGCTTAAGTCTTGAAATGGAGTTTTATTTTGGTTTTACTTAGTTCGAAAGGAAAATGAAAACTGGAATGGAAAAAATGCTTACAGGCTGATATATAAAACAGGGTATCATTTTCTTTTACAAAACAGTGTACACTTTGTACAAATTTTCAGAGATTTTTCTATATTTTTGGTGGCCGAGATTGTATACTAATGTACTAGAGGAGATATTGTCTTAGCAAGCATTTAATGACAATGTCCTTGATGTCTACAAATTATCTTATACTTTACATTTCGTATGTACTTATGTTTCATTACTTCTTTTCTTTGCCTGCAAGTCTCAATGGCCATAGTACATATATTTATCTTGCTTTGTATTTTATTACTGGTTTCATACTTACCTTTCCTTTGTTTGACTTATTCCCTTGCATACTTATCCCATTCTCTTTCGTAGGTACAGAGATAAATTTTCATGCCTGGTTTGTTTACTTATGTCTTGTTCTTTATTTTAAATTGAATTTGAAATTCTTTTCTTTTGTTTGCTTTATACATAGATTTGTTTATTTTACAAACTCGAATTATTATCAAAAATATTTAAATTCAAATTATCTATATATATATAAATTAACTTCAAATTATCTCATATATCACGTATACATATATATTCACATATATGTACAATATTTACAATATTATTAAATTTAAAATGATTTATTCCAAATTTATTACGATTTGGGGAAACTCGCTTCCATTAAAAATAAACTTTTACAAATTTTTATTCAAAAATTCATTTAATTATCAATTTAAATAAATTAAATTTCGGGGTCGTTACAAACTCCCCCCTTAAAAGAATTTCGTCCTCGAAATTCGCAGGCACGAAAACAAAGACAGATGAAGAATGTTTCATCTAATCAAACTGAACATTTATTCTGCATTTGGCTCACCAAATCAGAATATCAATAACAGATACAAGAACGAATCTGTTGAATTCTTTTACACGATACTCGGGTTATCCAGATCTACGAGATATGCAGTGACATTGGTTAGTTCAAAAGGATAACTAACCATTCGTAGAATATATTGGGACCCAAAGAATAGATAGATATATCGATACAATTTCAAAAATTTTAGTTTAGAACTAAAGTATACCTATCAACCATAACAATCAAAGCAACCAAAACATCCAAACAAACAATTTTGGTCCATCCGGAGTTTATGTCCCATATTAATATATTGAATTCCTTTCTGGATCTACCAGAAACTATCGAAGAATTGAGAAAAGATGACGAACAAAGAGACTGATAGAGAAAATTTGTTTCCACTATTGTTACAGGGTATTGACCATTTATAGTCGTATTCCCCTGTCCCCTATCTCATCCTCTTCTTTCACTCATACTTACTATCAATGGATAGCAAGAGAATTTACTGAGGCGTTCAGACAGATATCTTAAGGATTACTCATTCTAGAGTTTACTTCACTCATCTCTAATGAGTTACTTAACGTGTTACACTCCTGAGCTAAAGTTCAACCTTAGCTCTGATACCACATGTAACGATTCGGGTTTTGCCCGCTCGAAAATCAACATCCGTACTTCACATTGTACTAGAATGCCGCAGATTCGACCGTTCAAATCCGATTCGCCGGAGCTATAACACAATTAAGTAAATAACACAGCGGAAGAAAAGAATAATACATTGATATATATTATCTGATACAACAGAGTGATACAATGAATATCAATATACATTAGAGATATGATACAAGAAATAGCAGCGGAAAAGAAAAGATAACAACAGCAGCGGAACAATATCAATAGAAATGATAACTCCAAAATGATCTTCAGACAAGAATGAATCCACAACTCCAAGATAAGCAACTCCGATGAATGAACTACCTCCAGATAATCTACTAAACCTGAATATCTGAAAAGAAACCCAACTCTAGACTGCTCGTGTGGAAAATTATGAGTACCCAGAGTTTAGGAAAGGAACAATAAACTCCGGATCAGTCATGGGACTGGTGTGAGCAACAAAAACAGTTTATCTTTAAACAAACACAAAAGGCTTTTAAACATTGAAATCCGCAATGCTTTTCAAAAATGAAACTACCATAAGACCTCCCGCCACACACACAATGCAATCGCAGAATTGGAGGAGATTTCTTCTTATGATAGTCAAAGATGCTTACTACGCAAAATCATTGGATATTATTATTAGTGCATAGTGGAAAACAATTTGAAAGTATAATATTAATCTTAGCCAGCATAGGTACCATTATACGATGCCTACTATAGCTACCATATTAGATGGTAGGTTCTACAACTAAAACCGTACAAGTTCCGTATTGGAGAAATGGATTTCCAACAAATGGTCAGGCTAAGGAACTTCCTTCTGCCGCATGGGATCGCCTCTGGCTGGACGTCCCGAGAGACAAACTGCTCTCTGCCAAACAAGGCCGGGTTACCCCTGTAACAGGTAACTCACGAATATGCCACCTCCCGGTCCTTTGGGACCTTTATCCGAGGCCTCGATAACCAACATCACACATAATAAAGTGTATCCACATGAGTAAGTATCTGGGCTCCATACCATGACACCACCCTTTTCCAGAAGGAAATGACATACCCTAAAGGGCGCGACCCTCATAACCTTGCTGCAACATTCCTGTTTCGACCATTTCCGGGTTGTGAGGCCCTGACGAAGTCTCGTCCACAAAGCTACGCTTTTTCAAAAAGCCACGCTTTGGGTCAACAGATGATCAACCTATGATCACAAAGATAAATGATCAAACAAATGATCATATCACAAATGATCAAACACTGATCATCACACAGCAACACTCAGCATGTCACATTACCAAATTGGGAATATATTGCTGATAAATTTCAACTACATAACCTCTGAGCTCGTACGTCTCAGAGAAGGGTGTTAAGCTAAGAGAATAAATTCTCCGCCACCAACAGAAATGTATTTGAAAGAAATCGTCTTTATATCTCAAAGTGTAATGTCAGACATACAATCCATACAAGTCTGTTCCGGGTTCGAACAGAACCGAAGGCACTTCTCACGAAGCCCTTGCAATTCCGGATAATTTCCAATCACGTCCGGACTTCCCGTCACTAAGGGTGATAAAACCTCTATATCGGGGATCAGCCGATGCAGAGTAACTCGATGGTAATCCTTCCGTTTTCAAAAATATCCGGTCTTCAACACCGGTCTTCAAATGCTATCCATATACGACGTATCACATATTCGGAATGGGTTATACGACCCAAAGGTCCTCTCCCGGCTAAACCGAATAGTGAGCGTAATATTCAAAAACATATGGATATGGGATTTCAATTAAGTCACAACTTAAACCCAAACTTCCTTTTCAAATGGTTTAACAAATTACCATTTTCAAATCTTTAAACAAAAAGATTCAATCTTTACGGTTTAAATAGTTTCCACACTTTAATCTTTTAAACAAAAGATTCATTCACAGATTTTCCAAATTAATTTCCATTTCAATTTGATTAACTCGTTAAATCTTTAAATCAAGATTTAACTTATAGCTTTCAAAACAATTCCATTTCAAATGGTTTAAACAAAACATCATTGTAAATCTGTTAAAAATAAACAGATTCAATTCATAGCTTTCAAAAAGAATTCATTCTTAACTTGGAAAACCATTTTTTTCAATTCAAACTTGAAATTCCTTTAACTAAATTAGAATTTCATTTCTTATATGAAAGCTTTTATCATTTAAAAACAAACAGTTTCCTTTCAGAAAATCTGATTCATTCATACGAGTGGAAATCCTTGGGTTAAATCCAAATTCTCAAAATTACATTTTTAAATGGTTTAACTTTATATAAACACATTTATATCATCTTTAATCCCTAGTTTCAAATCATAGGATTCAATTCCAAACTTGAATTCAATTTTAAATCAAATTATTTAAATTTTTCAAGACTCGATTAAGTTATTCAAAATAACTTTTATATTTGAAATTCCATTCCGAAAGCTTTTTACTTTAACCCCAAATTTCTAATTTCCAAATCAATTGAAATTAAAATTTCCATTTCAAAAACATCAATTTTAAATTATCTGTGACTTAACCGATTTCCACGTGAAATCCATATTTGTGTGTGTAAAAGTGTAGTCCAGGGGTTTCACACAATAGTGCAACATCATGAATCATCACAGATCAAAATACAGGATATAGTTCGATAAACGATATATCATAACGCTTATCGTTCATCTACAGATCACAGATCACAGATATATAAACTACATATAATAATTTACATTTATCCAGATAAGTAACTACAGTATAGACTACACACAAATCAGAATATATCACAAAGCATCACAGATCAAGAAATATCAAACAATTCAATCATCCAATCAAATCCAAATATTTATAAGTAAGGTTAGTTAATTATTTGATTTATTCAAATTTGATTAAATACTTATGAATTTCAAATCCGGGTTAATTAATCGTTATTAATTATTAACACCTCTTAAATTACTTTTCTAAAGTAATTAAACTAAGATTTATTATTACTTACAATTAAATTTCATCTTTAATAACTCCTTAATTAATCTTTAGTTATTTAATTAATTAAGTATTCAATATAACTTAATTAATCCTTACTTCATTAATTAATAATCATAATTTAAAATTCAACTCTTATTTAATTAATGATTTTTTTTAATTATCCATTTATAAATCCTAATTTAATTATCTGATAAATTTAAATCAGGTTAATTACTTATGAATAAATTACTAATCCTGATTAATTAACATTAATAATTTACAAATCATTTTGATTAATTACTCTTTAGTCATTTATTAATTAACCATTAATTATAAATTAATTAACCTACAATTAATTATCTCCATAAATTTCACTAAGTAAATTCACTTATCCAATTATTTCCTTAAGTTAATTAAACCAATTTAATTAACTCCAGTAAATCAAAATATCCAAAATCAATTACAATGAGTAATTTATCCTTAATTACTTTCATTAAGTAATTACATTTAATCAATTTATAATTGATTATCTAATTTATTAATCTAATTAACTATCAAAATTAATCACATTAATTTAATTACTTAATAATTCCTAGTTAATTGTCTTCATTAACTAATAACATTTCTTAACTACTTTTAATTAATCTCAAATTATAAATTAATCTAATTCATTAATTTATACACTAAATAAATAAGTCATTCCTTAATTTTCTCTTATTATCTTAATTGATTACATTTATTAATTACTCACTTTAATTAACCACTTTAATTAATCAACTTTTAAATCATCAATTTATTATCTTTTAATTACTTAATTAATTAACCTTCAATCATTAATTAATTAACCCTTAATAAATTATCCTTTATTAACTACACTAAGCAATTAGCTTTTAATTTAATTACACAAAGTAACTAACCTTTAAATCAATTAACTTTGAAAACTTAAACCCGATTTATTTTCAAGTTAAAACATGTTTCTCTTACAATTTGAAAACCTGGTAATTTTTTTTATATGAAACCCGAGCTTAACGCTGAATTACCCGAGTACTTCTCGAGTTCACCCAGACCCAACTCCTTCTTCTTCCCCAACTAAATGAACTGATATAGTCCAATCCTTGTGCACGTGCACACGTAGTTCCCGCCACCGCTACCTTTGGCGATCCTCCAGACACCTCGACGGACCACCACCAAGACGACTCCGACCCACGAAACCGCATCACGAAGCTCCAGACGAATTCGAGTATTCACGAACTCCACCTGGTAAAACAACTCCGGCTAAACATCCTCGTCCAGGCGGTTCCGGCCATCAGTCGTCGAGAAAATTCATGTACATCTCGTCGAACTCCTCCGCCACCCTCTCACAACATTTCGTCGCACTCGATCAACCACGCCGGTCGTGGTGATTAAAACTTTCGTAACCCAGAAAACTAGGTTTCCAGGAAGAAAACCATCGCCATGTCTTCCACGATGAATTTCATCGCGATTCAGTATTTTTCCTATGTCATACGATCGCTCCTCCATCGATATGCAGAACCCCGACCACCACCTCTTCACAGATCATCAGAAAATCCTTCGAATTGCTTTTCTGATCAAATCCCAACTGCTCGTGAATTCGATCACTAAAAATTCAGATTTTTATGTTAAAAATCCTATTTTTGTATAAGCAATCCATTTATATAACTGAATATAAGAATTTTAATACTTGGATTTTGACTTGTTTAAATGTGCTCTGCAATTTCTTTTGTTTTCAGATGTAATTCAAATGGTTTTAATCTTAAACTAGTTTGTAATCTAGAGTCCATGGAATAACAAACTATATTGTTCTAAAATAAAGTAGAAGTGAAGTTTTTTATCATGGATAATTGATTTATAATTGGGTTTAGCACCTGGGAATGAAAACAGAAAATATCCAGAACATACACAAAGCATGTGCATACATATATTCACAGAGGTAAAAACATGTTCACAGGCATATTATATTCAGAGATGATCATACAATTTAACTATATACTTATATTTAAAAAAAAACATTTGTTACTCACCAAGATTTGAAAGAACAGAGCACCCTGATGAAAACAGTTTGGAACTTTAAAGGCTGAAAAATGTATTTACTTTGATCTTCCTGCCAAATCATCTTGCTTCTCTGTTTTGCATTGAGTTGCTTGCTTGAGAATGTTTGCTTAAGTCTTGAAATGGAGTTTTATTTTGGTTTTACTTAGTTCGAAAGGAAAATGAAAACTGGAATGGAAAAAATGCTTACAGGCTGATATATAAAACAGGGTATCATTTTCTTTTACAAAACAATGTACACTTTGTACAAATTTTAAGAGATTTTTCTATATTTTTGGTGGCCGAGATTGTATACTAATGTACTAGAGGAGATATTGTCTTAGCAAGCATTTAATGACAATGTCCTTGATGTCTACAAATTATCTTATACTTTACATTTCGTATGTACTTATGTTTCATTACTTCTTTTCTTTGCCTGCAAGTCTCAATGGCCATAGTACATATATTTATCTTGCTTTGTATTTTATTACTGGTTTCATACTTACCTTTCCTTTGTTTGACTTATTCCCTTGCATACTTATCCCATTCTCTTCGTATGTACAGAGATAAATTTTCATGCCTGGTTTGTTTACTTATGTCTTGTTCTTTATTTTAAATTGAATTTGAAATTCTTTTCTTTTGTTTGCTTTATACATAGATTTGTTTATTTTACAAACTCGAATTATTATCAAAAATATTTAAATTCAAATTATCTATATATATATAAATTAACTTCAAATTATCTCATATATCACGTATACATATATATTCACATATATGTACAATATTTACAATATTATTAAATTTAAAATGATTTATTCCAAATTTATTACGATTTGGGGAAACTCGCTTCCATTAAAAATAAACTTTTACAAATTTTTATTCAAAAATTCATTTAATTATCAATTTAAATAAAATTAAATTTCGGGGTCGTTATAGTATATTTATATACGAATGTAAAAGTCATATCCCAACCATTGAATAGAACAATCCTAAATCTAACAGTAGTCTATTCGGACTACCAAAATTATCCAAAGCATCCAATCCTAACCTAAAGTAATCTAATCTAAAGAAACTAAACTAAATCAAGAAATGTACCATAAAAAGGTTGAGGTTAAGTATTCTTCATCTTCTCTTCGAGGTCCTATGTACTTTTAGTCAGCTAGTTCCAAAATTGCACCCGAACCAGCTTCACCACTTTGCTTCTATGTCACATCATCCCATGCTCAACAACACAGGTTGGACCATGAGACGAACTCGGCTCAGGTTCCAACTCCACCTCCTCCAATTGACTATGTGCAACTATAGTGTCAGATCATGTAAACATTTTTGTAAATGCGATTCATTTGATAGATTATAGACTCCTGCGATCTTCTCCGGAAGCTCCACCTTATATGCCAAATTCCCTATTCTCTCCAATACCTGAAATGGACCAAAAAATCAGGGTGTCAACTTCCCCAAACTTCCGAATCTCACTACTCTCTTTAATGGCGAAACCTTCACCAAAACCAGATATCCAACTACAAACTCGAAATCTGTCCAACCCTTATCAGCATATGAATTCTACTGACCCTGTGTTGATTTCTTACTTTTCTTAGTAAGTTCTATCTTTTCCATAGTATCTTTTATCCTATAAGTTAAAGCGCTTAGCGGTTTCATAGTGCTGGAGGTGCAAAAAATTATTGCGTGGATAAAAAGGGAATATAGCGGAAGAATAATGGAGGTGCAAAAAGCTTTATTTGATATAAAACCAAATATTTAAAGTTAATATATTCTCATTTTCACATCATTTATATAGGAAAAAGGAATATTGTTTAATATTATATAACAAAATTAAAGAATATCATGATTTATGCGGTCCTGATATAATGAATATAATAGATTTCTAACTCATGTTAAGCATTTATGTATTAAAATTATGACTTTACACAAACTTTGTTTATTTAGTTCAAAAGAGAATTAGCCAAATGAACCATTTTATATTAATGTTACTAAAACGGGGTCTAAAAATCTTGATTTACAGGAGCAACAGAAAATTTAGGGCTTAAATAGGATCTACTATTTAATAGTGCTATACCGAAAAAGTGTAGCACTCGAAGTGCGCTATGTACTATAGTAGGGATTTAGCCAGGTTTTAGCGGAGCTTTAACCACACAGCTCTAACCATCTTTGGTCCAAGTATGAACTTGTATGTAGACTCTCACTGCATGAAGGTGACGTACATGGTCTTCTATACAATGCTTTAAAAGAAGCCATGCATATACTAGTTTGGAAATTGTTATTGTATGCGAACTCCATTGGAGGTTGTGATCCTCCTAAGATCATCTAAAATCCAAAATACTTGCCCTTAACAAGTATTCCAATACCCGATTTAATCTCTCATTCTACTTATTGATTTGCGGATGATATGTCGTATGTAAATTCAACTCAGTCCATAATGCATCTTGCTGGCTCCTCCAAAATTCACTCTTGAAAAGTGGGCCACAATCACTTACTATACTTGCTGAGACTCCATGTAGTCGAAATACCTTTTTGATATACCATGTAGTAGTGTTGTTGTCATCCTCATACCCTTCATTGGAATAAAGTGTACGCTTTTGGCGAGTAAATATACTTTAACCCATATACTTTCATTTCCTCTCCCACTGCTAGGCAGTCCATCCCCAAAATCCATACATATGCACTCCCACTTCCACTGCGGCACATCTAATGGAAGCAATGGCCCACTTGGCTTCTTTTTCTCTAATTTCACACTTTGGCATGTCATAAACTTCACCACGTATTCCGCCATGTGCCCCTTTATCCCTGGTTAGTCCTTCGCATCTCGATACATCTTATCTTCTCCGGGATGAATAATCATCCTAGAATGGTGGCACTCACCTAAAACTTCCTCCATCAACTCCTTGACTTATGGTACACACAACTTTCTATCTCTCTTCAAGTGGTGTTTTTGGTCTTTAGAGTAATGATTCAAATGACATGATCTTTCACTCTATTCCAATTGCTTCATGATATTAACTAGCGATGCATCATGTCCTTGACTCAACCCAATATGATCCATCAATGCAGGTCTAACATTTATTGCCACCAACAAACCAGATGCATATTTCGACTAGGGTTATAAATCAAAATCCTAAATAAATTCCAAATTCTTCCATTCTAGTAACATATCATTCAACTCCACATGCCTCCTACTTAAGGCATCTACAACTATATTTTCTTTTCCTGGAGTATAGGCAATCCCAAAGTCATGTGATGATAAGAACTACATCCACCGTTGTTGTCTTAAGTTCATGTCCGTCAAGGAGAGTTAGTACTTGAGGGACCTGTGGTCTGAAAATAATACAAATCTCTCCCTTAATAAATAATGCCTTCAGGACTTCAATGCAAATGCAATTACAGCTAGCTAAATGTCGTGTGTTGGGTAATTCCTCTCATGAATCTTACACTATTGACTTACTTGCTATAAACTTGATGAAAACATATATAACTTATTAAATTTGATGAAATATGTCAGAAATAGCGGAAAATGGATCCAATGGCATTTTCATAGTTTATGATTTTGGGGTTTTACCTAAAAACCCTAAAATTCCCATATGAATAGAAGCATAGCTTCCATTCTTCTCACTCTGGAACCCTAGCTTCTACCTCTTAGAAGTTCTTCTTCATATCCTTCTTCAAAAAAAATTGATTCAAAAACAGAAGTAAAGCAAATTAAGCAGATGGATAGAGAATTAGAGAAAGGAAAATACAAGAATCAAAATTTAGGAACCTAGAGAGGAGAATTTACAAAGATAAAGAAGAAGAAAAGCTATAAATATGAGTGAGTTTATTTAGAAAATAAGTATGATGGGGATAAGTAATTGATTTTCAGTTACATACTTTCTTAGTAATAAAAATATGATTTTTGTCCTTGAATTTATGGTTTTATTTTAAAAATACAAATTTGGAATTTTTTGGAAGACCTTAATCTTATAGATCTAATTTTGTATAACATGTTTGGGTTGATTTTGAAAAGCGATAAACAAATTTGATTGTAACTATCTTTAATCTTGTAGATCTAATTTTTATGATGAAATTGAAGTGATTTTTGATAGATAAAAATAACAAAACAAATCCCTTAAAATTTATTTAGATATGATTAAATTTACATTGAAATGTAATTAGTAGCTAGTTTGAGTGCACATAGATAATTCCTTAAAATATATATAGATAATGGTCTGAAAAATTATATACAATTGTTAGGATAAATCACTTGAAGTTGGATATAAATAAGTAGAAATTTTATCAAAAACACTTATTAACCTAAACCTTACATCTATACTCGAATTGGCAAAGAAGACAAACAAAACAAATAAAATAATTTTTTTTATCAAATTTGGAAAATGCAAAACATACATCTGGAAAAAACGTAATCAGACATCTAAATACACTTCCAAATGTTTGGATTTAGTAATTACGAAGCATAGAAGAAATAGTTTGAACTGACCCGATTTAGACGTTTGAACCCCTAATCAGACGTCTAGAATCAAAATTAGACTTCTGAATAAGGCGACATCTAAATGCTTGTGAGAAGATTTATGTGCTGGGAATCAGACGTTTGAATTGAAAATTCAAACGTCTATGTAGTTTCAACAATCCTTGGTTGAACTTGGACTTGATGCTATCTAAGTAGACCAAATATGGGGACCTTCCCACTTTATGAATTTAGCGAGCTCTTATAGCTACATGGAGAGGATGTGACAGGTAGTATTATTTTTATGCTAGATGACATACCTAGTTTCCCACTTCGTGGTGGGTGTAACGTGAACTCAAGAAGACATGCTATAGCAGCGCAACTAAAAGCTATTATTGTTACTCAGGCATGCCTGGTCACATGTTAAATATGTATGAACCAAGGAAGGGAGATGGTAGCATCCATAATAGCAGGGCTACACGGATGGCCAGTGACCGGACCTATGGAGAAATAGTTATAATGATTTCTTTAGCTTCAGGTTGAATGATAAAGAGCGTAGGACACATTTATCATTAAGGAGGTTACATGAATGCTTAGATAGGCCATAAATCATCGAGGTAGTATACTCGATGCAAGCCTAGGCATTGCAATGTTTGCTCGATGTGTAAGTATGGTATAAATGATTCGTCATTAAGAATGTCAACTCAATATTGGTTAGGAAGTTATATATCGAGAACATATACTAGGAATTGACCTAGAGTTATTAGTTTTTGGTTGTTCAACCCTTGGGTGGAAACCTTTGTAGGTTGTATATGGATGTAGGTATAGATAGAACTATACCCCATGATTTATAAAGTAATCAATCATTTATATGAAATACATGAACACAATTAGACACCCTGGGTTGCATAGGATATAACTGAACTTTAATTGCTTGTCAATGCCATATACTAGTGATATAATTCACTCATCAGACCTTGTCTGATCCCCTCCATTTCTTCCTCTTTTTACTTATTACCAAATGACAAGGCATTAAATGAGGTGATTTGATCAAGATGCGTAGAGAAGATGACATTGCATTAAAGACTTATTTATGTATAGTCATTCTCTATGTACCTTATTGTGTCTATTAGGCAAACTCTTATTACAGCGTTATTTGGAAATTTTGTTTATATCAGATAGAGATTGTTATATTGACTTTTGGTTACATTGTTTTATCATTTATTGGACGAACCACAGTTATTCTAAGACTGTATTACTTTGATTATATTTAGTACTTATATTTTACTTCCTTCCGTTGTAAGATGTGAAAGCACTAAAATGTTTTAAAGTTATAATTGTCCCCATACCATGTAAACTATTTTAAAACCTAACGGTTCATACTTCATGGCACAAAGTAAGTTCAAATGCCATTATGGGCTTTCGATCGGTGTGTCTGAAGGTGCATATTGTCATAATAAGGGATTTGCCTGCCTTAGTGGCGAAAATGATAGGTGCTCCCCACTATGAAATACTTCTTGGAATGAATCCCTTCTACAATAATTCTAAAATTTGTTTATCCAACTCTCTTATCTCCTTCGGAGCCATATGCCCAAGAGGCATTACCACTGGTATTGCATCTTTCTCGAGATTAATCTAAAATACGATTTCTCTTCAGGGAGGGAGACTGAAAACTTCTTCTAATACATCTAGATAATCTTTCACTATAGGGATACATGTGGCTTGTTTTTGTGACAGGGTAAATAAATATAAATAAGTCTCCACAGTAGAAATATCGGGCTAATAAAAAAAGCAAAGAAATTCCTTCGACATTCCTCAATCGAACTATCCTCTTATCATAATCTAATATTACCCCATAATGCGACATCCAATCCATTTCCAAAATCAACCCGTACTTTAAAATGTTCATTACATATGCATTACAAGAGAACTCCACACCATGGATGACCAACTTTAAGCTACAACATAACATCGATAAATGGGTTGATCTCCCAAAAATTTCGACATCAAAGTCAGTTCGTTCATGATGTTTGGTTTAACGGATAAACTATTGACAAATGCACTTATTATGAATGAGTGGAAAGCACAATTTTCAAATAATGGGAGAATCAACTATAGCTAACACACCTTCCATCACAATCTATTTCCCTTTCTCCTAAATGGATGTGGCGTAATACTTGAGGTTGGAACGACATCTAGAGTAATTGCCATGACTACCAGTCCTCCCTTCTTCAAATTTGGGAAACTCTCTTTATATGGCCAAACCGATCATAGTTGATGTACTTTATCTTCTATTGTGTTAAGGGATAAACTATTGGCAAATGCACTTACAATGATTGAATGGGATGCACTATTTTCAAACAATGGGAGAATCGACTAAAGCTAATACACCTTCCACCACAATATGTTTCCCTTTCTCCAAAATCGACGTGGTGTAATACTTGAGGTTGGAACGACATCTAGAGCAATTGCCATGACTACAAGTCCTCCCTTCTTCAAATTCGAGAAATCTCTCTTTATATGACCAAACCAATCATAGTTCTAGCACTTTATCTTAGGGCCGCCATAAATTTTTTGACAAATGTCACATCTGATTAAAGTTTCAACATCCGCCCTTTGATAAATTCTCCTTATAAGTATTTGTGATGTGTCCCACTTTCTGACATTTCTTGGACACAATAGCTGACTTCTTTCCTTGACCTCCCTAAGGTCCATTATTTTTTTGCTTATTCTATTGTTGCACCTCCACTATCTTACCTAATTCCTAATCCATTCCCCATCTATGGATTTCAACAATGCTTCCTTTAATAACCCATCAAACATTACTCTATACGGGACCTGATTTAATGCTAATTATCTCAAAGAAGAGTTTAAACCCTTGGCAAATTTTAATGGCTTTATATCTTGAGTGCTCACCAACTCAAAACCGAACCTAACCAACTCATTAAACTGACTCACATACTCCAACCGTAATCTTTCCTTGTTTCAAGTGAATAAACCTCTCTAATAGTAAATCCCTCTTTGCTCTAGAAAAGAATTTCGCCTCGTACTTCCTCTTCAACATTCCTTAAGTGATAGTATCCTCCACTTTTGATATTACTTGTGACGCCCCACCTCTATGCTCATAATAACAAAGAGTATTAAAGTAAATACTGTCTATTATTACGAAGAATAAGGCTGGATAGGAGCGACCATCCGTAATTGGCCTTACACTAATATTGGTTATCTCGATAGGGGTGGTACATACTTTTTCTATTTTTCTTCTATTATTTATTTACTCCCATCAACACACCCAATACTAGTATAAAACGAACTACGACGGTTCATAATAGTTTAGGACATTAGATATAACAATAACACAGATAATATAAATGCGGAACACCGATAAAAACAAAAATCTCATATATATATATATATAACTGATGTCAGTTAATACATAGTTGACACGATACGTATGATACAACTACAACTGTCGACTCTAGAAGTTATATATACAAGTACATTATCGACTAATATACATGAATACATATCGTTCTATACAATGACACGACTACTACCAAATGACACTGACAACTTCAGAAGATGTGAAAAGTCTTCGAATCCTGAACAGCAACTCAAAGAAGAAAATCTACAACCTGAAATAACTCGGGTCTGACCCGAGTATTACATTCAAAAGAAAATAATACACGGGTCAGTCACATTCAAACTCAGTTATTAGTGCATAGAAGCAATAATAATCTCAAATAGATGACAGTCACAGAAATCACGTATATCCAATTTCTCAGTAAGAGAATCGGATAACGGCAGGTATAACACTAAACAGTGTAAATCAACAAATCAGCAATCTCAAAAATCAGTCAAATCAAATTTCTGTGTGGCTGCAGTACACGCACACGTGTACTGCCTCGCCACACAGTACGTGAAATCATCACGACGGTGAAAACTAACAGCAATTAAAACTGTAGAAGTCAACGAAAATATCCCACCACAACAGACATTAACTCAAATCAAGAGGAACGAATTACACACAAATGTATATCGAAAGTTTACATTCGTGTACAGGGTCAAACCCGGGTCTTTGAGACCGGATTCAACTCGCTGTAATATTTTACAATTCTACTTGAAACAATCAAGAACCAACCAACCACTCTCAAACAATTCAAGCAAAAAGGAAACAGTGAACTCAAACAATTATAAAACCACACATGATTATAGACAGAAGCCAAGATATGGCAACAATGAATGCACAGTTCACATGAACATCAAGGATCAATTTTTTTGACCAAGTGTACAAATGCAACTAAATGCGCAAGGATCCCTAATCATGTCCAGATACCAACTTAAATGCACTAGAGATAAACTCAAGGTCAGGAAGTACTTATTTAAAATGCAGAGTTGCTAAATGTCAAACTCAAGAAGTGAAACCAGAACACAAGATCAAACAGTGGCAAATGCCCCAACATGACAGTAGGAAGTGCTACAAAACTACCCAGTACAACAGTCGAGTTTCATGTCTCAATATACACGTTGCAGCAACCCAGTTAAATGTTTGCACTCAAGAAGCAAAACTCAACTAAGGCAAGCTCGAGTCTAAAACCCCATAGGATAATCAAAGTCTACGAAAGCACATGTATGCACATACTCGAGTGCACATACACGTCCAAAGTGAATGAAACAGCAAAATAAAACTGCAACTGAAACAGTGATGGTGCACGTAAAATATACGAATATCTATTGATGTACAACATTCAGGACCAATTGCAAATGAATAACGTAATGTATCAGTTTCAAACATGTACCTAAGTGCAATGCAGGAGGTTGGATAGATATAATGCAAACTATAACTAGTCTACAATAACCAAAGTGTTATCAAGACTTCAAGTCTGAAACAACAAAGAATGCAAAGAAGCAGTTCGAATTAGAATCCAAGTGGCTGAAGCCAAAAGAAATCATCATCAGAGTCAAGTCAGTGCCAAAGCTAGGGGACACAAAACAACTCAATACATAAAATAGCGAACTGGAAGCAGTATGCAAATTGAATGTAAGTCAGTAAAACAGTGGCAAGTGCAAATACATCACTGAAACAGGTTCAAGTGAGGAGGCAACTACAACACAACAAAACAGTAATGTGCAATGTAATTGAATTCATGTGGAACAAATAAATCAAGGCTGTGAGTATCACGTACAATCAAAAACATCCGAAGTGACAAATCAGAAATTATCAACATGACCGAAGTCAAAGTGGGACATCAAGTAAAAATCGAACAGTTAAAAACCTCGTGTATTAAGCTAAAAGCAACCAAGTTCTCAAGGAAACAATCAAATGAACAAGGTCGAACCATCAACATCATAAAATTATCAACATAATAGGTCGAAACCAATCAGAGAAATTCACTAAATCAGCAATAGTCCAAGAAATGAAGTCAATACTCAAGGAAACACATAATCGAATGACCGACCAACAAGGGACGAATTCAACAATCACACAAACGAAAATAGTAGGATTCGAACGCTAATACACTCGAGGTAGGAATTAGATGTGAGTGGAGTACTCACCATTTTCGACGAGGCAAGCATGAATTGTAGAGGGTATCGATCGACCGCTTTTCGATCGAGTAACCATGGCCGCGACTGGAAAAATCTCGAAGCCCCAAATCCATATCCTTAGCGAAACTCACAAGCCCTAATTTTCTTTTTTGGGGACGAACGAGGTAAACGAGGCCGCCACCATTTTTAATTCTTTCATTTGTTTTGTGGTTGCCAAAATAATGAATCAGGGGGAACAATTATGCCCTAGGTAATAATCACGGTCAAAGCAACCAAACAAAATGGACCCGTTTACATCTAAAGGCCCAACAATTCTTTTAACAAATTTTCAAATGAATTTAAACTTGATTCAAATTTGCATTAGCAGTTAAAAATGATTTAATCGTCATTTATAAACTAACGCGAAAAACCGGGTTGTTACAGACTCCCCCCCCTTAAAGAAATTGCGTCCACGCAATCATAGGGAATAAATGGATAAAAGGTAACAACCAAAAGAGCATGGCAATGTCGAATGTATAAGCAAAGCAAGTGTCAGTGGGGAGGTATTAGATAAGAAATCGAAAGGTTCGACTGCTTCAAATCAAAAGAATCAACATCGTGGGAATCAGGGATCAAAATCAGACGACTAACAAAAGCAAGAACAATCGAGTTCCAGCAACTAAAAGAGAAGGAAAAACAGAGCAGAAATCCCATACAGAGCACGAATTGAATGTGAGTAAATCAAATTACTCACCTGAATCGCCAGAGAAAAAGACGAAGCTCAAATCTCAAAAATCGCAAATATTCAATCATCAAAAACGATAATTGAATTTTCAAATCGCAAATATTTACTTATCTCAAATGATAATCAGAAGACAAATCAAATATCTGATTATCTCAAACGATAGTCAGAAAACAAATCAAATATCTGATTATCTCAAACGATAGTCAGAAAACAAATATTCAATTATCAAAAACGATAACTAAATCTCAAACCAGCAAATATTTAATTATCAAAAGCGATAATTAAATCTCATATCAACAAATATTTAATTATCTAAAGCGATAATTAAATCTCAAATCAACAGATATTTAATTATCTAACAGCGATGATTAAATCTAAAATCAACAATTATTTAATTATCAAAGACGATAATTAAATCTCAAATCACAAATATTTAATTATCAAAGACGATAATTAAATCTCAAATCAACAAATATTTAATTATCTAAAGCGATAATTAAATTCCAAATCAGCAAATATTTAATTATCTAGAGCGATAATTAAATCTCAAATCAGCAAATATTTAATTATCTAAAGCAATAATTAAATCTCAAATCAGCAAATATTTAATTATCTAAAGCGATAATTAAATCTCAAATCAACAATTATTTAATTATCAAAAGCGATAATTAAATCTAAAATCAACAAATATTTAATTATCAAAAGCGATAATTAAATCTCAGATCAACAATTATTTAATTATCAAAAGCGATAATTAAAAGCAACAAATATCCGATTATCGAAAACGATAATCAGAACTCATATCAACAAATATCTAATTATCACAAGCGATAATTAGAAACAACAAATATCTGATTATCAAAAACGATAATCAGAACTCATATCAACAAATATCCAATTATCACAAGCGATAATTAGAAACAACAAATATCTGATTATCAAAAACGATAATCAGAACTCATATCAACAAATATCCAATTACCTGCAGATAATTGGAAACAACAAATATCTAGAAATCAATTAAGAAGACTAGAAAATCAACATAAAAGCTTGGATCGATCCCATCAGATGGCGAGTTTTTAATTCGCCGCACGTGCATCTCAGAGTGGCCGAAGCCTACCAAGTACTCAACAAAATTTTGGCGCCCATCAGATTGACCCGAAGGTCCGCAGAGTGACCCGAAGGTCTAGTACTGGTATTTGACCCGAAGGTCCGCAGAGTGGCCCGAAAGCCCAACAAATGACCCGAAGGTCCAACAAATGACCCGAAGGTCCTCATAGTGGCTCGAAAGCACACGAAAGCATCAAAATGTTTCAATTAACGAGTCTGGAATTAACCGAAATAGCAAACGCACATGTCCCATACCACGTGTTTTACTAAATCGTTTGATTCTCTTCATCGTTTCCTTGAAAGTGTGAAATCATCAAATTCATCAAAACAACAGATATTCAATTAACGAGTCCGGAATTAACCGAAATAGTAAAAGTGTGGTTCCATACTCCGCACTTTTGCTAAATCGTTTAAATCACTTCATCGTTTCCTTGAAAGTGCAAAATTGTGTATTTTGTAAAAATACACTTTACATTCTCAAACGGACAAGTCCGGAATTAAGCGAATCAGTAAAAGAAAGGGGTCATAGTCCTCGATTTTGCTGAAACGTTTAAATCACTTCCTTATTCTTTTGAAAGCGCAAACTATTAAAATTCCTGAAAACAATTTTATTTATTTTGTAAAAATAACAATTCACCTTCTCAACTGGATAAGTCCGGAGTTAAGCGAAACAGTAAAAGAAAGGGGTCATAATCCTCAATTTTGCTGAATCGTTTAAGTCGCTTTCTCATTCTTTTGAAAACGCAAACTATTACAATTTTATAAAACAATTTTCATTTTAAAACAATTTTCCAATCACGTGATTAAAACAGCAAATCAGTAACAATTTCGATAAGGAAATTGTACTTCTCAAAATACCGTAAAAACGGTTACAAAACAACACTGCGGAATAACCGCTTGAAAATCCACTTTTAAAATTTGACGGTTACTGAAGCCAAAGCGACAGTAGTTTTAAAACGTCAAAATCACATCAAAACAATCTACATCAAAATGTAATATCAGTGAATTCTCATTCATCAAAATGCCACAAAACACCGTGCTTCAAAATATAGCATTGGTGTAAAATCCCGTTATAAAATAACGGCAACAAAATACGTTTCATAACCAAGCATCGGTTCAACGTAAAATAAATGCAACAACGTGCAATTCAAATTTTGCACGTACTACAAAATGAACAAAGAAATCATTCGGATGTATCTTCAATGAAGATAATTCAAAACAGCAAAAATCTAATCAATAGATGATTAGTACGAAAGAAAGCCAGCGGAAATTTCAACAAAAATCACATATCTGCAATTTCTTCGAATCCTCAATTTGGATTCGAAATTCTCAAAGAAACAAATAATTACAGCTATGTAAACAACAATTGGAATTCATATCAATTTCGTATTTTGATTCTTAAATCAAAAAGATTATCAGTTGTACTCAGCGAAGACAGTTTCACCGTTTCCGCTGCGCACTCTGATAAATAGAACACAAATCAATCCAATCATCAGAACACAATTTCATCAAAACAACAAAACACAATTCCACTTTTATTTTTAAATAAAGATATTTAAAAATTTCATCAAAATTTCAAAACTTTAGTTTTGACTCAAATCACAGATAAAACATCGACCAATAGTTGTAACATATGTTCCATCCAAGTTATGTTTTATATTATGTCCATAAACCCCAAGCTCTGATACCAACTGTGACGCCCCACCTCTATGCTCATAATAACAAAGAGTATTAAAGTAAATACTGTCTATTATTACGAAGAATAAGGCTGGATAGGAGCGACCATCCGTAATTGGCCTTACACTAATATTGGTTATCTCGATAGGGGTGGTACATACTTTTTCTATTTTTCTTCTATTATTTATTTACTCCCATCGACACACCCAATACTAGTATAAAACGAACTACGACGGTTCATAATAGTTTAGGACATTAGATATAACAATAACACAGATAATATAAATGCGGAACACCGATAAAAACAAAAATCTCATATATATATAACTGATGTCAGTTAATACATAGTTGACACGATACGTATGATACAACTACAACTGTCGACTCTAGAAGTTATATATACAAGTACATTATCGACTAATATACATGAATACATATCGTTCTATACAATGACACTACTACTACCAAATGACACGGACAACTTCAGAAGATGTGAAAAGTCTTCGAATCCTGAACAGCAACTCAAAGAAGAAAATCTACAACCTGAAATAACTCGGGTCTGACCCGAGTATTACATTCAAAAGAAAATAATACACGGGTCAGTCTAATTCAAACTCAGTTATTAGTGCATAGAAGCAATAATAATCTCAAATAGATGACAGTCACAGAAATCACGTATATCCAATTTCTCAGTAAGAGAATCGGATAACGGCAGGTATAACACTAAACAGTGTTAATCAACAAATCAGCAATCTCAAAAATCAGTCAAATCAAATTTCTGTGTGGCTGCAGTACACGCACGCGTGTACTGCCTCGCCACACAGTACGTGAAATCATCACGACGGTGAAAACTAACAGCAATTAAAACTGTAGAAGTCAACGAAAATATCCCACCACAACAGACATTAACTCAAATCAAGAGGAACGAATTACACACAAATGTATATCGAAAGTTTACATTCGTGTACAGGGTCAAACCCGGGTCTTTGAGACCGGATTCAACTCGCTGTAATATTTTACAATTCTACTTGAAACAATCAAGAACCAACCAACCACTCTCAAACAATTCAAGCAAAAAGGAAACAGTGAACTCAAACAATTATAAAACCACACATGATTATAGACAGAAGCCAAGATATGGCAACAATGAATGCACCGTTCACATGAACATCAAGGATCAATTTTTTTGACCAAGTGTACAAATGCAACTAAATGCGCAAGGATCCCTAATCATGTCCAGATACCAACTTAAATGCACTAGAGATAAACTCAAGGTCAGGAAGTACTTATTTAAAATGCAGAGTTGCTAAATGTCAAACTCAAGAAGTGAAACCAGAACACAAGATCAAACAGTGGCAAATGCCCCAACATGACAGTAGGAAGTGCTACAAAACTACCCAGTACAACAGTCGAGTTTCATGTCTCAATATACACGTTGCAGCAACCCAGTTAAATGTTTGCACTCAAGAAGCAAAACTCAACTAAGGCAAGCTCGAGTCTAAAACCCCATAGGATAATCAAAGTCTACGAAAGCACATGTATGCACATACTCGAGTGCACATACACGTCCAAAGTGAATGAAACAGCAAAATAAAACTGCAACTGAAACAGTGATGGTGCACGTAAAATATACGAATATCTGTTGATGTACAACATTCAGGACCAATTGCAAATGAATAACGTAATGTATCAGTTTCAAACATGTACCTAAGTGCAATGCAGGAGGTTGGATAGATATAATGCAGACTATAACTAGTCTACAATAACCAAAGTGTTATCAAGACTTCAAGTCTGAAACAACAAAGAATGCAAAGAAGCAGTTCGAATTAGAATCCAAGTGGCTGAAGCCAAAAGAAATCATCATCAGAGTCAAGTCAGTGCCAAAGCTAGGGGACACAAAACAACTCAATACATAAAATAGCGAACTGGAAGCAGTATGCAAATTGAATGTAAGTCAGTAAAACAGTGGCAAGTGCAAATACATCACTGAAACAGGTTCAAGTGAGGAGGCAACTACAACACAACAAAACAGTAATGTGCAATGTAATTGAATTCATGTGGAACAAATAAATCAAGGCTGTGAGTATCACGTACAATCAAAAACATCCGAAGTGACAAATCAGAAATTATCAACATGACCGAAGTCAAAGTGGGACATCAAGTAAAAATCGAACAGTTCAAAACCTCGTGTATTAAGCTAAAAGCAACCAAGTTCTCAAGGAAACAATCAAATGAACAAGGTCGAACCATCAACATCATAAAATTATCAACATAATAGGTCGAAACCAATCAGAGAAATTCACTAAATCAGCAATAGTCCAAGCAATGAAGTCAATACTCAAGGAAACACATAATCGAATGACCGACCAACAAGGGACGAATTCAACAATCACACAAACGAAAATAGTAGGATTCGAACGCTAATACACTCGAGGTAGGAATTAGATGTGAGTGGAGTACTCACCATTTTCGACGAGGCAAGCACGAATTGTAGAGGGTATCGATCGACCGCTTTTCGATCGAGTAACCATGGCCGCGACTGGAAAAATCTCGAAGCCCCAAATCCATATCCTTAGCGAAACTCACAAGCCCTAATTTTCTTTTTTGGGGACGAACGAGGTAAACGAGGCCGCCACCATTTTTAATTCTTTCGTTTGTTTTGTGGTTGCCAAAAGAATGAATCAGGGGGAACAATTATGCCCTAGGTAATAATCACGGTCAAAGCAACCAAACAAAATGGACCCGTTTACATCTAAAGGCCCAACAATTCTTTTAACAAATTTTCAAATGAATTTAAACTTGATTCAAATTTGCATTAGCAGTTAAAAATGATTTAATCGTCATTTATAAACTAACGCGAAAAACCGGGTTGTTACATTACTACTTCCCAACAG
Organism: Allium fistulosum; assembly: GCA_030737815.1. Lineage (NCBI taxonomy): Eukaryota > Viridiplantae > Streptophyta > Magnoliopsida > Asparagales > Amaryllidaceae > Allium > Allium fistulosum. The sequence continues at coordinate 626,030,948 of CM060902.1, read as the reverse complement.
CATGATGCCTCCTCTTCCAAGTGCTAAGAGGTCAGCCGCCTTGTAATAACATCACCAAGTCCCAAGAAGTTGAAAGTCTTCTCATAGTTATTCAACCATGCTCATATGGTTCTGTCACGATAAAGGGCTTCCCACTAAGACTGGAGAAATCCCTACACAACTTAGGAAAGTCAACTTCTAGTAACATTCGCTATTTGATCAAGTATAAGTTTTATATTTAAACTGTAATTTAGAATTTTGATAAATGAATGGATTTTTAAAACTTTAATTTAATTTAAATTAAATCTGAATTATAAAAAATTATTTTTATTTGATAAAGAATTAACGAATAGGATTAGAAAATAATTTTGAAAAATTTATTAAATTTAATTCAATGTAGGCAATTTTTAGGATTTAATTGAGGAATAATGATTTAAAAATTCAAATTTGAAATTTGAATTATATTTTTGGAGTCCTAAATTTTTTGGAAATTTACTTTGGCAAAGTAAATAATATTTGTGAAATTTTGAAATTAATTTGGAAATGAAATAAATTTTTACAATTTTTGAAATTAGAAAGTGATATTTTAATGAAAGAAAATTCGTTATAAAATTAAAATAAAATTTAGATAAAATGCCTTGAGTAGATATTTAAACGGGTATGAAATTTTGATTTAACGTGGTTCGGGTTATAAGGCAGTTATGGGTATGAATTTAAAAAAATAATAGATTTTTTTTATTGAACCACACTTTTTATATTTATCTTTATAATCATTATATTTTAACTTTTATAAAATCCTTATACCCCAAGCTTCCTTCCCAAACCCCATATAAACCATATCAATTCATTGGTTCCTCCTTCACACTACATTAAAATAAATCAAGGAAGACATCTTCCTCTTGATTCATCAAGTTAGGTTTTGATCTTTTTAGTAAAACAAGTGTTGAAGTGAGTATACTTTGTTTAATTAATTTTATAGTATGTGTGTATGTATATATATATATATATATATATATATTTTACAGCGAGTATTTTTTTGATTAAACAGTGAAGTATTTTACTCTATTCTTGATTCCGGTTTGCCTAGGTTAATGGCTTGGTAGCCTATGATAATTAGAATAAGATGAATAAATGATTGAATTCGTCATGGAAATAATACGGGATGTTTGAATACTTAAATATATTCATGTTAGTATAAAACCAAAAACATAAACACTCAAATTTAGATATCAATATTTGATGATTTGAACCCAGACCTATTGCTGAAGTTAAGGTAGATGAGGTTAGGTGTAGGTAAGACAAATTAGTCGAATATTCAAGTTGATTCGAGCATTCGACCAGTGATTTCCTAGAGCTTGCTACTTTAGGATCATCACAACCGGTCGATCGCCCTGTAAACGACCAATCGATTGATCTGTGTAAACCTTGAGTAGTAAGCTCTAGGAAATAATCTAAAAGTTTATTTTTTCAAATTCATTTTAAATTCAAAATTTTGTATTTATGAACTTTTAAAATTTTTAAAATTAACGCTGAAGTGTATTTAATATTTTAGAAATTTTAAAATTGAAAATTGCAAATAATTTAAATAATATGGATTTAAATTGAAAAGGAGGTATTTAAGTATTCAAATATATTCATATTAAAGAAAATATTTATAAAATGCATGTTTATTTATTTCAAAATTCTAGAAAATATATTTGAATCACTTTGAGAGAAATATTATAATTTCAAAGATTAAATTTGAGTTATTTAAACATATATTGGAATTTAAATTGAAATAAAGGATTAAATCCTATTTAAAAATAATATAAATAATATATGATTTGAATGGTATGATTTGTACTAAACTGTTCTTGTACTTGTGATGCTATGCAAGTTTATTTATATTGAATTTCATCGATGATTTCAGGTAATTAACTTTAAAACGTCCTGAATATTAATATTTGATAAATTTTGCTATGTCGTGCTTTATCAATGTCTATGCTATAAATGATATTATAAATTGCAATTTACTGCTATGTTGCATGAAGACGACTCTATATGCGATATAAAATGGAATGCGATTCCATTTTGGGAAATAAATTGTATTTTGAGAGGTTAAATACTAATGATTTAGAGTGAATTTGATTTGTGAAGCAAACAAGATAAGACGAGACTTCGAGATGCTAAAATCCATTCTAGCGAATAGATTTAGAGTCTTACCCTGAATTATGACGACCTAGTCCCACGTCACTTATTGCCCAAATGATCTACTGCATTGACATAACCATGACGATAAGTGTAGTGCAAAAATTAAACAAGAAAGAATTTAGAGTAATCTCATTGATGGATACATGATCAAATGAAGATGAAGATTACAGCACAACGGGTTAGTGCCAACAGTAAACATGAGAAGATAGTGCATCCATTAGATTATGTGGGGACACCCACAACATCTTATCGAGGAATATATGGATGAAATAAGCCTTGATATTCGCTTACAGTGGGGTCTAGTAAGAGTGAATAATGTGTAGGAATCCGCTAGTGATTGCAGAACTTATATATGAATAACTTGAGCAGTGAAAAATTTATTAAATAACGATTGCAATTTATAATGTGAATGGTATGTGATTGTGGATAGGGTGATGATAGGTATGATTACCAAATATATACTAGAGCAGGATAGATCTTAATGCTATTTTACACTAGAGGAGGTGATGATAGGTTCGATAACCTAGTCTATACTATAGTGGAATGGATCTTAAGGCCCTTTTACACTAAAAGGGGATGAGTAGTGTAATTAATTTTTTATCAATATACTTGCAAATTTCAAACTTTATCAAAAAATTCAAACAAAGGTAATAGTATAATCACATAACAGTCAGATAATAGTAAGCAAATGTAGTAAAAGTAAAGGTGAAGAAGAGGTCAAGAATTTTATGCTGGTTCGGATTCCCAATCCTACATCCAGTCCTATACCCTATATAGAATTTCATTAATCACTTCTTGACTTAAGTCAGGTGGCAAGAACACCCTTTACTCCTTTCGACCTTGACTTAAGTGGCAAGTGTACCTGTTGGAATTTGACTTGGGTAGTCAGCACAACCTCTGAAATTTGACTAGGTAACCGGAATACCCTTAGGAATTTTATTTGTATATCGACATATAGACCGTTAACATTTAATCTAAGACTTGATAAAATACTAACATAAATGTCTCGAGCTCTTCGTGCTTTTATTTTTTAATTTTTCAAACTCATGAGTCCTTAAATATATTTCGATCAACCTTTGATTTATACTGATCAATTCTTTGAGCTTTTGTTCAATCATCATTTGTATAGACTGTTTAAATATACTTGATATCATGCACAATATAATATAAAACTCAAGAAAACATTAGTAACAATATTATATGGTTGTTGTCATCGAAATCAATACCTCGGGTATTAACAATCTTCCCCTTTTTGATGATGACCACCATTAACCATTTTATTTTAGTATATAATAGTTTTTAGTTAAACTCCCTAACTCTCCCTGAGTATATGCTATACAACTCACTCTATCTTTTTGCCTACTATATTTTATACAACTTCTACCCCATTATCGTCAACAAAAATGGGTAAAAAAGATATGTAAATGAATCAGTTATAATCAGTTATAAGATACCATTTCTACTCCAAGTGATGAATATTTTCATATATGATTATTACAGATATATAATAAGGGGTTATTCATTTATTTTTGTATAAGTGAAGTAATATTCTTAAACAATTCCTTCAACGGAATAAATATATTTACAACAGTCATTATGTTAAATTATGAAACACAACATAAATCAACACAACCTAAAACAATATAAGAAAAAAATACTTAAACAATTATTTTGTGAAAATCATGATTTCTTTGATAGAACTTTTACCCATCTGTCATTTGGGAAAAAATTCCTTCAACGGAATTTTTTTCGTAGTCCTTGAGTTTCTTCATGTCTATTTCCATGTCTTCATCATCAATCTCCTTATAACCAATCCTTTTAGGAATATAAAAGCTTTGTTACCTTAAGACATAGCATATAAAGCATCGAAGTGATGCGAGATTCCTTTCAAGTTCATGAATTATTTGCTTCTTGTTAATGCTAAACTTGGGTCAAATCAATGTGATTATCTTCAAGAGAGTAAGGGCACTTGAGTATGGTAGAATTCTTAGTCAAGTGGCAGTAGGGATGAATCCGAAAAAAGCCATTGTGCAAATAGCCATTTATGCAAGTCCTCTTTTATTAAATCATGAAATTGAGTTTTGCTAATCGGCCATTAATGACCCTTTTCCAAGCTTTTTATTTCTATTAAAGAAAAATGAAAATGAGAAGGAAGCGATACATTCCAAAAATTGTCCCCTATCTGGTGGGGTATATGTCTATTTATAGAAAACACCAACCTTCGAATTTCTGCCACGTGTCACCTGGAATAAATTAGTAGTGGAGATTTAATCTTGTTTATGAAGCTTTGCAAATATATATCACGATGGCATGGACTAATTTATTTCATGAAGACCTGGTCATTCTGCTTTTTAACTCTTGATAGCCTTAAGGACACTTCATGATAGCCTTAAGGTGTTCTTCACAATGGTTTGGAAATCCATTTCATTTGGCTTTAAAGAATACTTCACGATGACACATTTATCCACAAAGGTATGTTTAAGTATACTTCATGGTGGCCTATTTAAGTATTCCTTACGAGGGCATGTTTAAGTACTCCTCCTGAGGGCATGTTTGAATATTCCTCACTAGGCTTTTCTCCTTTTGTTCTTCGAATTTCTTTTGAATTCATCCTTCAATATTTGCTTTTCTCATGATAACTTCCTTAACGATCTACCCACGATAGTTCTTGCATAGTTCTCCTTAATAATTTTAGTACTTATCATATGATAATTCCTACGTTTCTGCCAATAATGATTTTATGGATTATTCCATGAAGACATCAATCCTTCCATCAACGATGACTCCAGAAACTTCTTTATGATGGGTTTAACAAACATTTCACAGTGACGTAGATGAACGTTCCATGATGGCTTTGAGGAAAGTTTCACAAAGGCTTTGAGGAACATTCAATAAAGGCTTTGATAAATGTTTCATGAAGGCTTTGATGAGTATTACCTTCCAATCATGTCAGCAAGTTAACCTACGGTGGATCTTGTAGCGACCCGCAGTTCCATACCCTTTGAGTCAATAATAATTCACTCCTGTTCAACCCAAATTGTATGAAAGAGTGAATAACTAGGGTAAAGAAGAAGAAGAAGGAGGTAGAAGAAAATTAGAACAACAAACATAGAATCTCACAATAGTAGTGGAATAAAATATAATATATGATAACATATTTTAAATACATGAAATGTGCTGTTAATGTACATAACATTATCTGAGTACAATATACAACAATCAATCTGGAAAATTTAATAACTTGTTCTCACATAGTGGAAATACAAATCTACGAAAATATGTCTTGTCATCTAACTCGTCTCCTTAGCTCCATAGCATCCTATCTCAGTAATACTCGGTCTGACCCGAGTATTATAATAAAATAACACCCGAGTCAGTCTGGAAAACCAGCATGAGAAAACGCACTCAATTTGAATTATTAACTTTCTCAAATCCTTTGAAAACAACAGTATCTCGTAAGACAACATCACACATAAACATGATGGGTTTTTACCTTACGATAACCAATTTTTTTTAATCAAAATCGTCTAACATTATAATAGTGTCTATAGAAAGTAAATAGAAAATAGCTGAAATGCTTGCATCTCACGTTTCAGCATAGTTGGGCACAATCAAAACCGTATGACGCTTATTGGAGAATGGATTCCATACGAATGACTAGGCCACTGGGGTACCGCCTATTACAGTACACCTCTAGAACAATGTACCGAGGACCATCGCCGGGATCCCCTGCTACATAAGACCGGCCTACCCCTAACCTGGATAGACTGAATATGTTATCACCCCGGGTGTTCCCACCCTTACAAATCGAGCGCTCCTTCTTTCATGCACAACCATATCCATAATATATATAGGTTTCCGAGGATATCTAGGAAAGTGATAACATACCCTAATTGGGTGCGACCTACTTAGCCTTGCAGCATCTCCCCTGTTTTAGTCATTCCCGGTTGATGAGGCTTGAGGCTAAGCGTTACCTTTCAAGAAACAATTCTCCTTAGAATTCTCATCATCCTCCAATAACGATGTTCTGATAGCATTCGTCCATACAAGTTGTCCTGGGTCTGGACAAACCGAATCACCATCTTCATCATCTTCACGGTATTCATTCGTTACGTTCAAACCAGATCGAAGTGGTTTTCGGATAATTAAATCTGATCCCAGTCTCTTCGAAACGATTAACGAAATTGGCCAATATTGATAGTCAGTAATTTAACCATCAATAAAACATCCATAAACAGTCACTAAGCCTTATTATAAAAAAAATTCCAAAATATCTATTTTCAAAATATCTTTATAAGATATATCGATCCTTTCCAACATTTGAAAAACAGTTTCAAATACTTAAATCCGTAACCGAATATTTCCAATCATCTCAACACTTAGAAATATTTCCAAATTTCCATTTTTATACTGAGGAAAATATTATAAGTCTTATTTTCCAAAATCTTCCAAATATCAACACTTAAGAGAATATTTCGAACTTATTTCATAAATCTTCGGAATCACTACTAAATCCTTTTTTCCAGTTTCCATAACCCGGTATACTTATTTATAAACCCATTCAAAAATTTATAACTTCTTTATAAATTCAGATTTCATTTTCAAAATTCTCATATTCAACATTTTGAAATTTCATTTCCTCCAAATCCCTTATAAAATTCCTTCCCTCCAAATCACATCCATTTAAAAACCCCAATTACGAATCTCGAGAGAATTTATAAATAAAAATTTCAATCACTTCAAAACTCAATATATATATAATAAGTATTTAAAAAGGATAATAATTTATTTTAAAAAAACATGTTCAAGTAATGATTTATTTAAACTCATTCTTAGATAAACAAATAAATTTTCAAAGCTGATTTTAAAAGTTAGAATTTACTAAAATAAATACTTCATATTTAAAATCTACTTACCAAAGTATTTCAATTCTCACTAGTTTAAAATTTCAAAGATTTAAATAATAAAATTTTCTTTTTTAAAAAAAGGTAACTTCTCAGAATAATTTTTCTTAAAACCTTAAAAACCAATTCAACTTATAAATTCCTCTCGATTTCCATCACATCACTTCCATTTCGATTTTCCTTAACCATTTTGACTTTTCAAAAATAGCATCCACTATTTTTCCTCACCCTATTTCCATATTCTAATATAAATTCACCTATGAATTTTATATTCCCAATTTATCATCCTAATACCGGTTTCCTTTATTTATAAACATCGTTTATAATTTTTTTATAACTCCTTTGAGTTTTACTTGTTTATAAAAACAATCTATTTTATAAAGTTCCATTTTTTATAAATCCATTCCTTTATAAACCCCATTTATAACTTCCAATCTATTTTTAATATCGACTTCAACTCCTTTTTATATTTTCTGAATATCATTTATAAATCCTTTTATATAATTCATTTTTAAAAATCTCTATCTTAAAACAATTTACGAATAGTTAAGTACAACTTAAACAAAAATCTATTGGTTTTATTTTTCAATTCAATTTTCTTTAAAATAACCCAATTTCCAATATAAATATTTTTTTATATCCAAAATCCTTTTTTATTCCTTTGAATTCCCAAAAATAATATTTATGGTTTTTAAAAATACCAAAATTAAAGGCCAGTGCTACTATAACATCCAATAATTTAAATCACAACAATAATCTATAATAGATTATTCACACAAGTCATATGCCACTATATATGAAAATTAAATCAACATTTTTGAGGAATCCAGTTGGATCCCTCCAACATGTTTTTCCTGCACCCACAGATGTTAATACAACATAAAAATACCAATCCCACTTCGAGGGGGATATTGCAGTATATAGGGTCATCCGCTATTATGCGGGGCGCATATGGTCTCATTCGCTATAATGTGCGGAATATCACTCCAAATACTAATATATATATATATATATATATATAACTATATATATATATCACATATCATTCAACAGATAAAAAATTTCTAAATTCAACCAAGCAACCAATAATTAATTTTGACTATTTAAAATTAAATTGGCAATCCAAATGAGTGAGAATTTTCTCACCTTGATTTTCAAATTGCCCACATCTAGGTTTATTTCTAGATTTTGAATTATCAAAAATCCTAGCTGACTCCGAAAACCCCAAACTAAATTCCAGATTGATATTTCACAGCTATGCATACAAGTGACCGATTTCGTGATTTTTGGACCTCGTACAAGCAATTTACAAATTTATTAACATCGAGATAAATAAATATTTTAAAATTAACTTAATTTAAATTCAAAATTTAATTTCCCTTACCTACATCTCGATCAACATCACCAGCTGCTGCTTCCTACTGATCGAACAGCCGCCTGCCTCCAACTGAGTTCCACCATTTACTGCCGTACTCTCCTTCCCCAACATCGCGCCTCCATCATCATCTAGTCCAAGCACTGCAACACTAACCACTTCCAAAAACATCGCAGATTAAAACTCCAGCATCTCTCATCACCATATCGTTCAACCCGAGCCCATCCTACACGACTCGCGACACCCCTGCGCACGAGACCCACCACGTCGCGACCGGACCCAAACCACCGCACGCCTTCCCACTACCACCAAAACACAAATTCTACGATCGTGATTTTACCCAGCATCCCAGAACCCTACGCGCGAATGCCACCCACCTCGATTCTCCTACCGCCTTGTCGCATCGTAAAGCCTAAATCGAAGGCGCCCCACTGACCATCGCCTCATCCACCGTCGCGCACGCCATTTTCCTACTTTCCCCAACTCCTCCCCCTGCGTACGTGCCTACAACCCATGTCTTGGCCATCATCTCGACTTCGCGCAACCCCTCCCCTCACGTTTGTGGCCGCCTGCCGCTCGTGATTTAGAACGCGAGAATCTCTTTTTTTTCTTTTCTTTTTTATTCGAACGAATTCGATTCAATATATTTTTTTATGGGAAAAGAAAAGGCGCTCGTGAATTTTGATTTGAGATGAACGAGATAGGGATATGATTTAAAGGTAAATGGTTAGCGTATTTCAGAAGGTAAGGTGACTGATTTGACCATATATAATTTTATTTTATAATTCAATTATCTTACATTACATATCACGAAATTTTGAACCCCTATGGAGGCATTCCGCTAGGCATTTATAATGTTATACCCCTATTCTGAATGCAATGGAAAAGGTTTTGTGTCCTAATTCGATAGTATGGAGAAGATATCTTTTTGGACCCAATTATTACATTGAATTTTAGATATAAATTTCAACGCGTTTATATCCCGTACGATCAAACGGTAACTCCAAACACTATGAAATTTGGAATTCGATAATAACACACTATTACAGATCCAATGGAACTAGTTTCGTCGAATTCCAAGACTATATCCCGAACAGCTATTTTAACGCGTCGATTAAATCGACGATTTCAAATTTTTACGAAATCATTTGGAATTTTAGTTTTAAAAACTTATTAACTCAATTATAATCCCAAACCCAATTTTTAAAATCATTTAAATATTCAAAATTAACCGTTGAAAAATCCGGATCGTTACATTCCTCCTCCCTTAAAAGAATTTCGTCCCCGAAATTTGCTAAGGCTGGAAAAATGCTTCAAACCCGTTACTTATTAAAACCCTTCTTAGTTAAAACTCGATATTCACTTTTCTAATCTTTTCGTTCCAACCAAAACAATTAGTTATTAATTCTAATTCCAGAATCCTTTATTCCGATTACAATACGAAAACAAATTGTCGTTAACAAAAATTTTCCAAAAATTTTCAAATTTTTTTCTAACACCCTAACTTTCCGATTTTTTTTGGCAGTCTCCTACGGAGGACCTTTTGCAATATGACAAGAGAGATAAATATATATACATCGACCCACACGGTTGGAAAACAAAAAAAATATATCAATATTTATATTTTGCGATATTTAATCCAAAAACGTACCTTATATTAGCATTTTTAAGCATTATTAAGCGAGTAAGTTTACTTCCTATGCAATTACACAACCCAAATCTAGCCCGACAGCCTTCGGATACCTGTACTTACTCAATTTCAAACACATAAGTACCAAAACATGAAATTTAATAACATTTCATTTATTTAACTAGTGCAAACACTTACGTTTCATAAACTAGCATGCTAAACATATATTATAAGCAATTATAAGGTTCCAATACTAATTTAATTGCTTTCAATCGATTCATATTCGATTTGAATGATTTACAACTCAATTTTCTTTCATTCACTTCATATTTATACCAAACAAATTCATATCCATTTCAAGTTGATTAAAAATCAATCTATTCACTTTCTATTAATTCGTAGAATTTTATTTACTTCCATTTACATCAAAAGAAATTTTTCTATGCAAATTCGGCGATATTCATTTAATAAAATAACCATTCCAGTCTATAGTTATTTTAAATTTATTCCAAATCAATTTATATTTAATTTTTATTCCATTTCAAATTTATTCTCAATCAATTCATTTACGTTTCATTAATATCCACATTTATTATATTCAAATCCACTTTATTAAACATGGAATCATTCCATGCTAATCTATTTATGAACCATTTCATAAATTTATTTAAACCGAGTTTTTTTATTCAAAATATTTACTTAAGTTAATTCGTTTAGTTTAAATTATTCCAACTATATAACTTAAGTTTATTTTCATTTTAACCAACTTTCATTCCATTTACTAATTAATTAATTAGTTTCTTCACTTAATCCACTTCAAATTCAATTTCATATTCGACTTCATTTAATTAATTTCCCAAGTCATATTCAATTTATTTATACTTAAATAGAATTTATTTATAACTTGAGTCATCACTATTTCAATCCATATCTATTTTATTTAACTTGTTCCAATTTTATTTCATTCGCTTACATGTAAGTTGAATTTTATTTATAACTCAAGTTCAAGTTCCAATATTCACTTTCAATCCACAATCCAATTTTATTCAACCAAGCTAAGTTCCATTTTTGTATCCAATATCAGATTTTTATTCAAAAATTACTCCATTAAAATTTACTCGAGTTTAAATTTATTTTATAATTCAAGTTTGGATTTTATTTCCTTCACCGTATCAAACAATTTTTATTTAGGTTTTTTATTTCACTTTTCAACTTTATAAGCTATTCCAATTTATTTATTCACAATTCCAATGCTTTACTTGAATTTTATTTCATTCAATTTTTTTATCCATATGGTTATATAATTATTTCAAAACTCGAAATTTATATTTACTTTAATTCGACATTATTTCTAATCCAATTTAAATTTTATAACTTATAGTTATATAGTCACTTTATAATTCACATTTACATATTTAATTCAATTCCATATAATTCAAATCCAATTCGCCTTTTATTCAAATTTCAATTCCTTTTTGACCAACATTTCAAAACCTTATTTGAGTTATTCATACTTAAATTAATTTCACTCCCAACATATTTATTTTAATTCATTCAATTTATATACTTCAATTACTTTGCTTAAGTTAACTCCCATTCCATTAATACACTATATTAATTCAATTCATATCCAGCGAATTAAATTTCCAAAATTTAATTTATCCAACTTAACTTAAGTTGAATTTCCATTTTAACTTGCTCAAGTTAAAATTTATTTCCAAAACTCAATTTCCATATCTTTCTTTAAAATCATTCACCATTTATAAGTTCATAACTTACTTTCTGATATCTTCTAAAACATTTAATAATGATTTCAAAATTCAAATACCCGGTATTTATTTCAAATCACTTTGAAATCAATTATTTATATACACACTCTCTTTGGTTTACAAACCCTTCCTTTGGAATTTTCAAAATCACTTGGTTTATTCCAAAAAAAATTTCCTTGGAATTTCTAAACAACGTTTGTTTTTCAACAAGAATCTCCAAATCAATTATTTCGGTAGCAACCCGTCACTTAGAAACTCGAAAATGAACACTGATGATGCAGCCGTCATTATCAGAATTATTTTCCAACGACTGAAGTGAGTTCAGTGCTATAACACTTCCAAAATCCATTTAAAACCATTTTTCTATTCAAAAATATCTCCAAAATAATAATACAATTTTTTATCTTCAAACACTTTGGAAAATACTTCTAAAAATCTTCGGGATTTAAATTCTCCAAATTCTGGTTTGAACCCATTTGTAGTTTTTAACTCATTTGTATAATTCATACTTATACAATTTAATTTTGGTTTTTATAAACCATTTTCGATTTTTATAATCTTGTTTTGATTATATAATAACACCCAAACACATCACTATAATAAATTTCAAAAAATTATTCTCTTTTATATCAAAATATCGTTTGGGTAAAATTATTTCATTTACCCGCTTCAAAACCATATTGTGTCGGTTTACCGTGTTTAAGTGTTTAGAAACTCCTATTGATTTAGTGGCATCCCACTACTCGAACAGAATTTATATGCCACTCAACAGATAAATTAACAGAATATAAAACAATTTTATATTCAATAACAAATACGCGCTCATATTATTACACTCAAACTCGTTCTAGGGTACTACTTATCCTATCTCTAATGAGTAAATCCTCACCAGAGCCAAGGTTCTCGCTTAACCTTCAGCTCTGATACTAAATGTAGTGACCCGTAGTTCCATACCCTTTGAGTCGATAAAAATTCACTCCTGTTCAACCAAAATTGTATGAAAGAGTGAATAACTAGGGTAAAGAAGAAGAAGAAAGAGGTAGAAGAAAAATAGAACAAACACAGAATCTCACAATCACAGCGGAACAAAATATAATATATAATAACAGATTTTAAATACAAGAACTGTGATGTTAATGTACATACCATTATCTAAGTACAATATACAACAATCAATCTAGAAAATTTAATAACTTGTTCTCACACTGTGGAAATACAAATCTACGTAAATACGTCTTGTCATCTAGCTCGTCTCCTGAGCTCCATATCATCCTATCCTGAATCTGTAATACTCGGTTTGACCCGAGTATTATAATAAAATAACACCCAAGTCAGTCTGGAAAACCAGCATGAGAAAACACACTCAATTTGAATTATTAAATTTCTCAAATCCTTTGAAAACAAAGGTATCTCGTAAGACCACATTACACATAAACATGACGGGTTTTTACCTTACGATAACCAATTTTTTTATCAAAATCGTCTAATATTATAATAGTGTTTATAGAAAGTAAATAGAAAATAGCTGAAATGCTTGCATCTCACGTTTCAGCATAGTTGGGCACAATCAAAACCGTACGACGCTTGTTGGAGAATGGATTCCATACGAATGACTGGGCCACTGGGGTACCGCCCATCATAGTACACCTCTAGAACAATGTACCGAGAACCATCGTCGGGATCCCCTGCTACACAAGACCGGCCTACCCGTAACTTGGATAGACCGAGTATGTTATCACCTCAGGTGTTCCCACCCTTACAAATCGAGCACTCCTTCTTTCATGCTCAACCATATCCATAATATATATAGGTTTCCGAGGATATCTAGAAAAGTGATAACATACCCTAATTGGGTGCGACCCACTTAGCCTTGCTGCATCTCCCATGTTTTAGTCATTCCCGGTTGATGAGGATTGAGGGTAAGCATTACCTTTCAAGAAACAATTCTTCTTAGAATGCTTATCGTCTTCCAATGACGATGTTCTGATAGCATTCATCCATATAAGTTGTCCTGGGTCTGGGCAAACCGAATCACCATCTTCATCATCTTCACGGTATTCATTCGTTACGTTCAAACCGGATCAAAGTGGTTTTCGGATAATTAAATCCGATCTTGGTCTCTTCGAAACGATTAACGAAATTGGCCAATATTGATAGTCGGTTGTTTAACTATCAATAAAACATCTATAAATAGTCACTAAACCTTATTATAAATTTTTTCCCAAAATATCTTTATAAGATGTATCGATCCTTTCCAACATTTGAAAAAAAAATTCAAATACTTAAATCCGTAACTGGATACTTCTGTTAGGAACTGGAGATAGTGGTTTTGATGACAACAACTTTTGAACTTATTTTATTATAACTTATATACTAACAGTATTGTCTAGATATATATGAATGTTATTATGTAGGATATATATAAGGCAGGTACTGATTATTGAAGACTGCACAGTATAAAGATCAAGAATGAAGAAATCAAGTTTGAAGACTCATGAGTATCAAGATCAAGATTTCAAGATAAGTGTCTAGTTTTGTTAAAACTTCATAATAGCATGGAAATCTTCATTCCAAATTTCATTTGGGATGGAACCCATTTCTACCTTCTTAGTGGCTTACAAACCCATGATAAGTGGCTTACAAACCTACGACAAGTGGCTTACAAACCCACGAACATCCTAGTTTTGTACAAGTTCTCGAGTCCTGATGTGATGAAATATCTACAAGAAGAAGCTTGCAAAACTACTTCAAAATGGTTTTTTAAAATGATTTTCAAAACTGTTTTTTTTAATGTTTTAGCTTTAAAAATTATCTTTTCAAATGATTTTCAAAAAGATGTTTTAGCCTTAAAATATTCTTTGTTTTTGTTTTTAAATAAACTCTTGTTTTAAACTTCGTTTGTTTTAAACTATCTTCTGGTTTTTAAAAAATCTTTTATAATATATATATACTTGAGATTTAAAATCAAATTTATATATACATTCTAAAAATATATTTTTCTACTCTTCTTTATTTTAAATCATAGGAAAATTAGTTTATTTTACTCCAGAATCATTTCATCTTGTTTTCCTTTCAATACCATTTTCAAAACAAATTTTACATTGTTTTTAACTAAGGGATGTCGACGCCATGGGATACCCCATGTCGACATGGTGGCCGTTAAATTCAAAAGTTTTAATTTTCAAAAGAAGTGTCTATTCGTTTAAATCTCTTCACGAATGGTTATGGCCGTTACTGGTCTATAAATAGCCTTCACAAACGAATTTTTTAACTAACTATTTTCTTATTTTCTTCACTCCTTCTCCACAAATCCATATTCTAAAATTTTCATATTTTTAAGATCGTGCCGAAATTCTGCCAAATTCTCAAATGAATCAAATTAGAATCTCATTCTTCTTTGATTCTCTGCCCTCTCTCGAAGATCAAAGTGCTATTCAGAGTTATAGGATCAATTTGTAATCAAAAGTTTATCGAGTCTCTCTATAAGGTGTGGTTGTGCCTGGAAATCAATTGGGTGATCTTGTGTCCCGTAAATCAAGAGAGTTTGCCTCGGACTCGAAGATAGAAGGGTACCTCAAGGCCTTTAGAAATTGAGGATTGTAATCTCGACATTGGTATAATAAAAATATGTACGAGGTGTTTGCCTTGGTGCAGGACTAGACGTAGGGTAACTCTGAACCAGTATAAAATCCGGTATGCCTTTCCTTTTACTGCTTTGTTTACTTTCTGCATCTGTGTTTGATTCTGTGATTGTTCTGTGATTAAGTTCTGCATTTGTTTATGTCATAATTTTAATTTAGTCCATATAAGTCTTAGAATCCATTAAACACTATTCACCCCCCTCCAGTGTTAAATTAGCCTTAAGATCCTTAATCTGCACTCCCTTTCAATTGGTATCAGAGCATAGGTTTTCATAGTTTTCATAATCTGAAACTCGAAAAGTTAAAAATGGCATTTTCAGGAAATTTTGTTAATACTAGTTTGAATTTATGCATTTCTTCAAAGTATCATAAGTCTGCATATAGTTTTTATGGAAAATCAAGTTATCTACCGAATTGGTTTGTTATGCAGGAACAGACATGTTACATGGCTTTTGAAGAATCAACAACCAATGGACAAACCGTGCAAATTGAGAAAGATAAATGGATACTTGATAGTGGCTGTTCAAGGCATATGACTGGAAATCTCGAGATACTCAATGACATTATATATCAAGATGGTGGATTGGTCAACTTTGGAGATAACTCAAAAGGATATGTGATTGGCATCGACAATGTCGGTAATTCTAAAACTCCTCTTATTTCTGATGTTTTGTAAGTTAGGAATTTAAAACATAATTTTCTTAGTATAAGTCAACTATGTGATAAAGGATTTAAAATTAAATTTGGAAAAGATAAGTGTCACATCGAAGATAATAAGTCAAATATTATCTTTGAAGGAATTAAGAAGAAAAACATTTACATCCTTAGTATGAAAGTTTCAAATGATAACTTATGTCTTTTGGCTAATACAAGTGACCTTTGGATTTGGCATAATAGATTTGGTCATTTAAATTTCAAACCGTTATCTAGGTTATCAAAACTTGACTTAGTTATAGGTCTTCCCAAGTTAAACTTTAAAGTAGATAGTATATGTGATGCTTGCCAATTAGGAAAACTTAAGAAAAGTTCATTTAAATTAAAAGATATGATTTCTACTTCTAAACCTCTAGAATTACTTCATTTAGATTTATTTGGTCCATCTCAAGTTCAATCAATTAATCACAATAAATATGTTTTTGTAATTGTAGATGATTATTCTAGATATACTTGGACAATTTTTCTTAAACTTAAAAGTGATGCTTCTGAATTATTTAAGAATTTTGCTAAAAGAATTCAAAATCAACTTTCTTTAAAAATAAAAACTATTCGTAGTGATCACGGTGGAGAATTTGAAAATGAAAATTTTGAGAATTTCTGCAATCAAAAAGGAATTACTCATAATTTCTCTTTTCCAAGAACTCCACAACAAAACGGAGTGGTAGAACGTAAGAATAGAACGATTCAAGAGTGTGCTAGAACAATGCTTTCTGATAGTAACTTACCTAAAAACTTTTGGGCTGAAGCAGTCGCTACAGCTTGTTATATATTAAATAGGATTTTAATTATACCATTAACTAATAAAACACCATATGAATTACTTTCCAATAAGAAACCCATAGTATCTTATTTTAAAGTTTTTGGTAGTAAGTGTTTTATTCTTAATACAAAAGATAATTTAGATAAATTTAAACCTAAATCCGAAAAAGGTATCTTTATCGGATATTCTAATAGAAGTAAAGCATTTAGAGTTTATAATTTAAGAACTAACACTATTGAAGAAATAATGCATGTATCTTTTGATGAATTTTTTTAAAGATATTGTACAAATAGAAGATGAAGAAGATTTTGTAACTTTAAATAATGAACCTAATGAAACTAATTGTGAAATCATTCAACCTAATAAAAGAATTAGGCTATTAAAGATCATCCTGTAGAAAATATACTAGGAAATATTGAATCTATAGTTAAAACAAGAAATCAACTAAATAGTATGAGTAATGTAGCTTTTATATCAACTATTGAACCTAAAAATCCAAAGGAAGCATCATCTGATGATTTATGGATTCTTGCTATGCAAGAAGAATTGAATCAGTTCACCAGAAATGATGTTTGGGAACTTGTTCCTAGACCCAAGGAAAAAGTATAATTGGAACAAAATGGATTTATAAAAATAAAATGAATGGACTTGGTGAGGTCATGAGAAATAAAGCTCGTTTATTCGTGCAAGGTTATTGTCAAGAAGAAGGAATTGATTATGATGAAACCTTTGCACCCGTAGCAAGACTAGAAGCTATCAGGATTCTACTTGCTTTCGCAAACTACAATAATTTCAAGTTATATCAAATGGATGTTAAAAGTGCTTTTCTAAATGATTTTGTAAAAGAAGATGTTTATGTTGAACAACCTCCACTTTTTGAAGATAATAAATTTCCAAACCATGTATATAAATTAAAGAAAGCTTTATATGGTCTGAAGCAAGCTCCTAGAGCCTGGTATGAAAGACTAAGATCTTATTTACTACAATCTGGTTTTGAAATTGGTAAAATAGATACAAATCTTTTTATTAAAAGAAACAAAATGATATTCAATTAGTACAAATATATGTAGATGATATAATATTTGGGTCAACTAATAACATAATGAATAAAGAATTCTCAGATATAATGACTAAATAATTTGAAATGAGTCATATGGGAGAACTAAGTTTCTTCTTAGGACTTCAAATCAAACAATTAGATAAAGGAATTTTCATTAGTCAAGAAAAATATGCTAAGGATTTAATTAATAAATTTGGATTGACCACTTCTAGTGGGAAACCAACTCCAATGACAACTAATGTAGCTTTAAGTAAAGAAGATAAATCAAAAGATGTTGATCAAAAATTATATAGGGTAATGATTGGTTCGCTGCTTTATATAACAACAAGTCGTTCTGACATCATGCATAGTGTCTGTCTCTGTGCAAGATACCAATCTCAACCTAAAGAAACTCACTTAAAAGCTGTTAAAGGAATTTTAAGATATGTAAAACATACTTTCAATTATGGTTTATTTTACCCTAAAAATGATGTATTTGATTTAATTTCATATTGTGATGCTGATTACGCTGGTTGTAAATCAGACCAAAAAAGTACAAGTGGAACTTGTCACTTTCTAGGACATTCTCTGGTTTCCTGGTTTAGTAAGAAGCAAAACACTGTATCCTTGTCAACAATTGAAGCAGAATATATATCTGCTGCTTTGGCTTGTTCTCAAGTTATATATATGCAACAAACTTTAAAAGATTTTAGATTAACTATAACAAATCACCAATTTATTGTGAGAATACTAGTGCAATAAACCTATCTAAAAATCCAACTCATCATGCTAGAACAAAACATATTGATATTAGACATCATTTTCTTAGAGATAATATAAGTAAAGAGGTCATAACTCTTGAATATATTAATATTGAAAAACAAATTGCTGGTATATTAACCAAATCATTAAATGAACAAAACTTTACCAAATTTAGAAGAGAATTAGGTATATGTTCATTAACTGAAATATAAATTATAAATAATACAAGTATAGTTAATAATTAATCTAAATAAAAATTTCTCAAAAATTGAACTGGGCATGTCGACATGACCCATCCCCCTATGTCGACATACAGGCCGAGATTTTCAAATTTAAATTTCCCTCTAAAATTAGTTATTTGGTTATATATTTTTATATTTCGACTTTTACTCCTTTTCTCTGTTCTATTCTCTGTAATAAACTTCTAAAACAGTAAATTAATGGCTTCCTCTTCTAATAATGAACCTTCTTCACCCACTTCTCCTCATTCTGGCCCTTTTCAACGTTCAACACACGTACGAGTCATCAAATTACAAGAGAAGATGAAAGATTTGCTTCAAATGATGATGAAAATTCAAGTAAGTCAACTGCGAATGGCTAGAGAACAAGATAGGCAAGGCAGAATCCTTAGGAATTTACAAAACTTCCTTATGGATAACCATGCCAATCCCATTGTCATCGAAGGATCATCACAAGCCATGGATTCTGAAGAAGAAGAGCCTCTAGAAGAACCACAAGAGGATCAAGAAGAAGAACATCCTCTGCCAAATCCGGATGTTCATATGGACGAAGACGATGGCGTGCTTTGTGTTGGAGAGGTCCTTTTTGACGCTAATGGGAACTTGGTCGAACAACGTGGAAACTTTTGTCTCCACTATCCAAATTGTTCGGTCCATAAATCACCAATAGTTAAGGGTCCTCGTTAAGCATTTTTCAATTTTCTCTTTCTTGATTGTATATTGGTTTGTTAATTTGTATATAAGTATTATCTTAATTAATGTTCTTCTAAAAACAATCTTTGGTGTATAAAATCTTGAATTCCATTTAACTTAGGATGCTATATTTCACTCATACATAGTTATTATTCTTATATCATATGTTTGTTTATCTCATTTTCTATTAAGTTCAAGGTTTATAGGTTATTTTTGTTGATGACAAAAGGGGAGAAGTTATATAAAATAGTAGGCTTGGGGTAAGGGGGAGTTGTTGGTGTAAGGTGGAGTTATGGTATGATCGAAGTGGTAAGTATATTTTATAAGGTTGCCATCATCAAAAAGGGGGAGATTGTTAGGAACAGGAGATAGTGGTTTTTGATGACAACAACCTTTGTAACTTATTTTATTATAACTTATATACTAACACTATTGTCTAGATATATATGAATGTTATTATGCAGGATATATATAAGGCAGGTACTGATTATTGAAGACTGTATAGTATAAAGATCAAGAATGAAGAAATCAAGTTTGAAGACTCATGAGTATCAAGATCAAGATTTCAAGATAAGTGTCTAGTTTTGTTAAAACTACATAATAACATGGAAATCTTCATTCCAAATTTCATTTGGGATGGAACTCATTTCTACCTTCTTAGTGGCTTACAAACCAATGACAAGTAGCTTACAAACCTACGACAAGTGGCTTACAAACCCACGAACATCCTGGTTTTGTACAAGTTCTCGAGTCCTGATGTGATGAAATATTCTACAGGAAGAAGCTTGCAAAACTACTTCAAAATGGTTTTTTAAAATGATTTTCAAAACTGTTTTTTATTTATTTTTAGCTTTAAAATTTATCTTTTCAAATGATTTTCAAAAGGATGTTTTAGCCTTAAAATATTCTTTGTTTTTGTTTTTAAATAAACTCTTGTTTTAAACTTCGTTTGTTTTAAACTATCTTTTGATTTTTAAAAATTCTTTTATAATATATATATACTTGAGATTTAAAATCAAATTTATATATACATTCTAAAAATATATTTTTCTACTCTTCTTTATTTTAAATCATAGGAAAATTAGTTTATTTTACTCCAGAATCATTTCATCTTGTTTCCTTTCAATACCATTTTCAAAACAAATTTTACATTGTTTTTAACTAGGGATGTCGACGCCATGGGATACCCCATGTCGACATGGTGGCCGTTAAATTCAAAAGTTTTAATTTTCAAAAGAAGTGTCTATTCGTTTAAATCTCTTCACGAATGGTTATGGCCGTTACTGGTCTATAAATAGCCTTCACAAACGAATTTTTTAACTAACTATTTTATTATTTTCTTCACTCCTTCTTCTCCACAAATTCATATTCTAAAATTTTCATATTTTTAAGATCGTGCCGAAATTCTACTGAATTCTCAAGTGAATCAAATTAGAATCTCATTCTTGTTTGATTCTCTGCCCTCTCTCAAAGATCAAAGTGATATTCAGATTTATAGGATCAATTTGTAATCAAAAGTTTACCGAGTCTCTCTATAAGGTGTGGTTGTACCTGGAAATCAATTGGGTGATCTTGTGTCCCGTAAATCAAGAGAGTTTGTCCCGGACTCGAAGATAGGAGGGTACCTCAAGGCCTTTAGAAATTGAGGATTGTAATCTCGACATTGGTATAATAAAAATCTGTATGAGGTGTTTTCCTTGGTGCAGGACTGGACGTAGGGTAACTCCGAACTAGTATAAAATCTGGTGTGTTCTTTCCTTTTACTGCTTTTTATTTACTTTCTGCATCTGTGTTTGATTCTGTGATTAAGTTCTGCATTTGTTTATGTCATAATTTTAGTTTAGTCCATATAAGTCTTAGAATCCATTAAACACTATTCACCCCCCTCTAGTGTTAAATTAGCCTTAAGATCCTTAATCCGTACTCCCTTACAATTGGCATCAGTGCATAGGTTTTCATAGTTTTCATAATCTGAAACTTGAAAAGTTAAAAATGGCATTTTTAGGAAATTTTGTTAATACTAGTTTGAATTTATGCATTTCATCAAAGTATCATAAGTCTGCATATAGTTTTTATGAAAAATCAAGTTATCTACCGAATTGGTTTGTTATGCAGGAACATACATGTTACATGGCTTTTGAAGAATCAACAACCATTATCTGAGTACAAAATACAAGAACTGTGATGTTAATGTACATACCATTATCTGAGTACAATTACAACAATCAATCTGGAAAATTTAATAACTTGTTCTCACACAATGGAAATACAAATCTACGAAAATACATCTTGTCATCCAGCTCGTCTCCTGAGCTCCATAGCATCCTATCTGAATCAGTAATACTCGGTCTGACCCGAGTATTATAATAAAATAACACCCGAGTCAGTTTGGAAAACTAGCGTGAGAAAACACACTCAATTTGAATTATTAACTTTCTCAAATCCTTTGAAAACAAAGGTATCTCATAAGACTACATCACACATAATTACGACGGGTTTTACCTTATGATAACCAATTTTTTTTAATCAAAATTGTCTAATATTATAATAGTGTCTATAGAAAGAAATAGAAAATAGCTGAAATGCTTGCATCTCACATTTCAGCATAGTTGGGCACAATCAAAACCGTATGATGCTTATTGGAGAATGGATTCCATATGAATGACTGGGCCATTGGGATACCGCCTATTACAGTAGACCTCTAGAATAATGAACCGAGGACCATCGCCGGGATCCCCTGCTACACAAGACCGGCCTACCCCTAACCTGGACAGACTGAATATGTTATCACCCCGGGTGTTCCCACCCTTACAAATCAAGCGCTCCTTCTTTCATGCACAACCATATCCATAATATATATAGATTTCTAAGGATATCTAGGAAAGTGATAACATACCCTAATTGGGTGCGACCCATTTAACCTTGCTGCATCTCCCATGTTTTAGTCATTCCCGGTTGATGAGGCTTGTAGCTAAGCGTTACCTTTCAAGAAACAATTCTCCTTAGAATGCTCATCGTCCTCCAATGATGATGTTCTGATAGCATTCGTCCATACAAGTTGTCCGGGGTCTAGACAAACCGAATCACCGTCTTCATCATCTTCACGGTATTCATTCGTTACGTTCAAACCGGATCAAAGTGGTTTTCGGATAATTAAATCTAATCCCGATCTCTTCGAAACGATCAATGAAATTGGCCAATATTGATAGTTGGTTATTTAACCATCAATAAAACATCCATAAACAGTCACTAGGCCTTATTATAAAAAAAATTCCCAAAATATCTATTTTCAAAATATCTTTATAAGATATATCGATCCTTTCCAACATTTGAAAAACAATTTCAAATACTTAAATCCGTAACTGGATATTTCCAATCATATCAACACTTAGAAATATTTCCAAATTTCCATTTTTATACTGAGGAAAATATTATAAGTCTTACTGTGACGCCCCACCTCTATGCTCATAATAACAAAGAGTATTAAAAGAAATACTGTCTATTATTAAGAAGAATAAGGCTAGATAGGAGCGGCCATCCGTAATTGGCCTTACACTAATATTGGTTACCTCGATAGGAGTGGTATATACCTTTCGTTTTCATCTTATTTATTTACTCCCATCGACATACCCAATTACCAGTATAAAACAAACTACGATGGTTCATAATAGTTTAGGACATTAGATATAATAATAACACAGATAATATAAATGCGGAACACAGATAAAACAAAAGTCTCATATATATATATATATATAACTGATGTTAGTTACAATATAGTTGACACAATACATATGATACAACTACAACTGTCGACTCTAGAAGTTATATATACAAGTACATTATCAACTAATATACATGAATACATATCATCCTATACAATGACACGACTTCTACAAAATGACGAAAACTACTTCAGAAGATATAAAAAGTCTTCATAGCCCAAACAACAACTCAAAGCAGGAAATCTACAACCTAAAATAACTCGGGTCTGACTCGAGCATTACATTCAGAAGAAAATAATACACGGGTCAGTCTAATTCAAACTCAGTTATTAATGCACAAAAGCAATAATAATCAATATCAAATAGACGACAGTCTCAGAAATCTCGTATATCCAACTCTTCGATAAGAGAATCGGATAACGGCAGATATAACACTAAACAATGTTAGACAACAAATCAGCAGATTTAAATCATCAACAAAGATAAGTGAAAAGAATATCAATGAAGATAATCTTAAAAACATCAGAATTGCCTAAATAGCAATTAACACAAAATCCAATTATTAAATAAATAATTAGAAATTCAGAATCTAATTATCAAATAGATAATTAGAAAACCTCAAAATGATCAATCAAACAAAATTCTGAGTGGCTGGAGTACACGCACGCGTTCACTGCCTCGCCACTACAGTAAGTCAAAACTGCAAAGATCAAGTCAAATAAACGCACACTCTCAATTCAAACCATATACAAACTGCCTCAATGAATCAAAAGAAAATGGCACCAACTTACAATTAAAATGCAAAAGGTCAAGTCACTGACTCAACTCAGTTGTAGAGCACAAAGGCTACCAGAATAAATGAAGGCAACAAATACAACTGAATTCAAGTGGAAGGAAACTATACACTTGAAGTCAAAATGATCAAAGCAACAAACCCAGATCCAAGTGCAACAAAAATAAGCCAAGTCGCAATACATAAATGATCAACCAAAAACTGAAAGGCAACTCAACTTAAAGCCAATGAACGAAGTGCATAAGAATACACAGTAAAAGTTCACGACCCACTACAAGGTCAAACCCGAGTTTTGCAACTGGATTCAACTCAAGTAAAATTTCAGAAATCAGCCCAACTCAACAAATACAATGCTAGACACTGTACAATACCAAACTCAACAAATTCAAGTGGCCAGACACACGTGTAAAGTGAAGACCACAAGGCAAAGCCTCAGTATCAAATCAGAAGTGAGGCCATATACAAGTCGATGGCAGTCTCAACCAGATGACCAAGTGAATATATACAAGTTCAGTGCAAATCAAGGAAGGTAACTCGAGTGAACCAGACTCAAGTCAGTCCAGTTACTCTATGGAATACATAACTACCACTATCAAATGAAACAGTGTATATATGAGGTATACAAGGACTCAAGTGCATCAGGTCAGAGACACGACACCAAGCCCAGTGCGAAAGTAAACACCATTGTATAAAACAATGTATCAAGGCTCAAGTGAACTTGATAGGTAAAACTCAAGTCTACTAACATGAAGACTGCAATATCAAAGAAACAACTTAAACTGGACAAAATCAATGAAACTGTACAATTCACAGGTCATCAGCATGTAATACAAGGTGAAACAGATAATGAACACTTCAAATACCAAAGGAATGCAACACAGTGAACTGGAGGAAGTATGCATATTAGACCAGTGAGACCAGCCTACAGCAGTTCAAGAGAAACGAAGACCATCAATACAAAAGTCAACAGTGTCAAATACAAGTGCAGTAGCTACAACTTCAACCAGCAAGACCATCAGCATGAAAACAATAACAACAGCATGCAACGTAGGTGAAACAGAGGTGAGTGCAAACATCAATAGCAGTGAAGATCAAGTTAAAGTGATGATAGAAAGCATGTCAAAGTTAGATTAGAATGTAACTCAATGAACAATTGACAGTGCAACCAAAAATGGAAACAGTGAATGGTACACGTACAATAACAAGAATATCAGGTAATGTCAGAAAACATATACAGAGCAAATATCATCAAAGCTCAAGTCAAAGCAGGGAGGAATAGGGAGGCAGAAAACCAGAATATATCACAAATCCAAAGCACTATATGTTAGTTAAGAAAATTCAAGTCGAAGAGAAGATGACCAGAAAAAGTCAAGGCTATGATCAACAAATATCAAGGCCATGAAAATGCCAAGAACAAACAATTCAAAACCAAGTAAATGCCTAATTCACAATAAAAACAATTCAATGTCAAGACCGATGCCAACCGAGAAACGTACGAAGCGAGTTAGAACTCATCAAAACAGTGGTAGCCAAGAAGAAATGGCCAAAACAAAATGTTGGACAAATTCGAGAATATAAATTTGAAATCGTCAAAACAGTGGTGGTCACAACTGAAAATAAACAAATCGCGGTGGCAAAGAAACCGAACAAGTTAGAAATCGACACCATTTTATTCGAGTAATTCGAATAAGTCAGAGGTCAATCCCAAGCATAAAAATGGCCAAGATAAATCAAGTGACAGATTCAATTAAACCAAAAATCGAAGATCTCGAATCAAGAATGAGGCATCCCAAAACATGGGGGACACAATAATATACCACAACATAAACTGTAATCCGAGAACATACCTTTTATTTAGCGTTTATTAGCATTTTAACTTACATTTTGCATTAAGCGCAGAAGCGAGCTCCACAAGCGAAGCGCAACCCCTTTTCTACCTACTAAAATGCTCAATAACCAAGTTAGAACCATGCATATAAAGATAGATCGATATACTTATCATAAACAACACACATATAACATGTTTAGCTTCAAAACTGAAATTCAATTTCCAGGACAGCAAACGAATCTCAGTTTTTGGTCACCTAAACGATAAAATTTGACAATTGAATCTAAACAAAAGTTGTTGCATTCGTTTCAGGCTTTCCGGAATATCCAAAATCATTGAATTCGGACCTTCCATTCAAAAGTTACGACCGTTTTACTAAATAGATACGCCTCAGCCTGGCAATGAATTGCGCAGGTCAGCGACGTTTGTTCACGTTTTTGACCTTCTAAACGACAGCAAAACACCAAATGCTTAAAACAAAAGTTTTAGCTTAAGTTCTAAGCTTTCCAGAAAGTGCAAGATCATCAAAATCCGATACACCAGTAAAAAGTTATGGCAAAAATACTAAGAGTATATGCTACTGATTTTGCTTCCCTTTTACACAGGCCAGCGAGAAGATTCAAATTTTTAACTAAGTAAATGAAGGAATTTCTCAAGACAGTCTAAACAAAAGTCGTGCTACAGTTTCTAAGCTTTCCGAAAAGTCTAATATCGTTGAATTTCATCCAGCCATTTAAAAGTTATGGTTGTTTTCGTTTCAGCATATATTGGACAATTTTGAATTTTTTTTCCAAAATTTTGCTTTTATTATTTCAAAGTACAAACCATCATACCTTAAATTTTCTAAAGAAACAATCATAAACACAAAGTCGTTTATTTTCTTATTTATCCATGAAATACATTTACATTCAATTTGTTTCCGATCTATTCAAGTTTGTTTCATTCACATTTTAAATTCAAGTCAATTTGCTTCAATTTAAATTGGATTCAATTATATTTAATTTCACTTTGCTTCAAATTTGAATTTAATTATTTTAAAATTTTATTCCGTTTATTCAATTCCATTAACACTAATGAATTCTACTAAATCAATTACCATCCATCAAACAACCAATGCATATCAAACATTATCATCCATCCAGAATCTACACTAAATCAATTATACATTTCCAAGTCAAATTTTTTTATTTCATACAATTCCAAGTTTATTGACATTTAGTTATATTCAACTTTAATTAGTTTCCATTTACAAATTTTATATTTCATTAATTTTAAATTTTATTCATTCACTTGTATATATCATTCATTTTACAGCTTAAATTTCTTTTATATTTACAACTATCAATAAATCTTCACATTTTATTATTCACTCTCACACTGGTATATTATTCCTCTACTTATCCTTATAAGCATTTTAAACTTTTTAAGTATTTGGTAAGTTTTTGTTATGCAAATAGAATGTAGTTAAACAACATACAACCTCTTTTCATTCAAAGTTGAATTTTCAATTAATTAATTCTTAAGTCATTACTTAAATTTCACTATAATTTAATTTCACATTTACATTCACATATAGTATTTCCATTTTATATTAACATAATGGTGAATCACCTTTAAATGTTACATTAAATTCCAATTATTTACTAACAATTTTATTTATATTTGCAAACCATTAATTAAATGCATATTTCATTATTCAAACCTAAACTTGTATATTATCCAATTAACAATTCATATAACATTTTTGAACTTCTTAAATATTTTGGTAAGTTATATTTATGCTATAGAATGAAATTTAATACTATGCGAGTTTTACAGTTTCAATTTTATTTTAAATTCATAATTTCCTAATTCTAAGGATTTCTACTTCAATTGATATTTTCACTTAGCTCTTAGGTTCATTTCTCATTTCACAATTTAGAAGTTCCGTAATGATTCAAGTATTTGTTTATCTCAATAGTTTAAAGTCATTAAATATTAAAGAACTTAAGAATTTCATCTCCGGTTTCATTTCAAATCAAGTTTGAAATAATATATACTTATATTAATGTGTATCAAGTCATACTATAGAGAATACAAAATAAAATTCAATTTTAATCAAAACAGGGTTTAGAAAAAGCTATTAAGTGATCTCCCCCACTTAGACTCTCGAAAATAAACGTCGATGATGCGTGCACTCATCACCGAAATCATTCTCTAGTGTCAAGAGGGGAGTATAACACTTACTTCATTTGAAATCCTTTGAAAACAATTTCTAATCGAATATACTATCATATAATACTTATATTATACATTTCAAATTTTTGTTAATAAATTTTCAAAACACCGGAATTTTAAATTCTCCATCTTAATTTAAATTCATTTTTATTTCATTTTATTTACCATTTATATTCATTGTCAATCATATTTACAAGTTTCATTTCTTAAAATCGTCCAATAATCAATAGTTAGAAATATTGACTAATCAACAATAAACGATGATAATCTAATATTATCATCTCCTAACAACCAATACAATCAAAATTTATAAATTTTCAAGATAGTTCTTTTATATAAAAATATAGTCCAAAACAATATTATGTCAATCTGTCCTATTCGGGTGTTTAGAAATTCCTATCGATGCCTTGGCGTCCCAAGTACCAACCAGAATTCATAAATAATCAACGGAACAATTTAACACAATATAAAATCATTTTTATATCAAAATTACAAATACGCTCTCTCATATACACTCGAACTCATTCATAAGGTTTAACCCTATTTCAATGAGTTATTCCCCACTAGAGCCAAGGTAATCTAAACCAAAGCTCTGATACCAACTGAAACGACCCGCATTTTTGACCGTTCAAGTCGACAAAACATACACACATGCCGACTCAAACAATCCAAAATACAGATAGTTATTGGGGTAAATAAGAAAAGAAAGGAAAGAACAGAAATAAACACAGAATCTCACAGCGGAAGGAACAAGATATAATAATAAAATAACAGTTCATGAAGCTGTTAAATAAATAAATTGATTATTATTATACATCATAAATCAGAGTTACATACATATCAGAGATAATACAACAATGCAGCGGAAAAATAATACAGTAGTAGAATACAAATGATGTAATACCAAACTCCGTCTTCGTCCCCCAGAATAGATCTTCAACCTTATCTAAAATGCTCAGGCTGACCCGAGCATAATGAAAAGACAAAACACTCGAGTCAGGACTAAAATATCTCATGTAAGTCAAATCGAATAAGAAATATGAGTGTGACGGCGTCAGAGATGTTTACGGGGTTTGACATCTCCTATCCAGTGTCAACGTGAGTGCAATAACTTAAGAGATGTTACGGGATTTTCCATCTCTCAAGGATCCGTTAAACTATCTACTATGTAGTACAATACGCTATTATAATATGTCTACATTAAAGTAAAAGTATTAAAATAGCGTTAAGTCATGGCTCATTCCACCCTTAACACAGTTTATATTCCCAAGAGCATATACAAGACCGTAGTTTCCCCAAAACCGGAAGTCACCAGAGGGCAATCCATATACTAAAGGTACAAACCAAAATCGTAGTGGTCGCGAATAGGAAAATCAGTATGACAAGGTACATGAGGCAATACCAACTAGGATACTAGTAGTTGCGTGATCCGGACTGATGTTGGGCATAGCAGCTACTACCCCAACACCGCGAAACATCACTCCCAAAATCGAGGGGTGCACCCAAATCGAATCACAAAAGTAATAGACATGGTAACGAAGAAGTGTGTCCGCTAGAGGTGGCGAACCTCAATGGCCCGGCGCGGCTCCTATTTTAGTCATGTCAGGGGTCATCCAATATCGTTCTCTTTCTTCAGTCAACGCGTTCATCAAACCATCCACTTCATTCTGGATCAACACTCCGCGTATAATAGTTATTAAAGTGGTTTTCGGTATCGACAGAGAGTATGTCCATATCCGATCTCAGGCTCTTCAATAACTCCGTAATTATTACATCGATGGCTCTTTTACATTTTCAAAATCAATTCATAATTGATTATCAAAATATCATATTCGCTTCAAAAATCAAAGCCATTTCAAAATCATCATATCTACTCAAAATATACGATTTCATTTCAAAATCATTTTCGCCTCAATATCTCATTTCAATTTCAAAATCGTCATAACTACTCAAAATATACGATTTCACATAAACTCGAATTCCAAAATTTAAAATTTAATCCAATTTCAAATCATCAATTTCAACTCGATTCAGCTTCTCAATAAACCATTTCAAATTATCAATTTCAAATACATATTTGAACCGCAAAATAAACAATTTCACTTTCAATATATTTCGAAACTTTAAATATTTCACATTTCAAAACAGCTCATATATTTATATAAGGATATAAGATTCGCTTTAAAACCATTTCGTATTCAAATTAGAATATACTTCAAATTAAACATCCGTATTAAGTAGTTTACTTAATTTCTGGAACAATTCCAATTCAATAAACTTAGATTAACATTCGGATTTCAAGAATTCATTTAAGTATTAACTTCCATATCAATTTCAGTCCAAATCCTATTCAAATCAATTTTATCTTCAAATTTAATTCAATAGTTTCAATTTAGTCCAATTCACAAATTTCTTTGAATTTCAATTAAATTCCAAATTAATTAAATTTCAATTTCAAATAAATTTTCAATTCCAAACTCAAACTTGAAATATCATTTCATATAAATTTTCTTAGAAATATTCAGAGTTCGATTAAAAGTCCAATCTTTTAAAACAAATCAACTTTCGAAAATTTACGCCGTATTTCAAAAAAATTTCTTAAAAATCTAAACTTCGAATAATTAAACAATTTCATTTACCAAGTTTAAATTCCAACATCTCGAGCTTCAATTCAAAATAATTCAATTTCCATAAATTGGATTTTTATTCTTAAAATCAATTCATTTAAATAATTTCAAAACAACTTTAAAATCATTTAATTTAACCAACCCGGTGTCCGTATATAATTCTCTAACCTATGGCCAAGTGATTAGTTAT
Organism: Allium fistulosum; assembly: GCA_030737815.1. Taxonomy (NCBI): domain Eukaryota; kingdom Viridiplantae; phylum Streptophyta; class Magnoliopsida; order Asparagales; family Amaryllidaceae; genus Allium; species Allium fistulosum. The sequence goes on along the minus strand of CM060902.1, from coordinate 625,999,870 downwards.
TTCAATTAAATGTTAGGGATGAATATATATTACTTAAACCAATCACAGTGTCATGTGCATGTATAACAGGATATATATAAGCAAATAAACATCCAAACATTTAAATATCAACCAATAGCATCCATCGAAATAAATCATCCAATAGTCAATACAATTCACGGCAATTTCATAGTTATCAATATCGGGAAATTTGATTTCAATTAAATCCTAATTTCAATTTACCGTCAATTTAAATTTTCGACGGTGAATTCACACGACAATCTATATGACAATTAAATTTTTATCAAACAACGACAAATAAATTCATATCACTTCATAATGTCAAATTTAACTACCATAAAGATATTCAGTACGTTGTGAGCGTTATAAAACACTCACCTTTTGAATTTAAATTGAATTTAAATTCAATTTAAACCCAAAAATTTGACAGTCTCCAAATCCATCCAAACCAGCGTCAAAGTGTCCGGAATTTCGATACGATCCTAACAAAAGAAACCTCGTCCAAATCTGAGTCCGTATGCAAAAGTTATGAAAATTTGAAGATTGGAAAATTCTGGTGCTGAGTCGACTTCGAGTTCCCGCCTCAAATACCCGATGCCTGCTTGGAGTTTTTGCGAAAACGACCCGATGACGCGAGTAGTTTTCTTCCCGACTCGAAGTAGCTCCAGGGTTTTTCCCCTTGAAACCCGAAGCGCGACCCGAAGCGCGTAAATCTCGAATTTTTTTTTTTTTTTAGATTTTGGAATTTGGGAATTAGGTTTTGTCTGCCATTAATGAGAAGCTAAGAAGAAGATGAATTGTACGTACAGACAAATGAAGATTAGGGAGGCTAGGGTTTATAACTGTGTTTATATAGGTATGTTAGAGATAGAGTAGATAGACGGGATAGATGAACGTGCGGAACAAACTATGGCCCGAAAAGCCCGTTCTGACCCCGGAACGAAATTGAGTAAACCCATATATCGAAATAGGTGTTTTAAAATATTCTGAGCGCGATGGAAAAAGTTTCACGTCCAAATTCCATTGTATGAAGAAGTTATGCTGAAAAAGAAATTCTCAAATTGATTTCAAAAATTGATTTCAATTAAATTGAATTCAAGGTGTTTCGCGTTCGTACGATCAAACGACAAGTCCGATCGTTACGAAACTTGAAACCCTACAATAATATGACATTACGGATCCGATGAAACTGGTTTCGTCGAAATCCGAGATTTTTTGAAAAATGACTATTTTCTCTCGCCGAATTAATATTAAAAACAATTCGATGCGTTTCGAGCTGCCACGGTCAAACGATAACTCCGATTGCTACAAAAACTGAAATCCGGCAATAAAAAACTATTACAGATCCAATGGAACTAGTTTCGTTCCATTCTGAGACTGTTAGAAAAATGGCTATTTTTCAGTCGATAATTAAATATTAAAATATTCAATTTTCACAAATTAACTTTAAATTCAATTTTAAAAGTTCTATAACATTACTATAACTCCAATATGATAAGATAAAATTTTACAAATCATTTTCAATCATATTCAACTCGATTTTCAATTATTTCTGAAATTTAACTTATTAAATTATCGATTTAATTGTCTAATTAAATCCAATATTCGAAAAATAAATTATTCGACTGTTTAATTTCAATATAAAATTCCCAATTTTAAATTATTAACTTTTAAATCAAGTTTCAATTGTTCACAAATTCCATTTTTAATTTCATAGTAATTAACAATCTTTTACAATGCAATTTTCCATTATAAATCCAATATAAAAGATTATATTAGATTCAGCGTTCAATTATATTGTAATTCAAATTCAAGTTATTTAATTCCAAATGAATTCTTTTATTTCGATTTACACTTTCATTATTGAATCAACCATTTACTTATACATTATTATCAATAGTTTATAATTCATTTACTTTCATTTTCTTCAGCTATCATCTTATTTAAATTCACAGTAATATTAAATTACATTCATTTACGTTGATTTCCATATTATAACTTCAATATTAAATGTAACATTTATTTATTTCATTGTTTACAATCAAATTCAATTCAATTCAATTACTTGTTACATTCAAATTTAAATCTTTTACTTACGTTCAATTACAAGTTAACATCTTTATCAAATTACAGTTTCAGTTATTATCTGCTTTCAATCAACTGTAATATTAAGTTACATTTATTTATATTAGTTTCAATAACATAAACTTCCATTATTAAATCTACCATTTTATTTATTCTTTGTTTACAATCATAACATATTTGGTTTACAATCAAATTCAATTCATTATTTACATTCACTACAAGTTAACATCCATATTTAATTTACAAATAAGTTATTTCAAAATTCAGTTTTGTATTTTAACTTGTAATTCACATTTAACAACACAAAATTTTATTTCCTTCGGGTTTTTATCCAAAATTTTCATTTTAATTCGTATTTTTAAAGTGTTAAAAATACGGGTCGTTACAGTGTATATACGAGGGATACAAGGACTCAAGTGCATCAGGTCAGAGACACGACACCAAGCCCAGTGCGAAAGTAAACACCATTGTATAAAACAATGTATCAAGGCTCAAGTGAACTTGATAGGTAAAACTCAAGTCTACTAACATGAAGACTGCAATATCAAAGAAACAACTTAAACTGGACAAAATCAATGAAACTGTACAATTCACAGGTCATCAGCATGTAATACAAGGTGAAACAGATATTGAACACTTCAAAGACCAAAGGAATGCAACACAGTGAACTGGAGGAAGTATGCATATTAGACCAGTGAGACCAGCCTACAGCAGTTCAAGAGAAACGAAGACCATCAATACAAAATTCAACAGTGTCAAATACAAGTGCAGTAGCTACAACTTCAACCAGCAAGACCATCAGCATGAAAACAATAACAACAGCATGCAACATAGGTGAAACAGAGGTGAGTGCAAACATCAATAGCAGTGAAGATCAAGTTAAAGTGATGACAGAAAGCATGTCAAAGTTAGATTAGAATGTAACTCAATGAACAAGTGACAGTGCAACCAAAAATGGAAACAGTGAATGGTACACGTACAATAACAAGAATATCAGGTGATGTCAGAAAACATATACAGAGCAAATATCATCAAAGCTCAAGTCAAAGCAGGGAGGAGCAGGGAGGCAGAAAACAAGAATATATCACAAATCCAAAGCAGTATATGTTAGTTAAGAAAATTCAAGTCGAAGAGAAGATGACCAGAAAAAGTCAAGGCTATGATCAACAAATATCAAGGCCATGAAAATGCCAAGAACAAACAGTTCAAAACCAAGTAAATGCCTAATTCACAATAAAAACAATTCAATGTCAAGACCGATGCCAACCGAGAAACGTACGAAGCGAGTTAGAACTCATCAAAACAGTGGTAGCCAAGAAGAAATGGCCAAAACAAAATGTTGGACAAATTCGAGAATATAAATTTGAAATCGTCAAAACAGTGGTGGTCACAACTGAAAATAAACAAATCGTGGTGGCAAAGAAACCGAACAAGTTAGAAATCGACACCATTTTATTCGAGTAATTCGAATAAGTCAGAGGTCAATCCCACGCATAAAAATGGCCAAGATAAATCAAGTGACAGATTCAATTAAACCAAAAATCGAAGATCTCGAATCATATTTGAATTAGATGTGAGTAATAACAATTACTCACCTTATCCATCGAAGAGCAAACGACGAATTGAAACCCTAATTGTTGAAAGAGGGACGAACGTGGAAGGAGCAGCCGCGCGCCTCCCAAGAGACGATCATCCTTTCTAGCAAGGGGATTCGAAGCCGGGGTGGTCACCAATCGATTAAGCTGAAATTTTGATCGAATGAGGGAGAAAGTCGAGCCGCCATTCTTTTCGTATGTCTGCCTAGGGTTTCCCTTTGTTTAGATTTCGAATGAAAGAGAATAAAGGGTAAAGGGGACGGGTTTTTTCGAGTGAACGAGTAAAAGGGGAAAGGTATAGATAAACGTCACGGCAACAACAAGTATGGGCCACAATATTTTTCTTTAAAGCCCGCTTCAATACTTACAAATTCAAAAAGAATTTCAATCCGATTTGAAAAGAATTTCGATTGGTTAAACGCCAAAAGCAATTAGCAACCAAAATAAATCGTCAAATGACGATAATAATAAAATTGTGAAATCCCGGGTTGTTACAGACTCCCCTCCTTATAAAAATTGCGTCCCCGCAATTTTCATACTTAAATTTGTCTATAACAATTATTTTTCTACCATAAACTTGTTATGCTAGAAAATAATAATCGAGAACACAAATACCAAAGAAATCTTTTAATCCCAATAAAAGAGATTCACAAATCTTTCAACAAAATCTAACTATCAATAGATAATCAGAAAGCAGCAAAACTGAATAAATGCAATTATCAGCAATCTTCAATTATCGACTAGATAATTAAAATACAGAAATTCACAAAACCGCAATATCTAATTATCGATACGATAATTAGAAAACAGCAAAATCCAATTATCAACAAAGATAAATATAAAACACAAATCGCAATTCGCAAAACTGCCAATATCTAGTTATCCAACAATTAACTATAAAACACAAATTTCATGATCAACAAACTCTAACTATTACCAGAAATAGATAGAAAACAACGATTCAATAAAATCAGCATACTCTAGAATCAATTGGAGACTAGAAAATCTTATATCAATAAAATCAGCAAACATCCAATTATCCAAACGATAGTCAGAAAACAAATCAACAAATATTTAATTACCACAAATTTCAAATCAACAAATATTCGATTATCAAAAACGATAATCAAATTTCAAATCAACAATTATTCGATTATCAAAAACGATAATCAAATCTCAATTCAACAAATATTCGATTATCAAAAACGATAATCAAATTTCAAATAAACAAATATTCGATTATCAAAAACGATAATCAAATCTCAATTCAACAAATATTCGATTATCAAAAACGATAATCAAATTTCAAATCAAAAAATATTCGATTATCAAAAACGATAATCAAATCTCAATTCAACAAATATTTGATTATCAAAAACGATAATCAAATTTCAAATCGACAAATATTCGATTATCAAAAACGATGATTAAATCTCAATTCAACAAATATTCGATTATCCAAAACGATAATCAAATTTCAAATCAACAAATATTTGATTATCAAAAACGATAATCAAATTCAAATCAACAAATATTCGATTATCAAAAACGATAATCAAATCTCAATTCAACAAATATTCGATTATCAAAAACGATAATCAAATTTCAAATCAACAAATATTCGATTATCAAAAACGATAATCAAATCTCAATTCAACAAATATTCGATTATCAAAAACGATAATCAAATTTCAAATTGACAAATATTCGATTATCAAAAACGATGATTTAATCTCAATTCAACAAATATTCGATTATCAAAAACGATAATCAAATTTCAAATCAACAAATATTCGATTATCAAAAACGATAATCAAATTCAAATCAACAAATATTCGATTATCAAAAACGATAATCAAATCTCAATTCAACAAATATTCGATTATCAAAAACGATAATCAAATTCAACAAATATCTAATTATCACAATCGATAATTAGAAACAACAAATGTCCGATTATCAGAAACGATAATCAGAAATCTCAAATATTTAATTATCGATACGATAATTAAACCTCATAACATCAGATATCTAATTACCTGCAGATAATTAGAAACAACAAATATCTAGAAATCAATTAAGAAGACTAGAAAATCAACATAAATGCTTGGATCGATCCCATCAGATGACGAGTTTTTTAATTCGCCACACGTGCATCAACAAATGGCCGAAGCCTACCAAGTACTCGACATAATTTTTGGCGCCCAACAAATGACCCGAAGGTCCGCAGAGTGACCCAAAGGTCTAGTACTGGTATTTGACCCGAAGGTCCATCATATGACCGAAGATCCAACATATGACCCGAAGGTCCATCATAGTGGCTCGAAAGCACACGAAAGCATCAAAATCATCAAAACATCAAATATTTCAATTAACGAGTCTGGAATTAACCAAAATAGCAAATGCACATGTCCCATAACCACGAGTTTTACTAAATCGTTTAATTCTCTTCATCGTTTCCTTGAAAGTGCAAAATCGTGTAATTTGTAAAAATACATTTTACATTCTCAAACGGACAAGTCCGGAATTAAGCGAATCAGTAAAAGAAAGGGGTCATAGTCCTCGATTTTGCTGAAACGTTTAAATCGCTTCCTCATTCTTTTGAAAGCGCAAACTGTTAAATTCCTGAAAACAATTTTTATTCATTTTATAAAAATAACAATTCACATTCTCAACTGGACAAGTCCGGAGTTAAGCGAATCAGTAAAAGAAAGGGGTCATAATCCTCGATTTTGCTGAATCGTTTAAGTCGCTTCCTCATTCTTTTGAAAACGCAAACTGTTAAAAATTTATAAAACAATTTTTCATTTTAAAACGATTTTCCAATCACGTGATTAAAGCAGCAATATTAGTAACAATTTCGAAAAGGAAATTGTACTTCTCCAGAACATCGTAAAACGAATCTCAGAATCAGCATTGCGGAATAACCGCTTGAAAATCCACTTTTAAATTTTGACTGTTACTGAAGTCAAAGCGACAGTAATTTTAAAACGTCAAAATCTCATCAAAATAATTCACATCAAAATATGACCAGTGAATTTCCATTCATTAAAATTTTCAACAAAACACCGTGCCTCAAAATTTAGCATCGATGTAAAAATCCCGTTATATAAATAACGACAACAAAATACGTTTCATAACCAAGCATCGGTTCAACGTAAAATTAATGCAGTAACGGGCAACTTAAATTTGCACGTATACCACAAAATGAACAAAGAAATCATTCAAATATATCTTCAATGAAGATAATTCAAAACAGCAAAAATCTAATCAGATATGATTAGCATCAAAGAAAACCAGCAAGAATTTCAACAAATCAAACCACTGGTTAAACAGCATAATGAAACTAAATTCATTTTCATATTTTGATTTTTAAATCAAAAGGATTATCAGCCGTATTCAGCGAAGACAGTTTCACTGTTTCCGCTGCGCACTCTGATAAACAGAACACAAAATTATCAATCAATAAAACACAGTTTCACTTTTTATTTTTAAATAAAGATATTTAAAATTTCATCCAAATCTCAAAACTTAGTTTTGACTCAAAGAAAAAATAAAACATCGACCAATAGTTGTAACACATGTTCCAATACATAGTTATGTTTTATATTATGTCCATAAACTCCAAGCTCTGATACCAACTGTGACGCCCCACCTCTATGCTCATAATAACAAAGAGTATTAAAAGAAATACTGTCTATTATTATGAAGAATAAGGCTGGATAGGAGCGGCCATCCGTAGTTGGCCTTACACTAATATTGGTTACCTCGATATGAGTGGTATATACTTTTTGTTTTCATCTTATTTATTTACTCCCATTGTAACGACTCGGAATTTTGGACCATTCGCATCCATTATAAGTGTATAGGTAGACACTCATGCCGGAATTGAATTGCTCAAAATACCGCGTTGTTAATTTAAATTTGGCAAAACTGAACATATACAGTAAATAAATAATCACAGATCACAGACACAGAGTAATAAGTGCAGCGGAAATAAAAGAGATAGTAGTTCATGAAGCTACTATATGAATATATATAAAATACATCAGAGTTTACAACAGATACAACGGAAGAGTAATACAATACATCAGATACAAATCAGAATACATCACTGGAATCATCGAATACTGAAAGCAGAATAGATGGCTGGATCTTCAAGCAAAGCTCCAACTCCAAAGGTGAGTCTCGAATACTGGTACACTCAGTCTGACCCGAGCGTAAAGCAAAACACAAGACACTCGAGTCAGGATTAACATTCTCATATTAATAAATCCAACTCAAGTGAAATAGCAATTGAAATACAAGTAACTCAAAGGATGTTTGGAATAACCATCCTTTAAGGATCCGTTAAACTATCTACTAGGTAGTAATATACGCTAAGTAGATAATGTCTATCAGTAATATAAAAAGATATCAAAATAGCGTTAAGTCATGGCCCATTCCACCCTTAACACATTTTTATTCCCAAAAGCATATACAAGACCGTAGTTTCCCCAAAACCGGAAGTCACCAGAGGGCAATCCATATACTCAAGGTACAAATCAAAATCGTAGTGGTCGCGAATAGGATAATCAGTATGACAAGGTACATGAGGCGATACCAACTAGGATACTAGTAGTTGCGTGATCCGAACTGATGTTGGGCATAGCAGCTACTACCCCAACACCGCGAAACAACACTCCCATAATCGAGGGGTGCACCCAAATCGAATCACAATAGTAATAGATATGGTATCGAAGAAGTGTGTCCGCTAGAGATGGCGATCCTCAATGGCCCGGCGCGGCTCCTGTTTTAGTCATGTCAAGGGTCATCCAAAATCGTTCTCTTTCTTCAGTCAACGCGTTCATCAAAACCATCCACTTCGTTCTGGATCAACACTCCGCGTATAGTTATTAAAGTGGTTTCGGTTCAGATAGAGAGTATATCCATTACCGATCCCGGTCTCTTTAATAACTTTCGTAATTATTACACCGATTGGTCGTTTATATATTTCAAAAACCAAATCAATTTCAATTTCAAATAGAATTCGTAAATCAACATTTCATTTGTCTTTCTAAAACAATTTCCAAATTTTCATTTCAAAACTTCCAATTTTCCGTTTCAAAATCTTATAATTCAATTTCAATTTCTATTTAAAACAATTCAAATATTGATTCAAGTTCGTATATAAGTTTCATTCCGAAATCATTTCAATAAATTTTATTTAACATTCAAATCAATTTAAACTCATTTATCGATTTCGTTCAATATTCGTTAAGTTACTTTATCATTCAAAACAATTTCTATTAAATTTCCAATTCATTTAATCAATTCTTAAGTTCAACTTCATTAAAACAAAACTTACAATTTTGAATTAAACTAAATTCGTCAAATCAATTCTCCAATTACAAGTCTTACATTAATTCCAAAAATATCACATTTCATTTTTGTTAAAGAAATCCAATTTCACTTATTTACTTCCTTAAATAATTTTCCAAAACTTAATTAATAAAGAAATTCAATTTCAATTATTTACGAACAAAATTCACTTGTTCAAAAGTTCAATTTTTCTTATTAGAAATCCAATTCAATTTAATCATTAAAAATTCAATCTTATTTAATTATTAAATAATTCAAAACTTAATTATTAAATAATTTCAAAGTTTAATAATTTCAAACTTAATTATAATTTCAAACCTTAATTATTAAATCATTTCAAAGTTTAATTAAATCATTTCTCAAATTAAACAACATTCTTTCATCAATTACATCGTTAATATTTTGTTTCAGATTATTAAATATTAACATTTTCCTTTCATTAAAAATTCAAATTTCAACTTCATTTCAAAACCATATTATTTATTCAAATAAAATCCTTATTTTATTTTTAAATCAAATTATTGACCAATCGGGTTTTATTTAATTCTCTATCCTAGGTCAAAGTTAAATTTGGGTATTTATCATTTCAACCCGATTCCAATTTAATTCAAAATCAAAGCATAACAAAGGGAACTTGCAGTGTGATAGCTGGGATGGTGTCAAAGTAAATAAACAAGCAATAACAACAATCAATAACAATCCAAAAATCAATTCAAATAATCCCGAAATAACCGTATTAATTCGCATTGTTATTTGTACGAATTAATATAATTATTTCTAGAATCTACACTATCATTTCATGTAGATTAAAGATTTTTACATTACGGTTTTTCACTTGTCATCTATTACAATTTCATACATCATCAATTTAACAACATACATTCAGTGGTTCAATATGTAATTAAACGAATCCTACGTGTCAATAAATTCAACAGTTAAAGGGGTCATATTATACAAATGTCAGTTAATCAAATTTAACATTTAATTATCCTATATCAAGTTCAATTTCATACTATTTATCATTTTAACATTAACAATTTAACGTCCAATATAAACATCAACAATCAATCAATTATCAGCCAAACTGTATTATCATCGCATAAATAATTAACAGATAATGGTGTCAGATGTCACAGGTGAACTGATACAGGCAATAGCATATATAACAGTGTAATTAACTAACAGCAGTATATTTCAATTGTCGTTTCAATTGAAATCAAATCTAATAAATAAAAGAATGTTAATCGTGAGTGAGTGCTCACCTTTCGAGGCTAGAGAGATAGACCACGAAGCTCAGTTGAGTTACGAATCAAAGCGAAGAAAGATCAGCACGAATCCGACGATCGAACTGATAACGAGAAATTGATGAAATCAAATCAGAATTTGGTTGATGATGATAATTCGAACGAATAGTATATTATATTATTATCTTATTATTTCCTTTCAAAATCAATGTTTAAATCAAGATATGCATTTTAAAATGAAACATATGTACATAAATTTTAAACGCGTACATTGGAAATCAAACTCTACATATGTAATATGTACATCTCAAAACCAAATTAACTTTTTTTTTTAACCAACCTTACATACATACTATGATATACAAACATGGTATACGAAACATTGTTTATATTCATACCAGTACAATATACAACATTATCTTCTTACTTATGTACTCAGGTAACCAAGCTCACGATATAATAATATATGATACTGATGTAATAACTGTATAACAATTATAATTAATATGTATTATTATAAAACTATTTCAAAATAATATGTATACAATACTTTCTTTTTTTTCGTACATATATATAACATGCAGCATAACTTATAACACTTTTATAACTTTTATAACAATGGATTATTTATATATGTTGAACACATAATTTATTGACATGAACTTAAATATATAATATACTTTCCAAAATATCATATATATAGACAGACAAACGTGTTTATACATGCTGAAAGTTTGCCAGGAAAGAAACAACTATGTATATTACTATATTGTAGGCATAACAAAGATATACGTGTTTTACTAACTATAATAAGATTTATATACTATATATATAGCACTTTAGATACTAACAGACTACAAAATTTTAACCCTTATATATATAATTAAACAGTGTAATATGTATACAATATACGAAAAAGGTATCTACAGTTTAGATATAAAATAAGACAGACCAAACATATAAACAATATACAGAACGACTTAGAACATATATATAGGTATATAAATGAATATATATTACCAAAAGAAAGGCAAGGAGGAGGAGGCAGCAATGATCGGCGGCCAGGAACAAAGTGTGTCAGGTCGGATGATGGATGTGGTCTTCCGTTTGAGGTGTTGCAGATCTGTCGCGAGGTGGAGGTGGAAGGCGTTGGAAGGTGGATGACGGAAAGGGGAAGAGGGAGGAAGGTGTACGGAGGTTGGTGGTTTCGACGGTGGGCATAGGCAGAGGAGGTTGGAGGTGTGGAAGACAAGTGGGTTCGATTGGATCTCGGCGTGGGGAGGAGGCTGACGCGCGGTGATGGCTTGCGTGCGACAAAAGGTTGAAAGGGGAGGAGGTGGGTGGATCTGCAGGACGTGTATGAGCTTCGGTTATGGTTTCAAGTGATGGGGATGGGCTGCTATCGGAGGGGAAGGCGTAGACAAAGGCCGAAGGCAGGGTGTCTCTAACTATTTCTCTTCTGTAAACAAGAATAAAAGAAAGAGAAAGTGGGAAGAGGAAGAATTGGACTGGAGGAAAGCTAAATTGCTAATTGACAGTTGGGAGGTGGAAAGCTCCAGCTAAATGAATGCCACACTTTTGTATACAATTAAATTTGTTGTAAGCACGAATGGGAAAAGAAAATATGAACCGGATGTAAACTCAAACAGTGGAATAACCAAAAGGCAACAATAAATTTTCTTGGGAATATTAAAAGTTATATTAATTTATTTCTTTAAAAGCCATGCACGTGATTAACGAAGAGCCACGAATACGTTTACAACAATGAAAAACAAAAGGCATGAAAACGGTACCGATATGGTTGCCGTTTTCACGGATTCTGCTGTGAACCAAATTTCAAAGTACAGAATTTGAAAATACTATATAGATCAACATGACGAAACAATTAACATGGTATACAGATATCAGTGGTATGATTGAATTATAAAAATTCGAATTTCCTAATAGCGGAAAATGCAAGAAAAAGGCTGAAAAATAAGATCGACGGAGCCAAAGATGTCCGAATTTGGAAAAACGACAAACTGACATCTTGCTTAAAAGATGGTTTAGAATTTTTCTATGTAAAAATATTTAGGTTTCGAAAACATTTTATTTTCAACGCTTTTTAACTGATTAAATTGAAGTGAATTTACGCGCGAAATAAACTTTCATATTTTCGGACGAAAATTTACCAGTTGCTATGTTTAACTAGACGTATTCCAAATATCAAATTTTATTTCAAAATTTTATCGTTTAAAATTTCACAAAATTTCAACTAATTACGTTATTAAAACAGTTGAAATTTACGGGTCGTTACACTCTCCCCCACTCAAAACTTTTCGTCCTCGAAAAGGAACGAGGTAGGAGAATAGAAACAACCAGAAAGAAAACAGATTTGAAATACAAAATAACAATTAATTTAAACCATATAAATTCAAATTTAAATTAATTGATATTCAATAATTGATTTAATCCATTTGATTTCACTAAAATCGATCTCAACTATTTCTAAATTCATTATCTTATTATCCCATTTTCTTCAATTTACAATTTTCTAAAACCCTAGACTTGAATAGTCTTTTATTATAATCATATTTTTTTTCAACAATTTAAATTCTTCTTTATTCCAAATTACTGTTAAATTCATTCTACTTAATATGTCTAATCACATATATTTAACCCATATAAATTAATTTAAACCATAAAAGTTTCGATTTAAATTAATTTATATTTACTAATTGCTTTCAAATTCAAGGTATTTTCATAAGTTGATCAAATTTCAATTTATTAATTCTTTCAAAACAAATTTATTAATTCTTTCAAAACGAAGTTATTTCATTATTAACTGAATTTACTTATTATCTTATCTAATTCTATTAACATCTTTATAATCAAAATTCAGTGTATAACATTTATTATAAACACTCAATTTTATTTATAAATTCAATTTATCTTATATATTATCCAATCACATATTCAACTTCTGAATGATTTAGGTAAGTTGTATTAGAATGCAGTTGAACAATATACAAATAAAATTTTCCCAATTCAATTATTCAAGTTTAAATATTTATTCCAAATTTTGGTTTTATTTATAATTTAAAATCATCCTTTAACAAAATTTAAGAATTAGATTTCCGATTAACTTTAAACAATTTAGAGATATATATAATATATTTATATCAAATCAAATTAAATTTTAAAATAAGATACTTATATATATATATAAATCAAATTATACTAAAGAAATTCAAATCAAAATATTTTTCAAAACAAACCGTAGCAAAGCTACAGAATAATATCTCCGCTTCGAAACTCGAAAATGAATGTCGATGATGCGGCCGCCATCACCGAAATTATTTTCCCGCGACAAAGAGAAGAGTACTGATTTTAATATTTTAAAATCCTTTAAAAATGATTTCTATTTGAAAATACGTTCAATAATATACATCTTAAAATTTAAAACCAAAGCTTGAAATTTTAGGAAATTAAATTCTCAAATTCTTACTTAAATTCATTTAAATTTCTAAATAAATCTATAAACCAACTTTTATAATTCCATTTATTTTTATGTTGGGATAATCAATGATTTACAAAACAAAAAGTGAAAGTCAAATATTACCTTTTTGACAACCAATTCAGTTAACAATTCAATTTCAGAAAAATTATACTTATATAATATAATTTACAAGATTATTTTATTTACCAAATTTTGAAAATAATATTGTGTCGGTTTGTTCTGCTCAAGTGTTTTGGAAATCCTATCGATAACGTTGATCAGACGAATCGATCGGAAACCCGAATCAACATCAACAACTCAAACAACACAATATATTTTAAACATTTTAAATATAAATTTACAAATACACTTCCTCGCTCGACTATATAAGAATAGATTCCAAAGCAAAGATAGAGATTCAAATTTGATGGACTCAAATCAAAGAGAATTTTGATTTGAAAAATAAGTTTGAAACAGAAGATAAGATAATCTGATTTTCACAATCGGGAGATGGAGGAGTTTATTTAATTCACGGGCAACCTTAACCGGGTCGTCCGTAACTTCAAGAATAAGATCGATGCTGAATTCCGAGGTAAATCAACATCCAATCTCGAGAAATAGAATTCAGGTATAGTAGGAGATAGATAGCATCGTAAACCGAGGATACAGAAATCTCCGGTAAATCGATACCTATTATAAAGGAGTTTTACTCCTTTACGAATCATTCTAAGATTGGCGAGACCGCCGATCTATTACAGATAACATTCAGAATGGAGTTATGGGGTTGCTCCATGATTGAAAGAAGACGAATAGTGAGGGACACGAATGAAATTTGGAACCGTAGGGAACGTTCCAAAATTCAAAGAAATCGAGTCGAAAGGAAGAGATTGAAACTCGAAATGAAAGTGATTCTGTAAATACATTTTCTCTACATGTTGAGTTTTGCCTAGAGCTACCAAAGCTCTGATACCAACTGTAACGACCCGGAATTTTGGACCATTCGCATCCATTATAAGTGTATAGGTAGACACTCATGCCGGAATTGAATTGCTCAAAATACCGCGTTGTTAATTTAAATTTGGCAAAACTGAACATATACAGTAAATAAATAATCACAGATCACAGACACAGAGTAATAAGTGCAGCGGAAATAAAAGAGATAGTAGTTCATGAAGCTACTATATGAATATATATAAAATACATCAGAGTTTACAACAGATACAACGGAAGAGTAATACAATACATCAGATACAAATCAGAATACATCACTGGAATCATCGAATACTGAAAGCAGAATAGATGGCTGGATCTTCAAGCAAAGCTCCAACTCCAAAGGTGAGTCTCGAATACTGGTACACTCAGTCTGACCCGAGCGTAAAGCAAAACACAAGACACTCGAGTCAGGATTAACATTCTCATATTAATAAATCCAACTCAAGTGAAATAGCAATTGAAATACAAGTAACTCAAAGGATGTTTGGAATAACCATCCTTTAAGGATCCGTTAAACTATCTACTAGGTAGTAATATACGCTAAGTAGATAATGTCTATCAGTAATATAAAAAGATATCAAAATAGCGTTAAGTCATGGCCCATTCCACCCTTAACACATTTTTATTCCCAAAAGCATATACAAGACCGTAGTTTCCCCAAAACCGGAAGTCACCAGAGGGCAATCCATATACTCAAGGTACAAATCAAAATCGTAGTGGTCGCGAATAGGATAATCAGTATGACAAGGTACATGAGGCGATACCAACTAGGATACTAGTAGTTGCGTGATCCGAACTGATGTTGGGCATAGCAGCTACTACCCCAACACCGCGAAACAACACTCCCATAATCGAGGGGTGCACCCAAATCGAATCACAATAGTAATAGATATGGTATCGAAGAAGTGTGTCCGCTAGAGATGGCGATCCTCAATGGCCCGGCGCGGCTCCTGTTTTAGTCATGTCAAGGGTCATCCAAAATCGTTCTCTTTCTTCAGTCAACGCGTTCATCAAAACCATCCACTTCGTTCTGGATCAACACTCCGCGTATAGTTATTAAAGTGGTTTCGGTTCAGATAGAGAGTATATCCATTACCGATCCCGGTCTCTTTAATAACTTTCGTAATTATTACACCGATTGGTCGTTTATATATTTCAAAAACCAAATCAATTTCAATTTCAAATAGAATTCGTAAATCAACATTTCATTTGTCTTTCTAAAACAATTTCCAAATTTTCATTTCAAAACTTCCAATTTTCCGTTTCAAAATCTTATAATTCAATTTCAATTTCTATTTAAAACAATTCAAATATTGATTCAAGTTCGTATATAAGTTTCATTCCGAAATCATTTCAATAAATTTTATTTAACATTCAAATCAATTTAAACTCATTTATCGATTTCGTTCAATATTCGTTAAGTTACTTTATCATTCAAAACAATTTCTATTAAATTTCCAATTCATTTAATCAATTCTTAAGTTCAACTTCATTAAAACAAAACTTACAATTTTGAATTAAACTAAATTCGTCAAATCAATTCTCCAATTACAAGTCTTACATTAATTCCAAAAATATCACATTTCATTTTTGTTAAAGAAATCCAATTTCACTTATTTACTTCCTTAAATAATTTTCCAAAACTTAATTAATAAAGAAATTCAATTTCAATTATTTACGAACAAAATTCACTTGTTCAAAAGTTCAATTTTTCTTATTAGAAATCCAATTCAATTTAATCATTAAAAATTCAATCTTATTTAATTATTAAATAATTCAAAACTTAATTATTAAATAATTTCAAAGTTTAATAATTTCAAACTTAATTATAATTTCAAACCTTAATTATTAAATCATTTCAAAGTTTAATTAAATCATTTCTCAAATTAAACAACATTCTTTCATCAATTACATCGTTAATATTTTGTTTCAGATTATTAAATATTAACATTTTCCTTTCATTAAAAATTCAAATTTCAACTTCATTTCAAAACCATATTATTTATTCAAATAAAATCCTTATTTTATTTTTAAATCAAATTATTGACCAATCGGGTTTTATTTAATTCTCTATCCTAGGTCAAAGTTAAATTTGGGTATTTATCATTTCAACCCGATTCCAATTTAATTCAAAATCAAAGCATAACAAAGGGAACTTGCAGTGTGATAGCTGGGATGGTGTCAAAGTAAATAAACAAGCAATAACAACAATCAATAACAATCCAAAAATCAATTCAAATAATCCCGAAATAACCGTATTAATTCGCATTGTTATTTGTACGAATTAATATAATTATTTCTAGAATCTACACTATCATTTCATGTAGATTAAAGATTTTTACATTACGGTTTTTCACTTGTCATCTATTACAATTTCATACATCATCAATTTAACAACATACATTCAGTGGTTCAATATGTAATTAAACGAATCCTACGTGTCAATAAATTCAACAGTTAAAGGGGTCATATTATACAAATGCCAGTTAATCAAATTTAACATTTAATTATCCTATATCAAGTTCAATTTCATACTATTTATCATTTTAACATTAACAATTTAACGTCCAATATAAACATCAACAATCAATCAATTATCAGCCAAACTGTATTATCATCGCATAAATAATTAACAGATAATGGTGTCAGATGTCACAGGTGAACTGATACAGGCAATAGCATATATAACAGTGTAATTAACTAACAGCAGTATATTTCAATTGTCGTTTCAATTGAAATCAAATCTAATAAATAAAAGAATGTTAATCGTGAGTGAGTGCTCACCTTTCGAGGCTAGAGAGATAGACCACGAAGCTCAGTTGAGTTACGAATCAAAGCGAAGAAAGATCAGCACGAATCCGACGATCGAACTGATAACGAGAAATTGATGAAATCAAATCAGAATTTGGTTGATGATGATAATTCGAACGAATAGTATATTATATTATTATCTTATTATTTCCTTTCAAAATCAATGTTTAAATCAAGATATGCATTTTAAAATGAAACATATGTACATAAATTTTAAACGCGTACATTGGAAATCAAACTCTACATATGTAATATGTACATCTCAAAACCAAATTAACTTTTTTTTTTAACCAACCTTACATACATACTATGATATACAAACATGGTATACGAAACATTGTTTATATTCATACCAGTACAATATACAACATTATCTTCTTACTTATGTACTCAGGTAACCAAGCTCACGATATAATAATATATGATACTGATGTAATAACTGTATAACAATTATAATTAATATGTATTATTATAAAACTATTTCAAAATAATATGTATACAATACTTTCTTTTTTTTTCGTACATATATATAACATGCAGCATAACTTATAACACTTTTATAACTTTTATAACAATGGATTATTTATATATGTTGAACACATAATTTATTGACATGAACTTAAATATATAATATACTTTCCAAAATATCATATATATAGACAGACAAACGTGTTTATACATGCTGAAAGTTTGCCAGGAAAGAAACAACTATGTATATTACTATATTGTAGGCATAACAAAGATATACGTGTTTTACTAACTATAATAAGATTTATATACTATATATATAGCACTTTAGATACTAACAGACTACAAAATTTTAACCCTTATATATAATTAAACAGTGTAATATGTATACAATATACGAAAAAGGTATCTACAGTTTAGATATAAAATAAGACAGACCAAACATATAAACAATATACAGAACGACTTAGAACATATATATAGGTATATAAATGAATATATATTACCAAAAGAAAGGCAAGGAGGAGGAGGCAGCAATGATCGGCGGCCAGGAACAAAGTGTGTCAGGTCGGATGATGGATGTGGTCTTCCGTTTGAGGTGTTGCAGATCTGTCGCGAGGTGGAGGTGGAAGGCGTTGGAAGGTGGATGACGGAAAGGGGAAGAGGGAGGAAGGTGTACGGAGGTTGGTGGTTTCGACGGTGGGCATAGGCAGAGGAGGTTGGAGGTGTGGAAGACAAGTGGGTTCGATTGGATCTCGGCGTGGGGAGGAGGCTGACGCGCGGTGATGGCTTGCGTGCGACAAAAGGTTGAAAGGGGAGGAGGTGGGTGGATCTGCAGGACGTGTATGAGCTTCGGTTATGGTTTCAAGTGATGGGGATGGGCTGCTATCGGAGGGGAAGGCGTAGACAAAGGCCGAAGGCAGGGTGTCTCTAACTATTTCTCTTCTGTAAACAAGAATAAAAGAAAGAGAAAGTGGGAAGAGGAAGAATTGGACTGGAGGAAAGCTAAATTGCTAATTGACAGTTGGGAGGTGGAAAGCTCCAGCTAAATGAATGCCACACTTTTGTATACAATTAAATTTGTTGTAAGCACGAATGGGAAAAGAAAATATGAACCGGATGTAAACTCAAACAGTGGAATAACCAAAAGGCAACAATAAATTTTCTTGGGAATATTAAAAGTTATATTAATTTATTTCTTTAAAAGCCATGCACGTGATTAACGAAGAGCCACGAATACGTTTACAACAATGAAAAACAAAAGGCATGAAAACGGTACCGATATGGTTGCCGTTTTCACGGATTCTGCTGTGAACCAAATTTCAAAGTACAGAATTTGAAAATACTATATAGATCAACATGACGAAACAATTAACATGGTATACAGATATCAGTGGTATGATTGAATTATAAAAATTCGAATTTCCTAATAGCGGAAAATGCAAGAAAAAGGCTGAAAAATAAGATCGACGGAGCCAAGGATGTCCGAATTTGGAAAAACGACAAACTGACATCTTGCTTAAAAGATGGTTTAGAATTTTTCTATGTAAAAATATTTAGGTTTCGAAAACATTTTATTTTCAACGCTTTTTAACTGATTAAATTGAAGTGAATTTACGCGCGAAATAAACTTTCATATTTTCGGACGAAAATTTACCAGTTGCTATGTTTAACTAGACGTATTCCAAATATCAAATTTTATTTCAAAATTTTATCGTTTAAAATTTCACAAAATTTCAACTAATTACGTTATTAAAACAGTTGAAATTTACGGGTCGTTACACCCATCAACATACCCAATTACCAGTATAAAACAAACTACGATGGTTCATAATAGTTTAGGACATTAGATATAATAATAACACAGATAATATAAATGCGGAACACAGATAAAACAAAAGTCTCATATATATATATATAACTGATGTCAGTTACAATATAGTTGACACAATACATATGATACAACTACAACTGTCGACTCTGGAAGTTATATATACAAGTACATTATCAACTAATATACATGAATACATATCATCCTATACAATGACACGACTTCTACAAAACGACGAAAACTACGTCAGAAGATATAAAAAGTCTTTATAGCCCAAACAGCAACTCAAAGCAGGAAATCTACAACCTGAAATAACTCGGGTCTGACCCGAGCATTACATTCAGAATAAAATAATACACGGGTCAGTCTAATTCAAACTCAGTTATTAATGCACAAAAGCAATAATAATCAATATCAAATAGACGGCAGTCTCAGAAATCTCGTATATCCAACTCTTCGATAAGAGAATCGGATAACGGCAGATATAACACTAAACAGTGTTAGACAACAAATCAGCAGATTTAAATCATCAGCAAAGATAAGTGAAAAGAATATCAATGAAGATAATCTTAAAAACATCAGAATTGCCTAAACATCAATTAACACAAAATCCAATTATTAAATAAATAATTAGAAATTCAGAATCTAATTATCAAATAGATAATTAGAAAATCTCAAAATGCAATCAAACAAAATTCTGAGTGGCTGCAATACACGCACGCGTGCACTGCCTCGCCACTACAGTAAGTCAAAACTGCAAAGATCAAGTCAAATAAACGCACACTCTCAATTCAAACCATATACAAACTGCCTCAATGAATCAAAAGAAAATGGCACCAACTTACAATTAAAATGCAAATGGTCAAGTCACTGACTCAACTCAGTTGTAGAGCACAAAGGCTACCAGAATAAATGAAGGCAGCAAATACAACTGAATTCAAGTGGAAGGCAACTATACACTTGAAGTCAAAATGATCAAAGCAACAAACCCAGATCCAAGTGCAACAAAAATAAGCCAAGTCGCAATACATAAATGATCAACCAAAAACTGAAAGGCAACTCAACTTAAAGCCAATGAACGAAGTGCATAAGAATACACAGTAAAAGTTCACGGCCCACTACAAGGTCAAACCCGAGTTTTGCAACTGGATTCAACTCAAGTAAAATTTCAGAAATCAGCCCAACTCAACAAATACAATGCTAGACACTGTACAATACCAAACTCAACAAATTCAAGTGGCCAGACACACGTGTAAAGTGAAGACCACAAGGCAAAGCCTAGGTATCAAATCAGAAGTGAGGCCATATACAAGTCGATGGCAGTCTCAACCAGATGACCAAGTGAATATATACAAGTTCAGTGCAAATCAAGGAAGGTAACTCGAGTGAACCAGACTCAAGTCAGTCCAGTTACTCTATAGAATACATAACTACCACTATCAAATGAAATAGTGTATGAAACGAACCGCATTTTTGACCGTTCAAGTCGACAAAACATACACACATGCCGACTCAAACAATCCAAAATACAGATAGTTATTGGGGTAAATAAGAAAAGAAAGGAAAGAACAGAAATAAACACAGAATCTCACAGCGGAAGAAACAAGATATAATAATAAAATAACAGTTCATGAAGCTGTTAAATAAATAAATTGATTATTATTATACATCATAAATCAGAGTTACATACATATCAGAGATAATACAACAATGCAGCGGAAAAATAATACAGTAGTAGAATACAAATGATGTAATACCAAACTCCGTATTCGTCCCCCAGAATAGATCTTCAACCTTATCTGAAATGCTCAGGCTGACCCGAGCATAATGAAAAGACAAAACACTCGAGTCAGGACTAAAATATCTCATGTAAGTCAAATCGAATAAGAAATATGAGTGTGACGGCGTCAGAGATGTTTACGGGGTTTGACATCTCCTATCCAGTGTCAACGTGAGTGCAATAACTTAAGAGATGTTACGGGATTTTCCATCTCTCAAGGATCCGTTAAACTATCTACTATGTAGTACAATACGCTATTATAATATGTCTACATTAAAGTAAAAGTATTAAAATAGCGTTAAGCCATGGCCCATTCCACCCTTAACACAGTTTATATTCCCAAGAGCATATACAAGACCGTAGTTTCCCCAAAACCGGAAGTCACCAGAGGGCAATCCATATACTAAAGGTACAAACCAAAATCGTAGTGGTCGCGAATAGGAAAATCAGTATGACAAGGTACATGAGGCAATACCAACTAGGATACTAGTAGTTGCGTGATCCGGACTGATGTTGGGCATAGCAGCTACTACCCCAACACCGCGAAACAACACTCCCAAAATCGAGGGGTGCACCCAAATCGAATCACAAAAGTAATAGACATGGTAACGAAGAAGTGTGTCCGCTAGAGGTGGCGAACCTCAATGGCCCGGCGCGGCTCATGTTTTAGTCATGTCAGGGGTCATCCAATATCGTTCTCTTTCTTCAGTCAACGCGTTCATCAAACCATCCACTTCTGTGACGCCCCACCTCAATACCCACGCTAGCCAAGAACACTACGGTGTAGTGCTGTCAACTAGCACGGAGAATAAGGCTGTTGAGGAGCGACCATCTATGTAATTGCTTTGTGCGAGCACCGATATGTCAGATAATAAAACATTACATTTCAATTTTTAGAGGAATACCGACATACCGATACAAACTCAAAGCTACTACACAGTGGCTATAATAGTTTAGGACAATAGATATAAAAATAACACAGATAGACATAAATGCGGAATAAAGATGGAACGAAAAGTCTCATATATACAATAACTGATATCAGTTACAATACATTTGACACAATACAAATGATACAACTACAACTGTCGACTCAAGAAGTTATATATACAAGTACATTATCGACTAATATACATGAATACATTATCATCTTAAAACAAACACACTGACTACTACAACAAGACGAAGACCACATCAAATGATATAAATAGTCTTCATAGCTCTAGCAGCAACCCAAAGCTAAAAATCTACAACCTGTAAATACTCGGTCTGACCCGAGTATTACATTCAAAAGAAAATAATACCCGGATCAGTCTAATTCAAACTCAGTTATTAGCGCATAGAAGCAATAATAATCAATCTCAATATGGATGACAGTCACAGAAATCTCGTATATCCAACTCTCGATATGAGAATTGGATAACGGCAGATATAACACTAAACAGAAATCCAAAGCAGTTTAAGCAATTGAAATGTCAATTTAAAAACGTCAATGCTAATTGGCTGCAGTACACGCTAACGTGTACTGCCTCGCCAATACAGCCTACGAATTACGCAACAGGTCAATGAATTAAGGACTAAAGAAACATCAATTAAAATATGTCAATCCAGTGTGGCTGCAGTGCACGCACGCGTGCACCGCCTCGCCACAGCAGAATATAAAGTCACCACAAGGGACAAGGGTAAAACTGCTACGAAAATGCAGCCACCACTTGTATTTAAGGGCAAGGCTGCATCAGAGAAATGAAACAGTGTATCCAGTGAAAGAGACAACAAGTGAAACAAGTTCA
The DNA here is from genome assembly GCA_030737815.1 of Allium fistulosum. NCBI lineage: Eukaryota > Viridiplantae > Streptophyta > Magnoliopsida > Asparagales > Amaryllidaceae > Allium > Allium fistulosum. The sequence continues at coordinate 625,976,434 of CM060902.1, read as the reverse complement.
ACATGTCGCAAAGCAAGGCACAGGGAAATAGCAAACTGAAGGCGAGAGCACCAAAGATATGGCACTACAACACCCAACAGAAAAGACGCAGATCAGCCTCATTAGAAAATATGGTCATCGGTGAAGCAAAATGACAAAAATGCAAATGATACAAGGCATCAATGCAATGTATCAGATTCGAGAACAAGGCAGTGCAACAGCATAAAGCTTCAACTAAGAGAATACGAAATATGTACACATGAACAATATGTGTCCAGGCTCAACAATTCAGAGAAGGTATGCAAAGGTCGGGACAACATGGTATGTTGAAGAATAAATGAAAACTGCAACCATGATCAAGCGCAAGTGCAGTTTGTAAATGGTCAAGACATAAAACTAAGTCTCGATCATAGTTCAAATCAACTAACAGAAAACAGAGACAGCAACATCTTTGACCAAACTATAAAGTTTAATATCCAGTCAAATGCAAGCATGGATATAAATACAACATAGTAATGTACAGACTTCGAGATGGCACCTCGCGAATACAAGGCAAGACTGCAACAAGATTGCAGCCGACACATGAAGTATACAAGTTATAGTAACAAAAGCAAATTGGACAGCAGCTACTGCACAATTGCTACTGCAAAACAGGTACAACATCATGAAGGAACCAGACCTCAAAGAAAATCAAAGAGGTCAGGCACTTTAAATCCCAAGCAATGCTCAGTGCATAAGAACAGTGGACAATGCAGGAAGATTGGAAAACGATATCAATTGCACCAGTATACTACACATACAACATAGCAATGAGGAACATGGATGCAGATTCAAGACTGTCACAAACGAACATGGACAGAGACACAGTGAAGTACCAACATCATAAACAAACTCGAATGCTCAGAATATATCAAACGATCAGGTCAAAGGGAGCAACTGTGATAAACAAAACAGTGAAGTGCAACATGCAACATGACAAGTGCTTAGTGATCGAACATGGAAATGCAACTCAGTGATGTTCAAATGACCAACACATATACAAATGAGACCAAAGAGTGATTACAACGTCTGTATAAAATCTTGAATTCATATGAAGACAAGCATACAGGTTCAGTGAATACTTTAAATGATGACCAAATTGGGCAGAGATAGATATATGCTTATATATACGTATATAAACATACACATATCAGAGATTCCTGCCTTCACAGAACACAAGATTGAATACAGCAGACACATGCATATAACTCAGGAGCAAGGGACACTCAACTGACCAAAGTCAGTGAAGCTATTCATGTCACCAGTAGTCACAAGCATGAGTAATGCAACCAGGCAAACCAAATTCAACTAGAAGTGCACATATAAACACTTAAACATTCATGACTACAAAAATAGAGGCATGGATTTAAGCATGCAACAGTGGCAGGAACCACGTGCAGATATATTTAAAAGAGTGCAACATGATCAGCACCAAGGCTATAACCATACAACACTTCAATGATCAGATTAGGACAGACCAACTAGAGAACAACCTCATACGACATGCAGACCAACTAGTTCAAAACTACAATTATTTCACTGACTCAACAAGGTAAAGGTCAGAATGAATAGACTCAAGTCCAGATGTTCAAGTGGAACTGCAAATGACATATCAAAATAGTTCAATCTCAAAACACTGACAATGGCCGAAGCCACTATTAGAATGTATAAGACAATATCAGTACAAGGCAGTAAGAAATAGACAGAGAACGAAATCAACAACATCGAAATGAGTGAACAACCCAGAATTCAACCCCAATACTCAAACGAAATCGAATAGCCAAGAAAACCTAACGTCTGAAGTATGAAATAGATGTGAGTAAACTCACCTCAGTTCGGTCGAGAGTTGAAGTTTTGAAGCTTCAATCCAGCTGAAATCATCTCGCGTGACGATGATTTGAAAACGAGATCGCGAAGCCCAAAAATTGGTTGAATTCGAGCAAACAAGTCATCGACGACTAGAAGGAGCACCCAAAGCCAAAGCAAGCAAGAATCACCTTCTCGAGCAAAGTACATACGGAAATCACAGAGGAACTCGATCCAAATTGAAGAGCCGTGAGCAAATCAAGAATATTGAAGTCTACTTTCGAGCGGCGCTTCAATTTGTACAAGCCTCAATTCCAGATTCGAAGGCAACAGAGGAACGAAAGCCTTAGCAAGCATCGAAAGAACGAGCAAGGCCAAGCCCTAAATTTCTCAGATCGAAGAAAAATAACCACCGCCATTTTCTTTTCAGAGCAAAAAGGAACGAGTTAGAGAACAAAAGAAATAGGGCCGGCTGGTCTAGATGATTATCACGGCAACAATGAGTATGGGCCACAATAGTTCTCTTTAAAGCCCGTTTCCATAATACGAAATTTTATTAAAAGAATTTCTACTCGATATAGAAACTCTACCAACCATTTTATAAAAGGACTTCAAATTGATTTTTGATTTCAATAAAAATTTACGAACGATTTAATCACCTAATGGCGATAATTAAATGCTACGAATTTGCGGGTTGTTACAGACTCCCCTCCTTAAAGAAATTGCGTCCTCGCAATCATAAAGAATAAATGGACAAAAGGTAACAACCATAAGAACAAGGCAATGTCGAATGCATAAGCAAAGCAAAGGTCAATAGGGAAGTATCGGAATTATGGAAGTATCAGATATAGAATCAAAAAGGTTCGACTGCTTCAAGTCAAAAGAATCGACATCGAGGGGATCAAGGAATCCAAATCAGACGACTGCTAAAGCAAGAATCAATCGAGTTCCAGTATTTAAAAGAAAAGGAAAACAGAGCAGAATTCACATACTGCACGAATTGAATGCGAGTAAAGAAAATTACTCACCTGAATCGACAGAGAAAAAGACGAAGCTCAAATCTCAAAATCGCAAATATTCAATCATCAAAAACGATAATCGAATTTCACGAATATCTAATTATCAAAAACGATAATCAGAAACATAAACATTCGATTAATCAAATCGAAAAATATTTAATTATCTCAGACGATAATTAAATTTCACAAATATCTGATTATCAAAAACGATAATCAGAAACACAAACATTCGATTAATCAAATCGAAAAATATTTAATTATCTCAGACGATAATTAAATTTCACAAATATCTGATTATCAAAAACGATAATCAGAAATCACAAATATTCGATTATCAAATCGAAAAATATTTAATTATCTCAAACGATAATCAAATTTCACAAATATCTGATTATCAAAAACGATAATCAAAAACACAAACATTCGATTAATCAAATCGAAAAATATTTAATTATCTCAGACGATAATTAAATTTCACAAATATCTGATTATCAAAAACGATAATCAGAAATCACAAATATTCGATTATCAAATCGAAAAATATTTAATTATCTCAAACGATAATCAAATTTCACAAATATCTGATTATCAAAAACGATAATCAGAAACACAAACATTCGATTAATCAAATCGAAAAATATTTAATTATCTCAGACGATAATTAAATTTCACAAATATCTGATTATCAAAAATGATAATCAGAAATCACAAATATTCGATTATCAAATTGAAAAATATTTAATTATCTCAAACGATAATCAAATTTCACAAATATCTGATTATCAAAAACGATAATCAAAAACACAAACATTCGATTAATCAAATCGAAAAATATTTAATTATCTCAGACGATAATTAAATTTCACAAATATCTGATTATCAAAAACGATAATCAGAAATCACAAATATTCGATTATCAAATCGAAAAATATTTAATTATCTCAAACGATAATCAAATTTCACAAATATCTGATTATCAAAAACGATAATCAGAAACACAAACCTCCGATTATCAAAAACGATAATCAGAAGTCGTAAATATTCAATTAACGAGTCCGGAATTAACCGAAGTAGTAAAAGTATGGTTCCATACTCCTTTCTTTTGCTAAATCGTTTAAATCTCTTTATCGTTTCCTTGAAAGTGCAGAATTGTGTGTTTAAAAATAACATTTCACATTCTCAAACGGACAAGTCCGGAATTAAGCGAATCAGTAAAAGAAAGGGGTCATAGTCCTCGATTTTGCTGAAACGTTTAAATCGCTTCCTCGTTCTTTTGAAAATTGTAAACTGTAAAAATTTTGAAAACAATTTTAATTTATATTTTTGAAACAACTTTTTAAAAATAACGAATTTTGAAAATACGTGATTAAATTAGCAATATCAGTGTTGCGGGAGAACCGCTTGTAAATCCATTTCAAAATTGACGGTTACCGAAGTTAACACGTCAAAGTCTCATCAAAATAACTGGCATCAAAATATAATACCAAATGAATTTTCATTCATCAAAAATGTCACAAAAATCTTCTCAAAGATAGAAAGGGATATCATACCCTAAACTTGTATTCATAACAAGTTAATAACACATGAATTCACCAATACACAAAAATTGACAAAACTTGTCAATAGAAATCACGAAAATTGGTGAAGCACAAATTCTAGAAATCATCACAAGAAATCCAGAAAACACATGAAGGGGGGAGGCCTAGCATAAAAATGGGAGTATGAAAACTCCAAAACACCGGTATCACATGAACGAGACGCTATCTCATGGTGGCTAACCAATAAAGTTTCACACAGGAATGGTCCGAAGACCGTGGGGCGCTACCCCACATATGTGATGGCGAAACATCACACAGAGCGGGGTCTAGTCTCCCTCGCAGACAAAGAGACATCGCATAATCGCTAGTCTAAATCATAAAAAGAAAAGGGGAAAGGCCTATCACAAAAATGGGAGTATGAAAACTCACCGATCGGTATCACATGACGAGACGCTATCACATGGAAGCCATCCATTAAATTTTCACACAGGAATGGCCCGAAGACCGTAGGGCGCTACCCTACATATGTGATGGCGAAACATCACACAAAGCGGGGTCTAGTCTCCCTCGCAGACAAAGAGACATCGCACAGTTGCTAGTCTAAATCACAAAAATGATCGTCATGATCATAAAGAAGTGTCAATCACACCAAGCTAGTAAATATATGAGTTTAGCTTCATGTCCCATAACCACTTGCTTAACTTAAATATTTACGAACAAGCTGTAAATCTTCACTAGGAAATTGTCACAAAAAGGGTTCAATCGAACAAGTCCAAGAGCTAACCGACGAAGTAAACGCAAGCGTTTCATACCACTTGTTTTACTAGGCCGTTTAATTCAATTTCTCATACGAGTGAAATAAAGGCTTATATATACTAATAGATTGGAAAATGATTTAGGAAAAGAGCTTTGTAGTAAAATAATTTTTGAAATCGTTTGGAGAAAAGGATTTTAATATTTACTACTAGTATAGAAAACCTTTATATTTTTAAAGTGACAAATCACAAAAATGATTGTAGAAACAATCAATCACAAGAATTCACATACGAAGATGTGAATGGAATCCAAAGAAATCGATACTGAATTTATTAAAATAGGAACACCAAAAAATTCCAGAAAATAGAAGTTATCAAAATCAATAAAGGTGATAACAACTAATTAGGAAAGAAGAATCGATATCAACTGGAAAAACAAAGCAAAACGAGTAGAAATGTATAATTGACTTCAACAAAAGTAAGAATCAAGTCAATGTCGAAGCCAACAGTTAATAGCCGCAGTCGAGTACAAAATGAATCAATCATCATTATCAAAGAAACCAACGGCAAACAAAATCAGAGTCTTGAAAATCAAGAAATTAGCAATTTCCCAAAAACAAGTGACCGAAGTCGAATGGAATTCAAGATGAGGAAAACACAAAATATAAGTTCAAAATCGCTGAGATTCGAACTAGATGTGAATGAGAAATCAAAATCACTCAATTTGTAACTGGTCCAGCTATTTTTCATCACAGTGTAACAGGTACACAATGACACTCATAGCATAGAACAAGAGTGGAACAAAGTCCAAAAGTCAAAATGGCTTTAATTTGCCAAATTAAAACAAAATCAACATCGGCTAAATCAATTCAAAGCCGAAAACACAAGAATAAGCGTTAGGAATTCATACCTAACAGTCAAAAAATAATCATATGTAAAGATGAGAGATAAAACATCGACAAATAGTTGTAACACATGCTCCATCTAGGTTATGTTTTATAATTGTCCTAAACCCCAGGCTCTGATACCAAGCTGTGACGCCCCACCTCAATACCCACGCTAGCCAAGAACACTACGGTGTAGTGCTGTCAACTAGCACGGAGAATAAGGCTGTTGAGGAGCGACCATCTATGTAATTGCTTTGTGCGAGCACCGATATGTCAGATAATAAAACATTGCATTTCAATTTTTAGAGGAATACCGACATACCGATACAAACTCAAAGCTACTACATAGTGGCTATAATAGTTTAGGACAATAGATATAAAAATAACATAGATAGACATAAATGCGGAATAAAGATGGAACGAAAAGTCTCATATATACAATAACTGATATCAGTTACAATACATTTGACACAATACAAATGATACAACTACAACTGTCGACTCAAGAAGTTATATATACAAGTACATTATCGACTAATATACATGAATACATTATCATCTTAAAACAAACACACTGACTACTACAACAAGACGAAGACCACATCAAATGATATAAATAGTCTTCATAGCTCTAGCAGCAACCCAAAGCTAAAAATCTACAACTTGTAAATACTCGGTCTGACCCGAGTATTACATTCAAAAGAAAATAATACCCGGATCAGTCTAATTCAAACTCAGTTATTAGCGCATAGAAGCAATAATAATTAATCTCAATATGGATGACAGTCATAGAAATCTCGTATATCCAACTCTCGATATGAGAATTGGATAACGGCAGATATAACACTAAACAGAAATCCAAAGCAGTTTAAGCAATTGAAATGTCAATTTAAAAACGTCAATGCTAATTGGCTGCAGTACACGCTAACGTGTACTGCCTCGCCAATACAGCCTACGAATTACGCAACAGGTCAATGAATTAAGGACTAAAGAAACATCAATTAAAATATGTCAATCCAGTGTGGCTGCAGTGCACGCACGCGTGCACCGCCTCGCCACAGCAGAATATAAAGTCACCACAAGGGACAAGGGTAAAACTGCTACGAAAATGCAGCCACCACTTGTATTTAAGGGCAAGGCTGCATCAGAGAAATGAAACAGTGTATCCAGTGAAAGAGACAACAAGTGAAACAAGTTCAACATGTCGCAAAGCAAGGCACAGGGAAATAGCAAACTGAAGGCGAGAGCACCAAAGATATGGCACTACAACACCCAACAGAAAAGACGCAGATCAGCCTCATTAGAAAATATGGTCATCGGTGAAGCAAAATGACAAAAATGCAAATGATACAAGGCATCAATGCAATGTATCAGATTCGAGAACAAGGCAGTGCAACAGCATAAAGCTTCAACTAAGAGAATACGAAATATGTACACATGAACAATATGTGTCCAGGCTCAACAATTCAGAGAAGGTATGCAAAGGTCGGGACAACATGGTATGTTGAAGAATAAATGAAAACTGCAACCATGATCAAGCGCAAGTGCAGTTTGTAAATGGTCAAGACATAAAACTAAGTCTCGATCATAGTTCAAATCAACTAACAGAAAACAGAGACAGCAACATCTTTGACCAAACTATAAAGTTTAATATCCAGTCAAATGCAAGCATGGATATAAATACAACATAGTAATGTACAGACTTCGAGATGGCACCTCGCGAATACAAGGCAAGACTGCAACAAGATTGCAGCCGACACATGAAGTATACAAGTTATAGTAACAAAAGCAAATTGGACAGCAGCTACTGCACAATTGCTACTGCAAAACAGGTACAACATCATGAAGGAACCAGACCTCAAAGAAAATCAAAGAGGTCAGGCACTTTAAATCCCAAGCAATGCTCAGTGCATAAGAACAGTGGACAATGCAGGAAGATTGGAAAACGATATCAATTGCACCAGTATACTACACATACAACATAGCAATGAGGAACATGGATGCAGATTCAAGACTGTCACAAACGAACATGGACAGAGACACAGTGAAGTACCAACATCATAAACAAACTCGAATGCTCAGAATATATCAAACGATCAGGTCAAAGGGAGCAACTGTGATAAACAAAACAGTGAAGTGCAACATGCAACATGACAAGTGCTTAGTGATCGAACATGGAAATGGAACTCAGTGATGTTCAAATGACCAACACATATACAAATGAGACCAAAGAGTGATTACAACGTCTGTATAAAATCTTGAATTCATATGAAGGCAAGCATACAGGTTCAGTGAATACTTTAAATGATGACCAAATTGGGCAGAGATAGATATATGCTTATATATACGTATATAAACATACACATATCAGAGATTCCTGCCTTCACAGAACACAAGATTGAATACAGCAGACACATGCATATAACTCAGGAGCAAGGGACACTCAACTGACCAAAGTCAGTGAAGCTATTCATGTCACCAGTAGTCACAAGCATGAGTAATGCAACCAGGCAAACCAAATTCAACTAGAAGTGCACATATAAACACTTAAACATTCATGACTACAAAAATAGAGGCATGGATTTAAGCATGCAACAGTGGCAGGAACCACGTGCAGATATATTTAAAAGAGTGCAACATGATCAGCACCAAGGCTATAACCATACAACACTTCAATGATCAGATTAGGACAGACCAACTAGAGAACAACCTCATACGACATGCAGACCAACTAGTTCAAAACTACAATTATTTCACTGACTCAACAAGGTAAAGGTCAGAATGAATAGACTCAAGTCCAGATGTTCAAGTGGAACTGCAAATGACATATCAAAATAGTTCAATCTCAAAACACTGACAATGGCCGAAGCCACTATTAGAATGTATAAGACAATATCAGTACAAGGCAGTAAGAAATAGACAGAGAACGAAATCAACAACATCGAAATGAGTGAACAACCCAGAATTCAACCCCAATACTCAAACGAAATCGAATAGCCAAGAAAACCTAACGTCTGAAGTATGAAATAGATGTGAGTAAACTCACCTCAGTTCGGTCGAGAGTTGAAGTTTTGAAGCTTCAATCCAGCTGAAATCATCTCGCGTGACGATGATTTGAAAACGAGATCGCGAAGCCCAGAAATTGGTTGAATTCGAGCAAACAAGTCATCGACGACTAGAAGGAGCACCCAAAGCCAAAGCAAGCAAGAATCACCTTCTCGAGCAAAGTACATACCGAAATCACAGAGGAACTCGATCCAAATTGAAGAGCCGTGAGCAAATCAAGAATATTGAAGTCTACTTTCGAGCGGCGCTTCAATTTGTACAAGCCTCAATTCCAGATTCGAAGGCAACAGAGGAACGAAAGCCTTAGCAAGCATCGAAAGAACGAGCAAGGCCAAGCCCTAAATTTCTCAGATCGAAGAAAAATAACCACCGCCATTTTCTTTTCAGAGCAAAAAGGAACGAGTTAGAGAACAAAAGAAATAGGGCCGGCTGGTCTAGATGATTATCACGGCAACAATGAGTATGGGCCACAATAGTTCTCTTTAAAGCCCGTTTCCATAATACGAAATTTTATTAAAAGAATTTCTACTCGATATAGAAACTCTACCAACCATTTTATAAAAGGACTTCAAATTGATTTTTGATTTCAATAAAAATTTACGAACGATTTAATCACCTAATGGCGATAATTAAATGCTACGAATTTGCGGGTTGTTACAACTTCATTCTGGATCAACACTCCGTGTATAATAGTTATTAAAGTGGTTTTCGGTATCGACAGAGAGGATGTCCATATCCGATCCCAGGCTCTTCAATAACTCCGTAATTATTACACCGATGGCTCTTTTACATTTTCAAAATCAATTCATAATTGATTATCAAAATATTATATTCGCTTCAAAAATCAAAGCCATTTCAAAATCATCATATCTACTCAAAATATACGATTTCATTTCAAAATCATTTTCGCCTCAATATCTCATTTCAATTTCAAAATCGTCATAACTACTCAAAATATACGATTTCACATAAACTCGAATTCCAAAATTTAAAATTTAATCCAATTTCAAATCATCAATTTCAACTCGATTCAGCTTCTCAATAAACCATTTCAAATTATCAATTTCAAATACATATTTGAACCGCAAAATAAACAATTTCACTTTCAATATATTTCGAAACTTTAAATATTTCACATTTCAAAACAGCTCATATATTTATATAAGAATATAAGATTCGCTTTAAAACCATTTCGTATTCAAATTAGAATATACTTCAAATTAAACATCCGTATTAAGTAGTTTACTTAATTTCTGGAACAATTCCAATTCAATAAACTTAGATTAACATTCGGATTTCAAGAATTCATTTAAGTATTAACTTCCAAATCAATTTCAGTCCAAATCCTATTCAAATCAATTTTATCTTCAAATTTAATTCAATAGTTTCAATTTAGTCCAATTCACAAATTTCTTTGAATTTCAATTAAATTCCAAATTAATTAAATTTCAATTTCAAATAAATTTTCAATTCCAAACTCAAACTTGAAATATCATTTCATATAAATTTTCTTAGAAATATTCAGGGTTCGATTAAAAGTCCAATCTTTTAAAACAAATCAACTTTCGAAAATTTACGCCGTATTTCAAAAAAATTTCTTAAAAATCTAAACTTCGAATAATTAAACAATTTCATTTACCAAGTTTAAATTCCAACATCTCAAGCTTCAATTCAAAATAATTCAATTTCCATAAATTGGATTTTTATTCTTAAAATCAATTCATTTAAATAATTTCAAAACAACTTTAAAATCATTTAATTTAACCAACCCGGTGTCCGTATATAATTCTCTAACCTATGGCCAAGTGATTAGTTATTTCAATTAAATGTCAGGGATGAATATATATTACTTAAACCAATCACAATGTCATGTGCATGTATAACAGGATATATATAAGCAAATAAACATCCAAACATTTAAATATCAACCAATAGCATCCATTGAAATAAATCATCCGATAGTCAATACAATTCACGGCAATTTCATAGTTATCAATATCGGGAAATTTGATTTCAATTAAATCCTAATTTCAATTTACTGTCAATTTAAATTTTCGACGGTGAATTCACACGACAATCTATATGACAATTAAATTTTTATCAAACAACGACAAATAAATTCATATCACTTCATAATGTCAAATTTAACTACCATAAAGATATTCAGTACGTTGTGAGCGTTATAAAACACTCACCTTTTGAATTTAAATTGAATTTAAACCCAAAAATTTGACAGTCTCCAAATCCATCCAAACCAGCGTCAAAGTGTCCGGAATTTCGATACGATCCTAACAAAAGAAACCTCGTCCAAATCCGAGTCCGTATGCAAAAGTTATGAAAATTTGAAGATTGGAAAATTCTGGTGCTGAGTCGACTTCGAGTTCCCGCCTCAAATACCCGATGCCTGCTTGGAGTTTTTGCGAAAACGACCCGATGACGCGAGTAGTTTTCTTCCCGACTCGAAGTAGCTCCAGGGTTTTTCCCCTTGAAACCCCAAGCGCGACCCGAAGCGCGTAAATCTCGATTTTTTTTTTTTTTAGATTTTGGAATTTGGGAATTAGGTTTTGTCTGCCATTGGAATGAGAAGCTAAGAAGAAGATGAATTGTACGTACAGACAAATGAAGATTAGGGAGGCTAGGGTTTATAACTGTGTTTATATAGGTATGTTAGAGATAGAGTAGATAGACGGGATAGATGAACGTGCGGAACAAACTATGGCCCGAAAAGCCCGTTATGACCCCAGAACGAAATTGAGTAAACCCATATATCGAAATATGTGTTTTAAAATATTCTGAGCGCGATGGAAAAAGTTTCACGTCCAAATTCCATTGTATGAAGAAGTTATGATGAAAAAGAAATTCTCAAATTGATTTCAAAAATTGATTTCAATTAAATTGAATTCAAGGCGTTTCGCGTTCGTACGATCAAACGACAAGTCCGATCGTTACAAAACTTGAAACCCTACAATAATATGACATTACGGATCCGATGAAACTGGTTTCGTCGAAATCCGAGATTTTTTGAAAAATGACTATTTTCTCTCGCCGAATTAATATTAAAAACAATTCGATGCGTTTCGAGCTGCCACGGTCAAACGATAACTCCGATTGCTACAAAAATTGAAATCCGGCAATAAAAAACTATTACAGATCCAATGGAACTAGTTTCGTTCCATTCTGAGACTGTTAGAAAAATGGCTATTTTTCAGTCGATAATTAAATATTAAAATATTCAATTTTCACAAATTAACTTTAAATTCAATTTTAAAAGTTCTATAACATTACTATAACTCCAATATGATAAGATAAAATTTTACAAATCATTTTCAATCATATTCAACTCGATTTTCAATTATTTCTGAAATTTAACTTATTAAATTATCGATTTAATTGTCTAATTAAATCCAATATTCGAAAAATAAATTATTCGACTGTTTAATTTCAATATAAAATTCCCAATTTTAAATTATTAACTTTTAAATCAAGTTTCAATTGTTCACAAATTCCATTTTTAATTTCATAGTAATTAACAATCTTTTACAATGCAATTTTCCATTATAAATCTAATATAAAAGATTATATTAGATTCAGCGTTCAATTATATTGTAATTCAAATTCAAGTTATTTAATTCCAAATGAATTCTTTTATTTCGATTTACACTTTCATTATTGAATCAACCATTTACTTATACATTATTATCAATAGTTTATAATTCATTTACTTTCATTTTCTTCAGCTATCATCTTATTTAAATTCACAGTAATATTAAATTACATTCATTTACGTTGATTTCCATATTATAACTTCAATATTAAATGTAACATTTATTTATTTCGTTGTTTACAATCAAATTCAATTCAATTCAATTACTTGTTACATTCAAATTTAAATCTTTTACTTACGTTCAATTACAAGTTAACATCTTTATCAAATTACAGTTTCAGTTATTATCTGCTTTCAATCAACTGTAATATTAAGTTACATTTATTTATATTAGTTTCAATAACATAAACTTCCATTATTAAATCTACCATTTTATTTATTCTTTGTTTACAATCATAACATATTTGGTTTACAATCAAATTCAATTCATTATTTACATTCACTACAAGTTAACATCCATATTTAATTTACAAATAAGTTATTTCAGAATTCAGTTTTGTATTTTAACTTGTAATTCACATTTAACAACACAAAATTTTATTTCCTTCGGGTTTTTATCCAAAATTTTCATTTTAATTCGTATTTTTAAAGTGTTAAAAATACGGGTCGTTACATTCTCCCCCACTTAAAACTGTTCGTCCTCGAAAAGGAACGGAGAAGGGGAAACCATCATTTAGATATAATTCATTCAAAATATTCTACTTATTTGCAAAATTTAGTTATAGGATTTCTTTTTTTTCACAAAATTTTCTAACTCCCGGATTTTTGAAAAATTTCGGCAGCACTTCCTTTGCGCGGCTAGGACCGAAAAATTTCATAGTAGTTATAATTGCATGATATACATCTCATTACAAGAATGAGGCATCCCAAAACATGGGGGACACAATAATATACCACAACATAAACTGTAATCCGAGAACATACCTTTTATTTAGCGTTTATTAGCATTTTAACTTACATTTTGCATTAAGCGCAGAAGCGAGCTCCACAAGCGAAGCGCAACCCCTTTGCTACCTACTAAAATGCTCAATAACCAATGCATATCAAACATTATCATCCATCCAGAATCTACACTAAATCAATTATACATTTCCAAGTCAAATTTTTTTATTTCATACAATTCCAAGTTTATTGACATTTAGTTATATTCAACTTTAATTAGTTTCCATTTACAAATTTTATATTTCATTAATTTTAAATTTTATTCATTCACTTGTATATATCATTCATTTTACAGCTTAAATTTCTTTTATATTTACAACTATCAATAAATCTTCACATTTTATTATTCACTCTCACACTGGTATATTATTCCTCTACTTATCCTTATAAGCATTTTAAACTTTTTAAGTATTTGGTAAGTTTTTGTTATGCAAATAGAATGTAGTTAAACAACATACAACCTCTTTTCATTCAAAGTTGAATTTTCAATTAATTAATTCTTAAGTCATTACTTAAATTTCACTATAATTTAATTTCACATTTACATTCACATATAGTATTTCCATTTTATATTAACATAATGGTGAATCACCTTTAAATGTTACATTAAATTCCAATTATTTACTAACAATTTTATTTATATTTGCAAACCATTAATTAAATGCATATTTCATTATTCAAACCTAAACTTGTATATTATCCAATTAACAATTCATATAACATTTTTGAACTTCTTAAATATTTTGGTAAGTTATATTTATGCTATAGAATGAAATTTAATACTATGCGAGTTTTACAGTTTCAATTTTATTTTAAATTCATAATTTCCTAATTCTAAGGATTTCTACTTCAATTGATATTTTCACTTAGCTCTTAGGTTCATTTCTCATTTCACAATTTAGAAGTTCCGTAATGATTCAAGTATTTGTTTATCTCAATAGTTTAAAGTCATTAAATATTAAAGAACTTAAGAATTTCATCTCCGGTTTCATTTCAAATCAAGTTTGAAATAATATATACTTATATTAATGTGTATCAAGTCATACTATAGAGAATACAAAATAAAATTCAATTTTAATCAAAACAGGGTTTAGAAAAAGCTATTAAGTGATCTCCCCCACTTAGACTCTCGAAAATAAACGTCGATGATGCGTGCACTCATCACCGAAATCATTCTCTAGTGTCAAGAGGGGAGTATAACACTTACTTCATTTGAAATCCTTTGAAAACAATTTCTAATCGAATATACTATCATATAATACTTATATTATACATTTCAAATTTTTGTTAATAAATTTTCAAAACACCGGAATTTTAAATTCTCCATCTTAATTTAAATTCATTTTTATTTCATTTTATTTACCATTTATATTCATTGTCAATCATATTTACAAGTTTCATTTCTTAAAATCGTCCAATAATCAATAGTTAGAAATATTGACTAATCAACAATAAACGATGATAATCTAATATTATCATCTCCTAACAACCAATACAATCAAAATTTATAAATTTTCAAGATAGTTCTTTTATATAAAAATATAGTCCAAAACAATATTATGTCAATCTGTCCTATTCGGGTGTTTAGAAATTCCTATCGATGCCTTGGCGTCCCAAGTACCAACCAGAATTCATAAATAATCAACGGAACAATTTAACACAATATAAAATCATTTTTATATCAAAATTACAAATACGCTCTCTCATATACACTCGAACTCATTCATAAGGTTTAACCCTATTTCAATGAGTTATTCCCCACTAGAGCCAAGGTAATCTAAACCAAAGCTCTGATACCAACTGAAACGACCCGCATTTTTGACCGTTCAAGTTGACAAAACATACACACATGCCGACTCAAACAATCCAAAATACAGATAGTTATTGGGGTAAATAAGAAAAGAAAGGAAAGAACAGAAATAAACACAGAATCTCACAGCGGAAGGAACAAGATATAATAATAAAATAACAGTTCATGAAGCTGTTAAATAAATAAATTGATTATTATTATACATCATAAATCAGAGTTACATACATATCAGAGATAATACAACAATGCAGCGGAAAAATAATACAGTAGTAGAATACAAATGATGTAATACCAAACTCCGTCTTCGTCCCCCAGAATAGATCTTCAACCTTATCTGAAATGCTCAGGCTGACCCGAGCATAATGAAAAGACAAAACACTCGAGTCAGGACTAAAATATCTCATGTAAGTCAAATCGAATAAGAAATATGAGTGTGACGGCGTCAGAGATGTTTACGGGGTTTGACATCTCCTATCCAGTGTCAACGTGAGTGCAATAACTTAAGAGATGTTACGGGATTTTCCATCTCTCAAGGATCCGTTAAACTATCTACTATGTAGTACAATACGCTATTATAATATGTCTACATTAAAGTAAAAGTATTAAAATAGCGTTAAGTCATGGCTCATTCCACCCTTAACACAGTTTATATTCCCAAGAGCATATACAAGACCGTAGTTTCCCCAAAACCGGAAGTCACCAGAGGGCAATCCATATACTAAAGGTACAAACCAAAATCGTAGTGGTCGCGAATAGGAAAATCAATATGACAAGGTACATGAGGCAATACCAACTAGGATACTAGTAGTTGCGTGATCCGGACTGATGTTGGGCATAGCAGCTACTACCCCAACACCGCGAAACAACACTCCCAAAATCGAGGGGTGCACCCAAATCGAATCACAAAAGTAATAGACATGGTAATGAAGAAGTGTGTCCGCTAGAGGTGGCGAACCTCAATGGCCCGGCGCGGCTTCTGTTTTAGTCATGTCAGGGGTCATCCAATATCGTTCTCTTTCTTCAGTCAACGCGTTCATCAAACCATCCACTTCATTCTGGATCAACACTCCGCGTATAATAGTTATTAAAGTGGTTTTCGGTAACGACAGAGAGTATGTCCATATCCGATCTCAGGCTCTTCAATAACTCCGTAATTATTACATCGATGGCTCTTTTACATTTTCAAAATCAATTCATAATTGATTATCAAAATATCATATTCGCTTCAAAAATCAAAGCCATTTCAAAATCATCGTATCTACTCAAAATATACGATTTCATTTCAAAATCATTTTCGCCTCAATATCTCATTTCAATTTCAAAATCGTCATAACTACTCAAAATATACGATTTCACATAAACTCGAATTCCAAAATTTAAAATTTAATCCAATTTCAAATCATCAATTTCAACTCGATTCAGCTTCTCAATAAACCATTTCAAATTATCAATTTCAAATACATATTTGAACCGCAAAATAAACAATTTCACTTTCAATATATTTCGAAACTTTAAATATTTCACATTTCAAAACAGCTCATATATTTATATAAGAATATAAGATTCGCTTTAAAACCATTTCGTATTCAAATTAGAATATACTTCAAATTAAACATCCGTATTAAGTAGTTTACTTAATTTCTGGAACAATTCCAATTCAATAAACTTAGATTAACATTCGGATTTCAAGAATTCATTTAAGTATTAACTTCCAAATCAATTTCAGTCCAAATCCTATTCAAATCAATTTTATCTTCAAATTTAATTCAATAGTTTCAATTTAGTCCAATTCACAAATTTCTTTGAATTTCAATTAAATTCCAAATTAATTAAATTTCAATTTCAAATAAATTTTCAATTCCAAACTCAAACTTGAAATATCATTTCATATAAATTTTATTAGAAATATTCAGAGTTCGATTAAAAGTCCAATCTTTTAAAACAAATCAACTTTCGAAAATTTACGCCGTATTTCAAAAAAATTTCTTAAAAATCTAAACTTCGAATAATTAAACAATTTCATTTACCAAGTTTAAATTCCAACATCTCGAGCTTCAATTCAAAATAATTCAATTTCCATAAATTGGATTTTTATTCTTAAAATCAATTCATTTAAATAATTTCAAAACAACTTTAAAATCATTTAATTTAACCAACCCGGTGTCCGTATATAATTCTCTAACCTATGGCCAAGTGATTAGTTATTTCAATTAAATGTTAGGGATGAATATATATTACTTAAACCAATCACAGTGTCATGTGCATGTATAACAGGATATATATAAGCAAATAAACATCCAAACATTTAAATATCAACCAATAGCATCCATCGAAATAAATCATCCAATAGTCAATACAATTCACGGCAATTTCATAGCTATCAATATCGGGAAATTTGATTTCAATTAAATCCTAATTTCAATTTACTGTCAATTTAAATTTTCGACGGTGAATTCACACGACAATCTATATGACAATTAAATTTTTATCAAACAACGACAAATAAATTCATATCACTTCATAATGTCAAATTTAACTACCATAAAGATATTCAGTACGTTGTGAGCGTTATAAAACACTCACCTTTTGAATTTAAATTGAATTTAAATTCAATTTAAACCCAAAAATTTGACAGTCTCCAAATCCATCCAAACCAGCGTCAAAGTGTCCGGAATTTCGATACGATCCTAACAAAAGAAACCTCGTCCAAATCCGAGTCCGTATGCAAAAGTTATGAAAATTTGAAGATTGGAAAATTCTGGTGCTGAGTCGACTTCGAGTTCCCGCCTCAAATACCCGATGCCTGCTTGGAGTTTTTGCGAAAACGACCCGATGACGCGAGTAGTTTTCTTCCCGACTCGAAGTAGCTCCAGGGTTTTTCCCCTTGAAACCCGAAGCGCGTAAATCTCGAATTTTTTTTTTAGATTTTGGAATTTGGGAATTAGGTTTTGTCTGCCATTAATGAGAAGCTAAGAAGAAGATGAATTGTACGTACAGACAAATGAAGATTAGGGAGGCTAGGGTTTATAACTGTGTTTATATAGGTATGTTAGAGATAGAGTAGATAGACGGGATGGATGAACGTGCGGAACAAACTATGGCCCGAAAAGCCCGTTCTGACCCCGGAACGAAATTGAGTAAACCCATATATCGAAATAGGTGTTTTAAAATATTCTGAGCGCGATGGAAAAAGTTTCACGTTCAAATTCCATTGTATGAAGAAGTTATGCTGAAAAAGAAATTCTCAAATTGATTTCAAAAATTGATTTCAATTAAATTGAATTCAAGGCGTTTCGCGTTCGTACGATCAAACGACAAGTCCGATCGTTACGAAACTTGAAACCCTACAATAATATGACATTACGGATCCGATGAAACTGGTTTCGTCGAAATCCGAGATTTTTTGAAAAATGACTATTTTCTCTCGCCGAATTAATATTAAAAACAATTCGATGCGTTTCGAGCTGCCACGGTCAAACGATAACTCCGATTGCTACAAAAATTGAAATTCGGCAATAAAAAACTATTACAGATCCAATGGAACTAGTTTTGTTCCATTCTGAGACTGTTAGAAAAATGGCTATTTTTCAGTCGATAATTAAATATTAAAATATTCAATTTTCACAAATTAACTTTAAATTCAATTTTAAAAGTTCTATAACATTACTATAACTCCAATATGATAAGATAAAATTTTACAAATCATTTTCAATCATATTCAACTCGATTTTCAATTATTTCTGAAATTTAACTTATTAAATTATCGATTTAATTGTCTAATTAAATCCAATATTCGAAAAATAAATTATTCGACCGTTTAATTTCAATATAAAATTCCCAACTTTAAATTATTAACTTTTAAATCAAGTTTCAATTGTTCACAAATTCCATTTTTAATTTCATAGTAATTAACAATCTTTTACAATGCAATTTTCCATTATAAATCCAATATAAAAGATTATATTAGATTCAGCGTTCAATTATATTGTAATTCAAATTCAAGTTATTTAATTCCAAATGAATTCTTTTATTTCGATTTACACTTTCATTATTGAATCAACCATTTACTTATACATTATTATCAATAGTTTATAATTCATTTACTTTCATTTTCTTCAGCTATCATCTTATTTAAATTCACAGTAATATTAAATTACATTCATTTACGTTGATTTCCATATTATAACTTCAATATTAAATGTAACATTTATTTATTTCGTTGTTTACAATCAAATTCAATTCAATTCAATTACTTGTTACATTCAAATTTAAATCTTTTACTTACGTTCAATTACAAGTTAACATCTTTATCAAATTACAGTTTCAGTTATTATCTGCTTTCAATCAACTGTAATATTAAGTTACATTTATTTATATTAGTTTCAATAACATAAACTTCCATTATTAAATCTACCATTTTATTTATTCTTTGTTTACAATCATAACATATTTGGTTTACAATCAAATTCAATTCATTATTTACATTCACTACAAGTTAACATCCATATTTAATTTACAAATAAGTTATTTCAGAATTCAGTTTTGTATTTTAACTTGTAATTCACATTTAACAACACAAAATTTTATTTCCTTCGGGTTTTTATCCAAAATTTTCATTTTAATTCGTATTTTTAAAGTGTTAAAAATACGGGTCGTTACAGTGTATATACGAGGGATACAAGGACTCAAGGGCATCAGGTCAGAGACACGACACCAAGCCCAGTGCGAAAGTAAACACCATTGTATAAAACAATGTATCAAGGCTCAAGTGAACTTGATAGGTAAAACTCAAGTCTACTAACATGAAGACTGCAATATCAAAGAAACAACTTAAACTGGACAAAATCAATGAAACTGTACAATTCACAGGTAATCAGCATGTAATACAAGGTGAAACAGATATTGAACACTTCAAAGACCAAAGGAATGCAACACAGTGAACTGGAGGAAGTATGCATATTAGACCAGTGAGACCAGCCTACAGCAGTTCAAGAGAAACGAAGACCATCAATACAAAAGTCAACAGTGTCAAATACAAGTGCAGTAGCTACAACTTCAACCAGCAAGACCATCAGCATGAAAACAATAACAACAGCATGCAACATAGGTGAAACAGAGGTGAGTGCAAACATCAATAGCAGTGAAGATCAAGTTAAAGTGATGACAGAAAGCATGTCAAAGTTAGATTAGAATGTAACTCAATGAACAAGTGACAGTGCAACCAAAAATGGAAACAGTGAATGGTACACGTACAATAACAAGAATATCAGGTGATGTCAGAAAACATATACAGAGCAAATATCATCAAAGCTCAAGTCAAAGCAGGGAGGAGCAGGGAGGCAGAAAACAAGAATATATCACAAATCCAAAGCAGTATATGTTAGTTAAGAAAATTCAAGTCGAAGAGAAGATGACTAGAAAAAGTCAAGGCTATGATCAACAAATATCAAGGCCATGAAAATGCCAAGAACAAACAGTTCAAAACCAAGTAAATGCCTAATTCACAATAAAAACAATTCAATGTCAAGACCGATGCCAACCGAGAAACGTACGAAGCGAGTTAGAACTCATCAAAACAGTGGTAGCCAAGAAGAAATGGCCAAAACAAAATGTTGGACAAATTCGAGAATATAAATTTGAAATCGTCAAAACAGTGGTGGTCACAACTGAAAATAAACAAATCGCGGTGGCAAAGAAACCGAACAAGTTAGAAATCGACACCATTTTATTCGAGTAATTCGAATAAGTCAGAGGTCAATCCCAAGCATAAAAATGGCCAAGATAAATCAAGTGACAGATTCAATTAAACCAAAAATCGAAGATCTCGAATCATATTTGAATTAGATGTGAGTAATAACAATTACTCACCTTATCCATCGAAGAGCAAACGACGAATTGAAACCCTAATTGTTGAAAGAGGAACGAACGTGGAAGGAGCAGCCGCGCGCCTCCCAAGAGACGATCATCCTTTCTAGCAAGGGGATTCGAAGCCGGGGTGGTCACCAATCGATTAAGCTGAAATTTTGATCGAATGAGGGAGAAAGTCGAGCCGCCATTCTTTTCGTATGTCTGCCTAGGGTTTCCCTTTGTTTAGATTTCGAATGAAAGAGAATAAAGGGTAAAGGGGACGGGTTTTTTCGAGTGAACGAGTAAAAGGGGAAAGGTATAGATAAACGTCACGGCAACAACAAGTATGGGCCACAATATTTTTCTTTAAAGCCCGCTTCAATACTTACAAATTCAAAAAGAATTTCAATCCGATTTGAAAAGAATTTCGATTGGTTAAACGCCAAAAGCAATTAGCAACCAAAATAAATCGTCAAATGACGATAATAATAAAATTGTGAAATCCTGGGTTGTTACACTTACTTTCCAAAATCTTCCAAATGTCAACACTTAAGAGAATATTTCGAACTTATTTCATAAGTCTTCAGAATCACTTCTAAATCCATTTTTCCAATTTCCCTAACCCAGTATACTTATTTATAACCCCATTCAACAATTTATAACTTCTTTATAAATTCATATTTTATTTTCAAAATTCCCATATTCAACATTTTGAAATTTCATTTCCTCCAAATCCCTTATAAAATTCCTTCCCTCCAAATCACATCCATTTAAAAACCCCAATTACGAATCTCGAGAGAATTTATAAATAAAAATTTTAATCACTTCAAAACTCAATATATATATATAATAAGTATTTTAAAAGGATAATAATTTATTTTAAAAAAACATGTTCAAGTAATGATTTATTTAAACTCATTCTAAGATAAACAAATAAATTTTCAAAGCTGATTTTAAAAGTTAGAATTTACAAATATAAATACTTCATATTTAAAATCTACTTACCAAAGTATTTCAATTCTCACTAGTTTTCATAGATTTAAATAATAAAATTTTCTTTTCAAAAAAAAAGTAACTTCTCAGAATAATTTTTTTTAAAAAACCTTAACAACAAATTCAACTTATAAATTCTTCTCGATTTCCATCACATCACTTCCATTTCGATTTTTCTTAACCATTTTCTCTTTTCAAAAATAACATCCACTATTTTTCCTCACCCTATTTACATATTCTAATATAAATTCACCTATGAATTTTATATTCCCAATTTATCATCCTGATACCTGTTTCCTTTATTTATAAACATCGTTTATAATTTTTTTATAACTCCTTTGAGTTTTACTTGTATATAAAAACAATCTATTTTATAAAATTCCATTTTTTATAAATCCATTCCTTTATAAACCCCATTTATAACTTCCAATCTATTTTTAATATCGACTTCAACTCCTTTTTATATTTTCTGAATATAATTTATAAGTCATTTTATATAATTCATTTTTAAAAATCTCTATCTTAAAACAATTTACGAATGGTTAAGTACAACTTAAAAAAATCTATTGTTTTTATTTTTCAATTCAATTTTCTTTAAAATAACCCAATTTCCAATATAAATATTTTTTTATATCCAAAATCCCTTTTAATTCCTTCGAATTCCCAAAAATAGTATTTATGGTTTTTAAAATACCAAAATTAAAGGCCAGTGCTACTATAGCATCCAATAATTTAAATCACAACAATAATCTATAATAGATTATTCACACAAGTCATATGCCACTATATATGAAAATTAAATCAACATTTTTTAGGAATCCAGTAGGATCCCTCCAACCTGTTTTTCCTGCACCTACAGATGTTAATACAACATAAAAATACCAATCCCACTTCGAGGGGGATATCGCGGTATATAGGGTCATCCGCTATTATGTAGGGCGCATAGGGTCTCATCCGCTATAATGTGCGGGAATATCACTCCAAATACTAATATATATATATATATATATATATATACACAACTATATATATATCACATATCATTCAACAGATAAAAAATTTCTAAATTCAACCAAGCAACCAATAATTAATTTTGACTATTTAAAATTAAATTGGCAATCCAAATGAGTGAGAATTTTCTCACCTTGATTTTTAAATTGCCCACATCTAGGTTTTTTTCTAGATTTTGAATTATCAAAAATCCTAGCTGACTCTGTAAACCCCAAACTAAATTCCAGATTGATATTTCACAACTATGCATACAAGTGACTGATTTCATGATTTTTGGACCTCGTATAGGCAATTTACGAATTTATTAACATCGAGATAAATAAACATTTTAAAATTAACTTAACTTAATTTAAATTCAAAATTTAATTTCCCTCACCTACATCTCGATCAACATCACCAACTGCTGCTTCCTACTAATCGAACAGCCGCTTGCCTCAGACCTAGTTCCACCATTTACTGCCATACTCTCCTTCCCCAACATCGCGCCTCCATCATCATCTAGTCCAAGCACTACAACACTAACCACTTCCAAAAACATCGCAGATTAAAACTCCAGCATCTCTCATCACCATATCGTTCAACCTGAGCCCATCCTACACGACTCGCGACACCCCTGTGCACGAGACCCACCACGTCGCGACCAGACCCATATCACCGCACGCCTTCCCACTACCACCAAAACACAACTTCTACAATCGCGATTTTCCCCAGCATCCCAGAACCCTACGCGCGAACGCCGCCCACCTCAATTTTGCCTTCCGCCTTGCCGCATCGCGAAGCCTAAATCGAACGCGCCCCCACTGACCATCGCCTCGTCCACCGTCGCGCACGCCATTTTCCTACTTTCTCCAACTCCTCCACCTGTGTTTGCGCCTACAGCCCACGTCTTGGCCATCATCTCAACTTCGCGCAACTCCTTCCCTCGCGTTCATGGTCTCCGGCCGCTCGCGATTTAAAACGCGAGAATCTCTTTTTTTTATTCGAACGAATTCGATTCGATATATTTTTTCTAGGAAAAGAAAAGACGCTCATGAATTTTGATTTGAGGTGAACGAGATAGGGATGTGATTTAAAGGTAAATGGTTAGCGTATTTCAAAAGGTAAGGTGACTGATTTGACCATATATATTTTTATTTTATAATTCAATTATCTTACTACATATCACGAAATTTTGAACCCCTATCGAGGCGTGCCACTTGTCGTTTATAATGTTATACCCCTATTTCGAACACAATGGAAAAGGTTTCGAGTCCTAACTCGATCGTATGGAGAAGATAGCTTTTTGGACCCAATTATTATATTGAATTTTCGATATAAATTTCAACGCGTTTATATCCCGTATGATCAAACGATAACTCCAAACACTACGAAATTTGGAATCCGATAATAACACACTATTATGGATCCAATGGAACTAGTTTCATCAAATTCCGAGACTGTGTCCCGGACTGCTATTTTAACGGGTCGATTAAATCGACGATTTCAAATCTTTACGAAATCGTTTGAAATTTTAGTTTTAAAAACTTATTAACTCAATTATAATCTCAAACCCAATTTTTAAAATCATTTAAATATTCAAAATTAACCGTTGAAAAATCCGGGTCGTTACATCTATTTTCTTTTAGCTTTCGAATTCATTTGTCAATTGTTCTTCATAACAAACACATGAAGACTTTTACACACGAAGGCTCTTATTTGCATTTTCACTTTAACTTCAAGGATGCATTTTGAGCTAGCCTTTTTTGGAAACCTTTCCATAATGGCTATAAAAGTTAATTACATGAAGGCTTCAGTGACTCTAAGGCTATTTTCGCAATGACTATTAATGCACGAAAGCTTCTTTATATCACTTCATAATAACACGATAGCTTAGATGATTCACCTTTCGGCTATACTTTCTTTAATTCCACCTATTCTTTCTTTAGGCATTCTTGGGGTATAACACTTCTAATTCATTTCCAAATGAGCCCAAAATCACATGGAAAGTCTTTTTAAAAGTTTGTAATAACTATTTCATGTTGTCGCTTAAATTTTCTTTATAAACACTCATTCCCCAATCCATTTTTCTTTGAAAATAAATATGAATCTTTTTAGAGGAGAAGACACAGTTATTTCACTGTGTTTAAAGTGTGTTTATAGAAGAAATATTTAGTTAATTAACTGTTCACTCTTTGAAATAACTAAAATTTTAATTTTTCAAAATTGACCATTATATGTCGACATCAAAATGTATGTATATCGCCATACCTATTTTTTCTTTAAATATTTCTAAATTTTATTTTAGTGAAGTATTTTAACATTTTATAAATTTTACAATAATTATTAATTTCAGAAAGTAAATTAGCATCTACTTTATATTAAAGTTGATTTTTATTATAGGTTCCATAATCATTCATTAGTAATATTTTATACTGTAAGAATTTATATAACCAAATCTTATATACAGATAGTGGTTGTACAAGGTACAAATTTAAATATTATAGAAGGTTGACAAATTTTTTTAACAAGGTCTTTTATACAAATACAATTTTGAATACATTTATGTAATTACATTTTCTAGTATAACAAACATACATACACATTTAAATAAATAAACAAAGATCCTACTGATGCTCCTTGGTATAAAATGTTGTCCTTTAATGTTGTATACCCTATGGAAAATCTAACGCTCCATATTGACCTCAAACCCCTATAAATAAACATCTAACACGAGCCTAATTTCATTAGAAAACATACAACACACCAAAATGTGCTAAAATTTCTTCTCTCCACTTATTAAATTTCTTTCAAAAATAAATTAAAATAAAGCAAAGAGAATACTAATAATCAGATCAAGGAAAGGCCAAGCTAAGGGGTGTCAATTTTCGAACAAGGAATAATGCTAGAGCTTGGATCCAAGGTGAGTGGAACAAGTTTAATGAGCTGATTGTTTACATTTTATTTTAAATCTATTCTATTTGATATAGGATATTAGTAATTTAAACCAAAAACCCTAATTGTTTTAAACTAAAATTCAAATTAGCAATTGAAATGGATATGAATCGATTAATGTAAGATGCATCTAAATTAAAACCCTTTGTAATTGACTAAAAACCCCTAAAATTGGCTAAACCTAGATTAAACTAATTTAGCATGGAATTTGATAGGCTTGAAAAGCAGCATTTGAAATTACAAGGAATATTCAATGGTAATCAGTTACTGTAGAATTAGAGAACAAAATTAAAAACTATAATGAAAAACTAGAATGGTCATAACATGAGACATAACCCTAAAATTTAAACTATAACCGGTCGACCGTTCACCCTGAGCGATCGATCGGTTGATGATCAAAATGCATAACCTAAACCTCGACCTAAGGCCTAGCTTTTAAATTATTGTTAATTGTTTATATATTTCTTACATATAAATGGATGTTAGGAATAGTAAGGGAGCTAGTTTCTTACGAAATGATGCTAGGACGTTGTAGACTGGGTAGATATAATTTATCTAATAGGGGATCGACAATTCGAATAGGGGCAATTTTATCACAGAAGGCGCTCATAGAAGGTTCTAAGGTGGACGCACAACACTGACTAATTCCTAATGAAGTGTGGGGTCCAACAGAACAGGAATTCCTTGGTATTCATTAATTCTGATGTGCATGTTGCTGTATTGTTGATGGATCCCGACACATGCAATAAGAGGCATATACTACGATTGAGAGATGGATACAGATGCAGACGATAAGACACTTCATCGAGTCAGCATTATGGGCCCTCCCCTGAATGGTAGCTAGGGTACGTGTGGTCGTAGTTTTAGAAAATTTATTCCCATAAGGAAATCGTAGGACAACCTATGCGAAGTAGTTACGCATAGTAGTAATGTGTAAAGTGCAATCCTATAAGGGAAATGGTAGAATAACCCTATGTTAAAAAGCCCTATTAGCTATAACCGATTAATTGTTAAGGTTCGATTAGCTATTTGTTCCTTGTAAGAGCTTATACAAGCTACCACTGTAGGTATGTGTTAATTTAAAACCTTGGGCTCCGCTTGAGAGTTTTTTCTACTAGTTTTAACTAATTTTTGATAGCTCTGTATTTTAGGTGTTGTGATAACCCTTGCTTATAAGTTTTTTCACACCGGTTATTGTTGGTTATAAAACTGATGTAGTATAATTTTAATGAAAATTCTCAACCCGTCAAATTGGGGTGTTTTGTGGTATTATAACTTTTTTCCAATTATGTAAGGCCCAAATTTCCATACCCTTTGAGTCAACAATAAATCGTACATGTCCAACCAAAATTGAACAAAAAGATATATCTTTAAAGGTAAGAAAGAAAAAAATAAATAGAATAGAATCTCACTCGAATTAAATAACATATATTACTGAACAATAATATTTACAGCGAAAAATCTTTTAAAACATATATCAGAGTCTAACCTAGATTTAGCTTGGATAGATATAATACCTATCCTTACACTTGCTGAAAAACAAAAACACACAATGCATTAGAAAATAGAATACATCTATACGTGATGAAAATCTCCAACTCTCCTTTGGAAACTCCCATCGTCTTCAGCTAATCCTAAAACTACTTGGATCTAACCCGAGTATAAAAATACCAGGATCAGTCTGGCAAACCAGCGTGAGAAACTCAATTCATACATGACAGCGTCATAGATCAAAGATTTGTGACAAAAACCTTTTGAAAAGAAAGAGTATCTTATAAGACCACGCCGCACACAAACACAGACAGTTTTTACCTTATGATAACTAAAACATTTTTAACAAAACATTTTATATTATTTTTAATGACATTCTTTGAAAACATTTGCAAGTAAACTTATTAATCTTAGCTGAAATTATTACATTGATCAAATTCCAGCATACTAGCCACAAAGTGGGTTCTACAAACAAAATGGCATGACTTATTAGAGAATGGATTTCCATACAAATGAGAAGGTGAAGGGACTACCTTTCGGCAGTATATCACTGGAGGAATATAACGAGGCTACAGAACATCTGCCCTCTACCAACACAAGACTGGCCTACCTCTACACTTAGATAGTACCGAATACATCATCACCTCGGTCGTTACCGACCTATCCAAGCGTGCTCTAGCATACACCACTTTAATTTAAATCTGAACGCCATTGTGGGTAGAAATATATCTAGAAGGGGATGATCACACCCTAATGGTTGTGAACCACATAGCCTTGCCGCGTCTTCCCTATTTTGGTCATTTTCAGGTGTGAGGCTTAAGGTAACGATTGCCTTTTCACATAACGCCTCATCTTTCTTCTTTGAATGCCACAGTGCCATTCCATAATACCATAATCACACAACTGATTTTTGTAAATGTGTAACTCCTAAGCTCTTACATCTTAGAAAGGGTGTTAAGCTAAGAGAAGTTTCCTTATCCGCCACCAAGCAGATGATACATTCATAGAGATCAACTAATGTGATTTTAAAATGCAACGTCAGACATTCGTCCATACAAGTTCGTTCTGAGATTGAATGAAATCAAAGGAACTCCTCATATCGCATCTTGGGAATCACCCCTAGGATCAGTAGTGATTAGTCCTTGCAATTCGAAGATTATCATAACAGAGCACTACTGCCAATATATATGATATGGTAAATTTCCCCGAGACTCAAGTGGCAAGTAGCCCTACATCATGAATATCCTCGTCTTCAATGATCTTATCTGCAACATGTTTTACTTCAAAACGTAAATTAGTTTGAAGTGGTTTTCAGATAGGAATTTACCTAGATCCGACCCCGGTCTCTTCGAAATCCAATCATCGATAAAAATGTGAATATGTGTATACAGGATTTGTTAAACCTCTTTTCATTTTAACTTTTTACCGATAAATCAAAATCCTTTTAACTTTGGAAATCTTCATGTCATTTACTTTCTAATCAAATAAAATTCCATCTTTCGAAAACTTGTCATAACTGGGTCAAAAACAATGTTATTTAAGACATCTCTTACTATAAACCCAAAACAAGTTATATTGAGTAAAAGATTAGACAAATTTACCCAGATTAATTTACGTATTTAACTCGTACTACTTGTGGAATAACGGTGGAAAATCACCTCTTAATTTTATGTGGATTGTACAAACTTCCGTCCTCATAACTTAATATAGAGTTTGGCTAGAAATTATTTATATTATAGAAAAACCTTGTTCAATAATTTTTATTTTAGAAAATCTTAAATATATTTTTTCATTTAGAGCATCCAAGCTTTCCATTCGATTTGTTCCACCCCTCGCCTAGAAAAAGAAAATAGAGGCCAGGTAAGTTCAGGACACTGGTTACTCCATTCCTAACCTTAGTTACACACCTTGTTTTATCTTTTCAGATCCCACGGGCGGAAAAAATGTACTAGCCGTTTCTGCATACTCATTCTATTTATTATATTTCATACTTTTAAGGAAACGTCCCAATTATTGTTTAAGTATTATAAATAATTTCTCTTAACCCTTTATTTAACTCTTATAAAAACTTCCAAATCATCATTTATCACTTATTTATTTATTTAAAAGCATTTATAAATGATTTAGGAAAGTATCTCTAAGTTTAAAACTTCATTTCTAAAGTTATTGAAACGACAGTAGAAAAGTGCTGAAAGTGCTTAAAAGCTGATTTGATCTTAAAACAACTTTTCTAATATTTAAAAATCTATATTTTAATTCAAATATTTTTTAAAACATTTTAACATATTTATCATATTTATTTCATATTTTTAACCATTTAACAATATTCATTTTAAAGAATTTTATACTTTGTTCACTTCACTGCAAAAGCGCGATTTTCCTGAAAACTTGATTTGAAAATATTTTAAAATCTACAAGATGAAATCTTAATTTTATTTTTTTATTTTCAAACTATGGATATAATAGTCCAGAAATTTCTTATCTTGAGGACTTCCGAGCTATATTTAACTTCGTATACTCATTTGAATCTTTCGGTGCGAAATCGCGAACTACCGTTATGCGACGCGCCTAATTTTGACTTGTTTTTCAATATTTGTCGTAACACTTCTAAATCATCTTTATTTGCTTATAAACCATTTACAAACTATTTAAAATCAATAATTTATCATTTTGATTATTAATATCTATTTTTCATTTATTTCAAAATAACTCATATTATATTATTATTATTATTATATTAAAATTGTCATCTTTTAAACTTTTTAAACCATGTACTACTTATTTTTGAAACCTTAAACTTTTAAAATTTATTATCTTTAAAATCTCAAATATTAATTTCAACTATTTATTTTTAACTTTTGGATTTCAAATCAATTTCTATCTTTTTTCGAAATGAATTTCTTTCCAATTTTTTTTTTTTGAAAAGAGTCTTACTATTCCAAATATACCGTATAAATGGTCTTACTTAACTAAGGGAATGCTTAATCATTTCACGTAAGTAACATAACCAAATTAGCGAAGATGTCAAATTATTATCAACAATCATCCGTTTAACCAAATTCATCCATATAACAAATTCATCCAAACATTCATATTAACACTAAATGGTGTTAATTATCATAATCATCATAAGGGTGTAAATATGATAATCATAGCATAACAATAATATGATTATTAAATGAGAGAAAAGTTCATTCGCCTTCATTTTCCTTTGCAAATCTTTTTCTACACTAGTGTGCTTTTCTTTGAATTATAAATACGAATACTACGAACTATCTTCACTACGGACTAGAAATAACAACTTTTGGAAGTGGAGTGCTTGAGTTTTGAGGTTGAGTACTTGGCCAGGGGTGCATGTGTTTGGTGGTGGATAGAGGCGGGTATGCATGTTTTGGAGGTGGGTAAGCTCGGGTGGAGACTAGTAGGGCTTGGGTGTATGGAGGCTATGGGTGTGTGGTGGGGTGTAGGCTCGAGTTTGGAGTTTTAGATGCGGGTGTGTGGGTTTGAGCGCATGTATGAAGGGGATAGGGCTCGGTTGCATGGGAGATTGGCTTGGGTGGAGGTGTATGGGAGGCTCGGATTAAGGTAGAGGGGAAGGTGGAGGGGGGTATATGTTGGGGTAAGGGGTATGGGTGCTTGAGTGAGTGGTTTAGGAAGTAGGAGTGTTTGATATCATGGAAGAGATGGAGAAAGTGAAGAAATGGTAAAGACTTTGGTGTGAGAAAATGGAGGGATGGTGGTCATATTTATACATAAAGCTTCACATGTAAATTGACCTTCCTACCCTTACTAACTTTTGGTTTTTCAACCCTCTCTTTATAATTTTCTAAATCCATGATTTGATCCCCTAAGTACAAACATTAAATGTGGAAGAGATGTATGAATTTTAAGTTTTGTACTAAGTGTAATGATTTTGCATTTTTTATTTAATTAACAAAATTATCAAAAATGGAATGCTCCTTTTCCATGTAAGGATTTGACTACTAAGTACACATGCATTTATGTGGAAAGAATGCTTAAGTATTTATTTGTAATGTTTATGTTTAGTAAAGGATTTATTAATAAAATTATGTCAAATCAAAGTCTTTTGTAATTTATTTTATAAACTTTCCAAAAATAAACTTTTGTCTTATATGCTAAATGTTTAAATGTGTACATGTGTTAATGTGAAGTTATATAGGTTTTAAAATAAATCATGTTGCAAAACGTTTGAACAACTTGTATTGAACCAAACATTGATTTTCGACAAAATGTTTTATGGTCACATTTTGACGTTTTTTGTTAAACTATTTATTTACATAAACAAAATTTGAAAATAAATTTCTTATCATTTTTAAATAATCAAAACAAGTTCATTTGAGTTATAAAACCATATTTAAAGATATTAAAATACAAATTGCAAAAATACAACGTTGATTTGTAAACGTGCGACAAAATTTGTCAATTTTTATATATTATCATATCATTATATACCATTAAAAATAGTTATTTACCATTTATACAATTAGCCGAATGTATATTGAATTTTATCGAAAATTGACTTTTGTCACTTTTCGACGAAAATCCAAACTTCTTGATTTTGTAATCAAATTCTAAAAATAAGTTTATCATTCTTATTTATTATATATAATATTATTATTAAGTTTGAGAATTCTATATTTGAATATTTACAATAAATTAAATATCTCATTTTCAAAGTGGTAAAATTATGGGTCATTACAAATTATTACCATATTAATCATATTCAAAAAAATCTTCACAAAATTAGAGAAAAAATATAAAGGTATATATGTAACATTATTTTAGTAGAAAACTCTTACAACTGGTGTATATTAAACTGTCAAGTATGTATCGATCGACTATAACAACACTTCGTGTAAACCAATCAAAACAGTTACGATCATTGATGGTCAGAACCGATACTCACATAACTTCTACTACAAAAACTCTAAGAGGAGCCTTAAGTAAAACAACCAAGTAACCTATGGATACTTGTAGGACAACCTAGGTCACATATGGTAGTGTTAAAGTCAACTACACATGATCATTATATATTAAACATGTGCTCATTCACCAGACTTTTGTCTGACTAACCCTTTTTCCTTTCTTTTCCCCATCTTAGGAGGACATGGCACCAGGTGAGTTGACCTGATTTTAGTATGTGGAGAGACAAGCTTATCATATGAGTTGCTTATCCTTCATTTACTCTCCATGTAACTGTCTATCTATCAGTACTTGTTATTTCTTATATTAGACTATGACTAGTATTTCAGTGTACTTTGTATTTGACTACATACTGTTTTTCTGAGACTGTGTTTTGAGATATTTTCTGAGTTGGTTATTTTCTCTATTTATATTTTGTTCCATTCTGTTGTGAGTTCTAAAAACGTAGTATATCTTAGATCAAATACCCGTTTATTTTTAGTCTCTGTAATGTTATAAAAACTTGATAATAATAACTCGATTTTGAGAAGTAATAAATTTGAATTTTTATTTTAAAATAAAATTTAACATAATGGAATTAAATGAGGATAATTAATAAAGGAGTTGGGATAACTTTAGAAATTATATATTTAAGTAAAAGCATTTATGTGAGGATGAGAATTTTATATATACATTGTTCTATTTGAATTTAGAATTTATTTGAATAAGAATAAAATATTATTGAATTTAAATGGTATTGAAAGTTAAATGATTGGGATTGATAAGAAAAGGAGGGTTAAAAATTATGAGAGTTTAAAAAAGATTTAAAAAAGGTTATAAAAATTATTTAGTTAAGTGAGAGTACATTTTATGTAATAAGCTTATTTTTATGGAAGCAATTCATTGAAAATTATTTTGCATGTTTGAAATTTCAAAATGTGAGAAATACAATTTAATACAATGTTTAATAAGTTTAATTATTGAAATTTTTATTTGGTATTTAGTGAGTGGGTTCATTTTAATAATAAAGGTGAAAATTTCGTTTAGAATTGTTCATTTATTTGTAAGAAAATGTAATGATCTTTAACTATGTAAAGTTTTCATTTTTAAAGTGCATTTAAAATTTGATTTTTTAAACTTTGTATTAAAAAGGAAATGAAAGGAAAATATTATTTATATAATGTTAACATAAAATTTTATAGTGTTGTTGTCCATGAGAGCTTAAATTTAGAAAAATTCAAATTAAAGAGAGAGAGTTAAAATGTTTTAAAGCATGGTTTAATAAGTAAGAAAATGAATATAAAAGTTAAACAATTTTGTAAGGGTGTAGGTTTGTTTAAGCACCCACTTAGCCCATTATAAACATAAAGAACAAAACAAGTTTCTCCTCTCTGTTCCCTATACATTCATTTTCTTTATAGGAACCAGAAAAGAAATCCCTAGCCTTCTCAAAAATCAAATCAAATTAATAAATTGCTATAAATTCCAAAACTCTAAACACGGCTTATCTTCATCTCTCTCTCTCTCTCTCTCCTTATAGACTCGAAAAGATGGAGTTCTGGCCATGGTTGGAGGTCAAAATCGATTGAGTGGCAAGAGGGAAAGTGAAATCTAAAGCCGAAAACGTCTATCAATAGGAAAATCATAATTAATTCTATAAAATCAGAAAATTTTGAAATTTTGATATGTTGTTCGTATCTTATCTTTACACCATCCATTATAATTTCGTTGAAAAATATTTAGATTTTATATATTAAAATATCACAACACTAAGGACGAAATTGTAGAATTTTTTTCATTGATTTAGCTTGAGATTGATACATGCAATTTTGGAGTTTATGGATGTTAAGTTGAGTAATCCTCACCAGTCCTTCTAGATTGATTGTATATTTGTATAGTTATAATTTCAGTGGTAAATTGAATCAAATTACTATGGTTATGTAGTAATCGAAAGTAATGCATCTTTGAAAATAAGGTGGTAGTTGAAAATTTATTTGGAAAGTGTGTTGTAGTAAAAAAGGATAACTTGCACTTCCAATGCCCGTTTAGGGTCAATCGTTTTGGGTTAGAAAATAGTTTCAATGAGAAATAAATTTTCTTTTGTTCACTTTTTTATATTTTTCCGTTACTAGACCTAAAATGGATTTGAAAGTATAGTCCGGTTCTGTCTTTAAAGTAATTTTCTGAGTTTAAACCTGAAATTGATTTGGCCATAACTTTTGAACCGTAAGTCCCAATTTGATGATCATTTTCTTGATGGAAAGCCTGGACTATTATCTACAATTTGCATGCTTTTAGTTTTGCAAAAATTTGAAGTTTAAAGGGTCGAAACTGCATTTTTTGTTGCGGCCATGAGATCGAAATGGTTCGGGGAAATTTTGCCCAATTGCCTTTTTTTCAGGTTTTCTTTGACCATTCTTGTGTATCTTCAGGTTACTTGAATTTTGATGTGTTTTTGACATTTAGAGAACTTTTTATCATATTAAAAGTGTTTTAAAATGATTTTACATGTAGAGGGAAATTGTGTAACATCCCTAATTTTTGATAACATTATTCAGAAGATTTAATTAGATAAATTAAATAGAATAATGATGATAAGGGAATTGAGAATTGAATAAATTACATAGGGCTGTGCTTAACCATAAGATAAATGGGCTTTAAATTATTTTATAAGATAATTAAACTACACATGGGAATATTAGTACAATAGCCTCCTTATTATACACGGCTATACACTTCTCATTTTTGTCAATTCACGTTCATTTTTCTCAACTCAAAATAAAATGCAAATAACCCTAAGATAGCAGGCCATTATCAAGGAGGAAAAGAGGAATTTCAATCTAAAGCTAAGGATCAAAAGCTAGGAGGATTAATCAACAACAAATCTCAAATTCCTTATCAAGTTTAAGGTGAATAATAATCTTATACCATCTCTATTTTTTCCTATGATTATATGGTTTTAGATTTATGATTTAAATTCTTTTTTGTGATAAAATGGATGATGATTTGCTTGAGTTATATTATGTTGATTTATTATAATTCATATGCATATGAATTTGCACGGTTTTGATGTAAAACTGAGAATATATGATTTCAAATTGGCATGGAAAATTTTTATGTTAAGTAAAACATGATTTTTGAGATGGGTTTTAATTTTTAGAATTTTCCAAGCTATGTAAATTTTATTATGAATTTTTGATGAAAAACATTATGTAATTGGGTTCAAAAATTTATTTTGAAATTTCAGGAAGAAATTGGGTCTAAAATTTTAATATGTTTGATTACATGATGAAATTGAATTTTTGTGATTTTTGGGGATTTTCCTAATTGATTTACTAGGGAAAATAAATTATTTTAAAAGAAGGACTTTTCTGAAATAATTGGTTTTAGTATATGGAAGGGCTTAAACGTTACATTTTTATGATATTGATCTCATATAAATGCGGTAGTTTTAAATGTAAAGTATTTGAAAAGTTTTTATGGCAGCCAATCAATCTTTCACAAATAGGCAAGTTGTTATAAAGTAATTACCAAAAGTTGCAACAATTCAGTCTTTAACCCAGAAAAAGGTGTTCTGCCTCAAATAGTAAGTACTTTTCGATTCCTTTGATTCCCCCTCATCCCGGTTGAAACCAACACAGTCGAGACCACCATAGTCGAAACCAATACACAAGATATCACTTATATGGTATGCAGTGGATTGGAAGGAGGACAGAAGCCTTGGTGTCGAAAGGTTAGCTTCTGATGGGGTCGAAACCCTGCTTTGTTCATAAGTTAAAGTCTTGCCTTGTTTTACTTAATACTTTCGACATAGTCAAAACATATTCTTTCGAAAGGGTTTTATAATTAGTTTTAGAAGAAGGTTGCCATATTATGTTAAAGTATTAGCTTTCGAAGGGGTACCTTTTTCCTTAAACAAGAGCTTTCGAAAGTGGTAGGTTCCGACCCAGTCGAAACCTGGTCGCTATGCTACCTTTCGACCGTGATGCTTTCGAAAGGTTTTCTCTATTTTAACAAAAGTTAAGCCGCTTCCTAATTGCTTTCGAAAGGGGTTGAGGGTTTTGAAGGTGATGAAGTCGAAAGGGGGTTTCGACTCCGACCTTCGAAGTTTTAATTTTTAAAGGTCTTTGCTTTCGACTAAGATGGTTCCGACACCATCAACTTTTCCCCAAATCAATTTTAGTTGGTTTCGAAAGTGATACTTTTGTATATAACCATTTTGACCCAAATGATGTTTTTAAAGAGCAAACCCAATACTTTTTAAAGGGTACCTATGTGTTTCGAAGCTATGTTTTAAAGAATGTTTTCTGGGTACCTTCGAAAGGTATCATTGGTTTTGAAAGGTATATACTTAGAGTTTTGAAAAGAGGTTTTCTATGCTTTCGAAGGAGATCATCCAATGGTTTCGAAAGTGATGTTTTAAGGTTTTAAAACAAGCAACCCATTATCATTTTTAAGGAATAACCATGGCATAAATAAAGAATTTGAAAATGTTATTCACATTGTTATTAACCCGTAATTGTATTTTGGGAAAAGGGCAGAATAGCCAGCTAGGTTGACCCAGTAATGAATATAACTTAACAGATGTTAAAATATCAATTATAGATATTGGAAAGGGCTAATAGGTCTACAGTAAGCACATGAAAACTGTATGATATTGGCAGGGGCCAATAGGTTCATAGTCAGCCCATGAAAACTATGATTTGATACTGGCAGGGGCCAGTAGGTTTGTAGTTAGCCCATGAAAACTATATCTGGATTAATATATTGACAGTCAGTCAATAGGTTCCTAGTTAGCCCATGAAAACTAGGATAAGAAATAAGGTATTGGAGTTACTAATAGGTTCTTTGTGATCCCGTGAAAACTATGATATTGGACAGATAGTCCTAAGCGTTTAATAAGTTAATAGTAATCCTAGAAACTATAATTGAGACAGATAGTCAAAATGAATGGGGATGGTAATCCAGATTTGATTTACTTGTTTTGCATATCATTATAACGTTTTGAATTACTATGTTTTAACCATTGTGGATGCAAGAGCACAAAATATGGTTTTATAAATGTTTTAGGATACTAGTGAGGGGAAAACCTATTCTGCTAAGCGGCATGGTCTCACTAGATAT
Organism: Allium fistulosum; assembly: GCA_030737815.1. Taxonomy (NCBI): domain Eukaryota; kingdom Viridiplantae; phylum Streptophyta; class Magnoliopsida; order Asparagales; family Amaryllidaceae; genus Allium; species Allium fistulosum. Next base: position 625,938,609 of record CM060902.1, on the reverse strand, counting down.
CTAAATGATTTGAGATGGTAAATTATTATTCATACCGAGCTTTATGTCTGACTTGAAGTTTTGTTTTCCCCTTAAACTCTCGAGTACTCAATTGATTTTGAGTAGTTTGAGAGTTAAGGTTTCCAGGTGTTCTTTTAGATGAATAAAGCTTCTGAGGATGTGCAGGAGGAAAGCTTGTTATTAGTGTTCTTTTATTTCCGCGGTGTGTTTTGTTTGTTAAGGCAAAAAGTTTACTTGCCTATATATATACTCTAATGTACCAATGGGGCATCTTCATATGTCACTTTTAGCGTATTTTTGTAATAATTATATGTTTTCTGAACATGGTCTGCGAATTGGGATTATGTAATCAATTTTGAATATTTTGAAATGGAATGTGGAATTTGTTTGCTGTTTAATTTTTTTTCCATTTTCTTGTGTTTCTATGTATCAACGTATTTAATGTCGCCGTATTTGGTCACCAAGGATTAATAACTATGGATGACTACAGCATCCGTAAGCATTAGTTTTGGGCCTCCAAGTAGGGGGATGTTACAAATTGTTTAATTAAAACGCTTTTACATATAAGTATATATACACACACACACGCTTCAAAATTTCCAAGGAATGCATTATAAAACATCATTTCAAACTATTTTAAAAGTGAGATTAATATTCTTATTTCTAAGAGAAATAAATTTTGTTTTAAATTTCTTTTATTTTATTCTAGATATTGAAAATCTGTTATTTGTTGGAATTTCCTTTCTATGAGTTAAGGAATATTAATAAACAGATTAGAATTATCGAGTGGTATGAGACGTTCTTTAAAATTATTCCGCTTATTTTTATAACTTGTTAAATATAGAAATTGGTGGAATCTACAATCTTTAAGTAAATATTCAAGTATCACTAAGTGGTTAAGGGAAATTAGGGGAAACTCGAGTACTTAACCTTAGAAAGTATATAACACTTTAAATCAGAAATGATCTTTGAGATAGCATGCATCTAGGAATGTACCACAAGTATCGGCTTACCTTATTATAGCATGCATCCAGGCATGGTTGGCTGGTATCGGCTCATCTTTTAGATAACATGTTTTTAGACATGTTTGGCAAGTATCAGCTTGTCTTATCTGGCACGCTTCCAGGTATGACCAGTGGGTATCGGCTCGTCTTTTAATGACTCGCTTTCATGCATGTCCTTTGATTTATAAGTTTATTTGTGAGATTTTGATTCGAATTGCTTTCCTGCATGTTTTTAGTTTGGACTTATTCATGCTTGTCTTTGGTTTTGACTTGCTTTCATGCTCATCTATTGAGTTAAATGTGCTTTTATGCTTGTTTGATATTTTTCACTTACTTTATGCAACTTTATGATTTAGAATATGAGATGTTTCGATTCACCATATTTTGAGATGATTGCTTATGATAAGCATGATATGATTTTATGACATGGTTATTTTTGGTGTTGATGCCTTTTAGTTGTGATTTAGGCATATTATATAGTTATTACTATATTATTAAGGTTCTTTCTTACTTACGATTGTAATCTCACTCTTTATAGTATTTAGAGATAGTCTAACCCATTTATAATTTTTATAATACTCGAATCATACCGAGACTTGTCAGGTACAGGGATTCGGTAAGCTTGGATGTTGAGCTAGCGTTCGAGATAGACATATATATTATATGTATCATTTTGTTATAGTCCTTGTATACATGTTTTATATGACTCAGTTATAGGAGATACTGACTTGTTTCTATATATGTGAGTCTAGTATTCTCTTTTGTAGACTCACTCTATGTAATATATTTGCCTTATAGTATAATTTTCGCTGTGGTTTGTGATTTTATGTTCTGTGTTATGTAATATATTGTTCTGACTTTTTTTAGCAAATGTATTTATTTCTTTGTGTCAAGACTGGTCACGACAATATATTTCCTTTGATATAAAGGGAAAAACGTGACAGTGTTAGCCCAAGAGAATAAACATAGATGGTCGTTCCTATCCAGCCTTGTTCTTTGTATCAG